>OZ018330.1:70657636-71010753 GCA_963969495.1 Ceratothoa steindachneri
TCGCCAGGGGAATCTTCATGTTGTAGGCCAGTAGTTCTATGTCGACTATCTTGGTTGCCATTTCCGTAGTCTCATATATACGATCTTAAATACATGAGTTTCGTCTCGGAATTTTACTTCATGTATTTTTACCAATAACAGACATTCTTCTTACTCCTGTTTGATTTTCTGACTTGAGTGGTCGGCATATTACGCTTCTATTTGCAGTTATTAATAGGGGTATAATGGAACATTAACATTGTTTGGACCGACTAATTAACGTGGATCCAAACGACAAGACCCTATGGTTATATCGATACTATTTATTGCTATAGTTGGTTGTTTAGCACAACTGCTGTATAGGCGACGGGAAAGCCGTCTAATCTCTGTTCACTTGAAATTGTTCTTTCATTCATATGTTTATCAGTGCCGGATTAAGACCCTTATGGCCGTAAGGCACATTTTTAAAAGTGGCCTGAAAATACACATACAAAATATTCACCCCCCCCTCCTAATATCAGTTGCTTTCACATTTTAATGTGTATTTGTATGTATTTAAAAACAAAGAAATACTTTATTCAATGAGAAAATACAATATTACAATTCTACTTCGAAAGGCGTATCCAGTTGTGCTGCACTGATCCTTTAATCTTGGGCATCTTGTATCGTATGATACTTAGAAATATAGACATACATAATAAAAGAAAAAGGGACAAACAATAAAAAAATCAGAATATGATTACTCATTAAACATAGTTCCTTTACAAAGAGAAAATCAAACTGGTCCAAATTTGTTTCAAATGGATCTAGTGACTCAGCATTTATACAAGCTGCTGACAAACATTTCAAACATCGATGACTGGGTTAGACCAGAACCACTTAGGAACACTAGTTCGCCAGGGGGTTTGTACAACTTTAAGTTATGACGTCTGGTAAAATTATTACTCAAATTAATAAAATGCTCTTACTATTGTTAACAAATCATTTGAACATTAATTGATTGCACTTTATTATCAAATACCTTTTACATAAATTACAGCACAACTTTGCGCACTTTTCCAACTGCAAATTCATCAATTTGTTTTTTGGTGGCAATTTTTCGCAGTAAATCACTTTTAATGGGCTGAAGTGCTAGCATTCCAAGTGGTTGTTGGTCCATGGTCGATCGTTTCACGTCTTTAATTCTTTTCAGATAAGAAAAGGAAGGTTACCCTGAGCAATTTGTAGCCATTAATGATAAATAAATTCGCAGTGCTAGTTCCGTGTTTGGAAAAGCAGAAGAGACACCAGTAGTGTGGAGAATTGTTTAAAACATTTTTGTGCACTTCAGTTGATGCTATTTTATCGCCATCGCGTATCTGCTCTTCATAACAGCATATAAATTGATGAAATTCAGCAGCGAAATCTGAACAAAGGTCATTAGAATTAACAACGACAAGTCTTGTAATATCGGCTTCGATATCTTCCTCAGACATGGAGTCATACTGAGTCAAACCACCAAACCTTTGAAGCACTTTAGAATGTGCATTAATACGTTTCTGCAGTGCACCCTTGAGTTGATCGATGATGACATAAGTGTTAACTCTAAACCTTTCCTGGTCAGACATCCCTTCCAGAATATCTGAAGCATCCCCGTCTTTAACATTCTTCTTACGTTTAGGTCCTCGCCGACGTTCAGATTTGTATGTGCTGCAGCCACTGAGCTTATTTGCATTTTGCTCATAATAGTCCAACTGCTCTCGGAATTCATCTAAGAATTGATCCAATCTCTTCAACAAACAAATAACGGGTGCGAATTCGATGGCCGAGGCTTGCAGTAATTTACTACAGCAGTTAAAACGCTGCAAAATACCATTCCCTAGTTCACACATTAAGGCAAATTCAATGGTATCCATGTAGTTAGCCAGTAAACCTGCTTCACTTATTGCGCCGCCGTTCGGAGTAGCATCCTCGGAGCACTTTGAAATTCATGGTACCCGAGCAGACCACCGCGTATCCGATGAGTGTTTCGGAACTAGCATTCAGGGTTCTTTTTTATGTGGCTTAACCACACATGCAAACGATGTGTTGATACAACAAGGAATGAATGCAAGCTTTCCAGCAATTGAAAAAAAGAAAATGCTTCAACGTAACAATCCACAGCTGACTGTTTGATTAAATATCGAGAGTGGTCTGCGCAAGGAATATAATTCACTAGACATTCTTGTTTTTAAAGATTTGCTCCATGCCAGACATATTACTGGCATTATCGTAAGTCTGACCACGACAACTTTCAAAGTTGATTCATTACTCCCATAAGCAGTGAAGCAGTGTCAGCTAGATTATGTCTTGTGGGACTGGAGATTGGTATGAGAGTCAGAAAACACTCCACTGGCTGGTGATCCACCATATTTATGTAGTGCAGAATGATGGTTAACTGGTCAGAATGTGGAATATCTAGAGTAGAATCCACAGAAACTGAAAAGTATCCAGAGTTGGCAATCTCATCTTTGATGACACTAAGAACTCATTTACGTATCATAGTAATTAGTTCTTCGTAAATTGTTTTTGACGGATAAGATAAGTGGCCATGTCCACGATTGGCATGGGTACAAATATGTTGGGACAAAGAAAGATAAAACTGCCCACTAAGCTCTAAGATGCCTCAATAAGTGCCATTGTCTTTAGGTTCAACAATTTCATTACTACCTTGAAGACCCAAACCTCTTTTTTTCAGAAAAAAATAAGTGTTTCAACACAGGGTGATAATGTTTTTCTAGAAGTTGGTCTCCTCCGGCATGTTTAGATGTAACTGACCATCAACTCGCCTAGCATCAACATTGTGCTGACATGATGTCAGAACTGACTTAATGTGCTTTGGACTGGTTTCATGCGTCTTTAGGTACTAAGCCATGTTCTTTCAATCGGTAAATCCTTGCCCAGAAAGCTGTACACAGTCAGGCGAAAACATAATGCCAAAAAAAACAGAAAACACAGGCTTTGGCTGGGGAATACACAAGCCAGTCACGATCAACTCCATCACCATTCAGTAAATTCCGTTCGAAGGCACTGGAATTTAAAAAACGATTCACACCAGAAAGTTCTTGTTTTGTTTCCGGATAGCTCTCTGCCAATTTTCGAAAATGGGTTACTACCAGTTGATGAAAATTTCACGTAAATGGTCTGTTATGTCACCAAAAACCCCAACATTAGTTGGAATTGTTACTGAAGCGGCGTTACCCCTGCCTTCAACAGCGTCATATGGTCCGGCTTCAAAGGTATTCTCCTCGTGGTTTCCGTCCACTTGTGATGAAGGCGAAACACCAATATCAGTAGAACCAGTAGCATCTTTTTCACTGACATGAAAATATAAAGTTAATATAAGTATCTTTTTTAGTTGCTTTTATTCATTGTGCTTCTTCTTCTCAAACGCCTTTGCTCGCTCCCAACTACCTTTGCGTTTTAACATTGCCGTTCCTGCAAGTAGAAAGAAAGTAGCTTAATCAATAATAACTGACTAATTACTGATATTACTATCAATAAACTAACTATAATATATTCATAAAATATTTATAGGAGACATAGTTCAAATTAAATGGTATAAAAGTATATTGTATTGTGAAGAATTGTGAATAGCTGTAAAAATATTAATACCTACTTAGGACCAAAATGGATGTAGAAAATTTAGCTAAACCATGAAACAATGAGCAATTGAAGACAAATATACAGGATGCAATCTCATTATAAATACGGAAAGAAAATAGGGTATGTACACACTTCATTCGGTGTGCGTCAAGGATATTCACAGATATCTCGGATTCGAAAGTCAAACAGAGGAGTCATGATGCTGCAGGAATGATTTCCAGAGCTATTGAGGGTTACACAGCTTCCGGCTCTTCCTTCTGACGTGCCATATCCACCTAGACTTCGGCAAAAATACAGCTTCACAAGTTAAAATATCCTTAGGGTATTACAAAAATCACAAAAATAAATAATTCATTATCCTTCCACGCATCCTTTACTAAGGATCAGGATTACATAAATATTTCCTCTGAAATTATTACTCTTAAACAAATATTTAACTTAATTTTACACTCACAATATAGATTAACTTCCTGTAACTAATTGTTTATCAAATTTAACATATTTACTTAACATTTACAAATTGAATTAAAACTCTTGTAATCATTTAACTACCTATAACCTTGATTTAATACATAAGAAATAACTATTCACATAAAATACAATAATATGTAGCTATAAATATCTCTAATAGTATAAGACTAAAGACTCATTCTAATGCTCATTATGCTTCATTATTCCTACATCTAGATAATCAACGAACTTCGTCGAATTCTTCCTCCCTTGCCATATCATCTATACGTTTATTCTAAGAGCCTGCTCACCTTATCGGGCCTTTCAACTTAGGCAGGCTTGAGTAAGATTCTGGTGAAGATCCTTGTGAGTTTCTTTAATACGGGAAAATTTGCAGCTTCTGGTCTAGATAATTTCTATAATTTTAATATAATAACTAATCCCTGAAATGAAAAAAAAGAAGAACTTAACATCAAATTTCTAGTAGACCCCCACGAGAAAAAGGCATAGAAAATGCAATTTTCTTACCACATGTAAGGTAACTAGAATTCAGGGACTGGCGGCTCGTGTGTATGCACTGCGGAACTGCAGCACTCCTTATCTCCACTCGATATTATCGATAACATTCAATATAATGAGTCCTTTTTTCTTTAATTATTTCTTTATACTTACACATTATATAATACTAAAGCTTAATGTCAGTAGCCATCCCCTAGTTTATGAAAAAAATACATAAATCCTTGTATAGAACTGTGCGCTTTATAGTTCCAGTGATGCGGTGTTTGGCTATTGTGCGCATGCTCACATGTACGAGATAGGAAGCTGCACGCTAGGAAGAAAGAGCACTGTGGCTAAGGCAATGCAGACTCTAGTGTGCTAGTGCAACGTAGTGTTTCTTTTTGACTCCGCGTGTGTTGTGCTTAAAAACGTGTTTATATTCTTGAATGTAATAAAGTGTAGAAGTTAATTCATATTTTTTTGTTCTTCTATTAATTAATTGAGCTGCTGAAATTTATATTGGAAAATAATCTAGATGATGTTCTTAGTTAAATTACGAAACTGATAAAATCCTCTTAATAATTCCTATGACTACATCAGAGGCAGAACGCTGCTTTTCAACACTGAAAAGAATAAAAACCTTTCAAGGTGCACTATGCATTCTAAAAGACTAGATGCACTTGCAGTGCTTTCAATGGAGAAAAAAATCCTCAGTAATCATCCAGAGATCAAGGAGAAAATAATTAATCTTGTCGCGTAAATTAAAACATGAAGAATGGATTTCGTTTTTAAATGAATGGATCAAGCTTGAACTGTAACAATTTAGGTTATTAGTAAGTTAAAAATGTTTGATTTTGTTCTGTTTATGACTTTATCAAGTTTATATATAAATTTTAATTTTATATGTTTATTTCCTTTTACACAATATTAAAACAATGCTAAACAATTTCTGATGCAGCACCCCCACTAATTTTAGCTACGAGCCGACCCTAGAAACATTAGTAATCAACAAGAACACTAACACTAAGCTTCAACGTGATCTAGAGAGGATTAATTAAATAATATGATCTAGAGAGGATTAATTTAATAATAATGATTTAATATGATTAGACCTATTACTTATTACTATAATTAATTCTTGATACTAAGCACTAGTCATATATAGTCTAAATAAATTGATGTTTTACATATATTTGGAATATCTTTTGTAAATAGATTCAATATATTTTGTATAAAGTGTATTTTGACACCTAGAGAGGCCTTGCATGGATCTTCTTTTTATGCAAATAAATGTGTCGTGGTATTGCAAGGATCGAATGGTGGTGTAAGTACGTATAGGTTTGTTACGTACTTCAAAAACTCCTTGGTTACGTTTTCTCTAAGAGTGCTATATTATTATTATTACGTTATTTTGAATCTTTGAGGATTTATAGTGCCATGCTCAGCGTTTCGAGGATTGAATTAAATACTTCTAAGAAAATAGATCTTTAATTACAACATAAGAAAAATGAAATCGAACAAAACTAACTATACAGCTATGAATTAAACGAGTTTATGTGAGACTTACTAATTTAAATCAAATGAATATAAAGTAATGGTTGACTCAAAGCTCACTTTAATATTGGACGCTAATTGACCTTCAAAAAACTAATGAAATTTCTTAACCTTTAAAACAACCACACGTGAATCCGGCAGGAGCCTGGCCTTAGTCTAAATTTTGATGAAGACGCAAGAATGTTTTGAGGCTAGGGGCGTGGAGGCATTCACAGACACTCCAGCTGTTTGGTTGGCGCGGGGACAGGCTTGAAGCAACAGGTGATTTCGGTGCGGGCGACGAATGTCGTTAAGCACGTTGTCTCAGTCAGATGATTTTAACAAAGGGACTGTAAAAGTATGCTTCTTCCAATCTTCTGGTTAATCTTGGAATGATTCGCACTGACGAGCGATGAGCAACCGAGTGAATCCTTTAACGAATGGGGAGTGTTTGAGGGAGTTCACTTTGTGGTATTCCTCAATCGCGAGGACTATCTCTGGGTTTTGTTGTAAACCGGGATAGGGGGTTTCTCTGATGAGAAATGGTTGAGCTTGTTTCTCAATACAAGCTAAGCTAAATTTTGGTGTGACCACCATGAACTGGCTCAGCATGAGCTTCTTCTGTGTTCCTTTCGTTGGGTTGTCGGGCACTCTAGCCGGACTTCGTCGTTTCGATCGCTAACTCGACCTTTTTCGAGACAAGATGCTAATTTTCGGTGTGACTACCAGGAACTGACTCAGCGTGAGCTTCTTCTATGTTCCTTTCGTTGGGTTGCCGGGCACTCTACCCGGACTTCGTCGTCTCGATTGCTAAATCGATCCTCCCTGAGACAAGATGCTAATTTTCGGTGTGAACACCAGGAACTGGCTCAGGATGAGCTTCTTCTATGTCCCTTTCGTTGGTTTCCGAGCACTCTAGCCGGACTTCGTCGTCTCGATGACTAACTCGATCTTCCTCGTTCTTCTACAGTTATCCGCCTATATACTTCACCATCCTACTAGGATTAGGGAAAAGAGGGGGGGAGTGAGGTCTTAGGAATTAAGCCTCTCTCCTCTAACAGTGCTTCTCCGAGCGTTTTTCACTTAGCCCTAAAGGCATCTTCTGGCATTTGGGCGACGCTCCTCTAATTTCGTCTATGAAGTGAAATTACATCCCAACTCTTAGGGGAAATATTGCCGGATAAACCAATGTTAGGCTCGCCGGACCCGAAATCTGATGATTCGTGCACCTTGTGCTTATGCGAGGCCTTTCTGGTTCTCCGCAAGGTGAGGGGAGAGACGGAGGGGGAAGGAGTAAGTAATCGGTTTACGCTGCCAAATGCCATGACGTTCCGGTGACCGAACCAGGGCTTCTGTTTTTAGGCTGAGATATCAATTTCCCTACAAAATGTTTTAAACGATTAGGACGTTCTTTACCATTCGAATTTATATAGTGGTTAATCCGGCACTGATGTTTATTATAGCATTTATGTCATTGAGTGAAGATACGTCTTGGGCTAATGTCAAGTTGTGTACTGTTCTGAGTTTTGGGCGGTTGTGATGAGTGAATTGTTTGTTTGTATCTTATTTGTTTGTTTTTGTTGAGTTGATGTCAATTCGCGGATTTTGTCTTAGTCCACTTTTCTACATATTTCTTCACTTTTCACTGATTATCGGTTAAAGACTTTTTTAATCGCACTTTAATTCACTTATTACAGTTAACTTTCCACTGCTTTGTTAATTCCACACTTTTTAACACTTTTCCCTATTAGTGCCGGGTACTTAACTATTTAACTTTGTTACGAACTTCACTTTTGGCGCTTTGATCGGGTATTCTTAATGATCTTGACTATCTTTAGTCTAATTCTGTAAGTTGTCTTTTTTCGAGGGAGGGGGGGATTAAGTATCTAAGTATGTAGTTTATATCTGGTAGGTTAATTCACGTGAATGTATAAACTTTATCAGCTTGATCACCTTTGGAGCTAGGTCTTAATTTAGTTTAACTACTTTTTATTTTTCAAGTATACAATGGTTCCTCTACAATTTAAAGTTTAATTCTTCCACTGGGAATAAGGCGATAAAGGTTGCTTGAGCTCTAGGGGTGATGTTTTCTGAGAATACTGGCGGAAGAGAGTCTATTTTTCTCCAGATATTTCCCGCTCTTTTCCAGATTGTTATATTTAGCGGTCCAATATTTGTTTTTGGTGTGGGTCTCTTTAGCTTAAAAGGTCTCTCTCCTTGCCCTATTTGTAATTAGATAGAGAGATTTATTTTGTGTTCTCTGAAGCTCCTGTTTCTTTATTTTTGACACACTTTTTAGCAGGATGGGAGGAATAAGTACCTTCCTCCCTAGCTCGAAATAGATCATGCTTTTGTTTTTTAGGCTTAAATCTCTTAAGGTGTATATGAGGTGTAGCACTGGTGTTGTTATATTTACCCTTTCGCTAAATTTGATTCTAGCCGGTCGAGGTTATCTTTACTCTCAGTACTCTGCCTTTGTAATGATATTGGTAAAGTTGGTCTTTGACCTCGATATCAGCTACCTTTCGTCTGAAAATTTTGGCTATGGTAATTTTTTGTCGATTGGCCTTGGCTTTCCAGTCACTTTTGAATCGGTTTAGGTGGTGATTTCAATGACTGTCACCCCCCGCCTGCAATTTTTCATTTCTGTACTGACTGACGATTAGCCATGCTATGTCATCAGCGAAGTGGATGTTAGACAGGTATTTTTGGTTCATGTAGGTCCATTGTGAAGATCGACTACATAGTAGGTCAGAGACAGAACCCTGTGAAAGTTCAGCCTCAGGTTTGAATTAGGTCCATTCGTATTTGTTGATTGCCCCATAACTTCTTTATCTGTGAGATAGTTGCTGAAAATTCTCTCTAGGTTGGTATTTACCTGGAGTTTTAAGATCTTATGTTGCATTCCAATGATCCAGAAATTATAAAGGCCTTTTTGAGATTTTCAAGGACAAGATCGATGTACTTGTGCTTAGCTTTGGTATTAACTATCTTCCCAGTGATGATGCCAGGTGCCATTGAGGTGTCTCTTACTTTACGGAATCCGAACTGGTATTCGATTTTTAAAGTTATTTTCTTCACTCTATTCTATCAGTCTTTTGTTCAAGACCTTTTCAAAAACTTTTCCTATGAAATTCAGAAACGTTATAAGTATGTAGCTGATGAGGAGATTGGGTAACTTGCCTCGTTTCGGGACGAAGATTCTCCTGGCAAGTTTGTAATTCTCTAGGAAGTATCCGGTGTTTAGGCACACATTGTAGATGTTCTTGAGAGCGTTGATGATATTGTCGAGTGCCTAGATGAGGACGATCGAGGGGCCAGGCGCTCTCTGATTGAATGAGTTGATGTCACTCTTTACTTCTTCCATTATTACTGTGGATCCTTGTCCCATTATTTATTCCCTTTGTTGTTCGACAACTAGGAATTGGTATTTTTCCAACCCACTGAAATATGAGGAATCTCCAATCAGTTCCGTGAACGCCTATATTTCTTCTTTCTTATTTACTTGCTTAAATTTGCTCCTTTACCGCTTTCCGGATGTACCTCTTTTATCAGCTAGGTATTCTCTTCGTAATGAAGTGCGATTCAAGTAAATTGACTGAGTCTGCCTTGATGCAATGAATGTGAAATGAAACGAAAGGTGTGGGGAGAGAGACAGAGAAAGTGTAGCCAACCTCTAGCTTGGCTAGATCAGAGATCTCGCACATGATTCGTATTCAAGACACCGGACAAATAAATCCATCTAATGTTTTGAACTTTCATATTTATTTTTTTAACAGTCTTTAGCCCCTTTCAATAAATACTCAAAATAGGGCATAATGAATCCCTGAAAAAAAACCCTTTAGGGTTTTTTGAAGAAGAGGCGTCCTAAGGACCACTAGGCTAAGTTTTTATCAGATTGTTCTTCGGAAGGATGAGACATAAATAGATCGAGGAGGGGAAACTATAATGCAGTCACAGAGCACCTTGGGCCATCGCTATGGAGGAGATGGCTGGGACGGCTCCCACAATGGCGAAAGCAGGTAGGATCGAACGCCTCCGAGTACCATTTAGGACAATCGAGAATGAAACAAAGCCAGGAAAAAACTAAACTTGAATAATTCCTTTATGGAACTCTCTAGTTTGTCCAAATACGAATTCTCGATATCCTTAACGGATACATAGCATTCTGTTACGCCAAAAGTGACAGAAAAACTCGTTTCCGTCGAAAGAGTCAAAATACTTACGAAAACGCACTCAGACCCAGAATTCTTCGCCCAATCACAGCCAATAGAAGCACCCTATGAGGAAAGAAATACTCACAAGAAAAGAAAAAGAGGAAAAAGAGCGATCGGAATCTAAAAGAAACGCAACATATGTAAGTGTGGTCAAAGCCACAGTACAAGAAATGAGGGAGTTTAAAACACTCTTCGCCGTTCCTAACTAATCATCCATGAACTAGTTACGTACATACGGTACGCAGACGTAATGAACATAGGTAAACCCGGCACTTTCGCCGTAACCCTAAGTACTATGCTGAGTAAACTGACATGAATAATAACAAAAGGAAATGTCACCAAAATCAGAAAAATATATTAAGCATAAACAAACAAGATGAACAAGAAAATAAGACAGTCACCAAAATTACAAAAAAGTGGATTGATGCCAAGAGCTCAACCTCAGTCTACATCAGTGAGTATTATTCTTTCCCAAGATGAAAGAAACAGGTAGATGTAGTAAAAAATATTACGTAAAGGAATATGCAAATGGGCATTCAAAGAAAAGACAGGAGAAGAATGTAAATCAGTTATTGAATAATTACCCCTCAACGACAGGTTCAGGATATGCCATGGTCTGCTTTACCCTAAACAGAATCACAATCAAGAAATTAGCATGTGTGAAGTATAGAGTATGGTGTACCGACTTTTCAAAGAGATCCACCAGTCAAACCACGAAGGATAACTTAAACTATTCATAGTCTACAATGGTTCCAGATTCCCCAACCAAAGAACTAACCAAAGATGAGCCATTGTTTACAAGAAGAAAAATATAAGATCAAGACCCATACCCTAAGTAGTTCAACCCGATGAAGAAATAAAACTAGAACGCGAAAAGGTTATCCGAATATAGGCAACTTACCATAAAGAAAGATAAGTCCAAGAATATGAATACGCGACGAAGACACCAAATGCCATTAAGTGAAGTGATCCAAAGTGGATTAAAGTGCGCTAAGGAGAAACACCTAAGTGTCAATATTCTGGCAAGTAACACAAACACTATACAAATATATGATACACTCACCACACAGTCACCCAAACTTACAACAATAATAAGATAGATAATAGCTATAACATATTTTCACCCAACGACATGAATGGTACAATAAACACAAGGATAAAAAGAGAAATAGTGCTGACAGAGATTAAATGGTTCTCTCGTCATGAATACAATAATATAAGTGAGCATGAGAGAGAAATCAAATAGCAACATAGTTCGACAGCTTTCCCGTAACCTGTAGCGAAGTTGCGCCGAGTGACTGTATGGATAAAAAAGTAGAATAGTCGGAAAAATGACAATCCCGGATACGTGGTTAGGATTCCAAGTTAGTTAGTAGGTCGAAATAATATGTATTTTATTATATTCTTATATTTCCTCTAACTCAGGTAGAAGGTCAACTTTGATCAAATTATTGTCTCTTACTTATTTTTCATTTCACCATTTCATTTCTTCCTCTTCCCCCCTAATAGGTCCCCACCGACCTCTCTTCTCCGGTCCTGAGCCTGTAAGAGGAGGGGGACGTGACACAGGGTCGCCTCTTCGGGAGAGGAGTGGAGTGGGGGGAAGAGATCAGTGGTCAATGACTCTATCCCTCTTACTATCCTATTCAAATATCATTGTCAGACATAAGATGGAAGACTACGTACTTAAAAACTGAATAACGTGATTCTAAAGTACTAAGGTTCTTATCTTATTGAACTCTCCTTTTAATACAAGTCCTCACATAAGTGACGCTTCGTCTTTCTAAATACATAAAGCGGAAAGATGTGGGAATAGATCCCTCATAAGGGGCACAGCGATGTAATCGTTGTCCGCCGTGCTGACGGGACTCGGTGCCCCGTCCACGTGGCCTCAGCTTAACCTCTCCTCATTCTCCCGGTAACATCTACTTTCTGTCCTACTCTCCTCCTCTCCCTCCCGCAGGGAAATACCATCTACAACCTGTTACATTTGGTACCAGGAGGAGCCGCACGTCCTTCTAGGCTGAGTGCAAATTAGGAAGGCCCTGTCATTGGGCTGACTTAAACTCCCTGACGGGGCCGCGGGGGGTTTTTATGCTTCCTCCTCGTTCATTCTCAGCGTTATCTTTGTCTACGACTTTCCCCTCAACTCTTGGTCTAAGCTAAAGGGTCTGACCAGCTACCACACGCCGATTCAGATGAAAGGCCCCTATGAATAACGCCTTTAAACGCTTGCAAGTCATAAGAGACCAGAACTTGGGGGGTCCTGGGTGTTGGGGCGCGACTAATGGGAAGATTGGTTTTTACCCCATAGCCTCTTCTCTCCGTGTAATGGCTGACCACCTGGCTGCGCCCGTTCTTGGGTGCGTAAGACTATGGCGGGCGGAGGGGGCTTTACTGCCTTGTTGGTTGCCAGGCCAACTAAAAGTGTCGGCTCCCGTTTCTGGGTCTGACGCAACAAATATTTAGATCTTACCTGTACTGATAACGATTAGCACTATATATTAAGTGAATCTGCCACGTTGACCATTTCCATCACTTCTATCTGTCAATAGCTGTGATGAAGCTGGCTAAAGACTGAGAATGTCAATCGAGAGGTAATTAACCTGATTTGGATGAAGAAACTCTTCGAGATAAGTTCGGCACAATCGCCTGTCCCAGTCATCTGTGATGTGACCACCGTACATAATTTCGCCGAAGAGATATCGGAGGTCTTCCCACGGAACCTGACTCGTCGCTTCGAGGTAGTTGAAGAGGACGTTCACGCTGATTGTCAAGTCGCCTACCGGAAAAGGAAAAGGAAATTTACGTGAATGTTTAATTGGGTTAATTTTATTCTAAGAAAATCCAACATCTTTAGTTTCTTTGAGAAAAATAACGATCCACGATTAAAATGACATCCGATTTCAAACATCATTTGCCAATGAAGGAAATGAATTTGCAATCGCAGGAAACAAGACCATTGTTAGTGTGTTGAATCCAAGTTTTGAAAGTTATTCTTTCTCCTCTAAAGTGGCGACTGAAATAAAGACAATGGATATAAAGTGCATGTAGGGTTTAGTAATTATCATGCTACTTATTGGAATGGTCTTCCTGCAGAGGTTGTTAATAGCAGTTTTGTACCAAGCTCAACCCTCTGAGGTCCCCACCCGAGACCCACCCCATCACTCTATCATCCATCATACTGGCAGCATACGAGCGGGAGAGAAACAGGAGAAATGGACGGGGGCGTTTTTCTCACATTAATTTGAACCCATTACCAGCCCTACTCACACCATCCTTTACCTCCTTTACCACACCCTAACTTTTTTCACATACAAAAATACACATTAATTACACTTTGTTACAGAGAAAGAAGGAAGAAGAGGAACGTCAAGACCATGGAGGCCCTCCCTAAGAGGGTCCCCTTAAGGACTATAGCCGGAAGAACGACCCCAACGAAGAAAAACCTATGCGAAACCCTCTACATTGAGCTTAAGGTGGCACTGGTGAAACTCATCGAAGTTTCATCGGGATTCATCGCCATGTGTGCCGAGACCAAAGATGTGGACCACCTCCTATCAGAAGAGGGAGCGAGAGTCCTGCAGACAACCGGATTGAAAGCGAAAACCTCCCCACAAGTGGCAGCGAACAGTAGCGTAATCTGCCGCAAAGTGGAGAGCTGGGTAGGAGAACATAAGGCAGATGAGCTTCAAGAGGAGATTACTAGGAGCAACCCGTGGGCACAAGTTCGTGAGATAATTAAATTCCGCGAACACACCCACGTGTTTAAGATAACATTCTCAACCACGGACATGGCAAGGAAGGCCACCTAAAATGGTATTCTCGTCTTCAATATGAGAATCCCGGGGGAAAACATCCAGCAAGAAAAATTCAGCAGCATACAAATGTGCTTTGTATGCTACAAGCTTGAAGACCACACCTCTACGACCTGCCCGGCAAAAAACAAGCTGTGGTGCAGTGAGTGCGCCACAGAAGGGCACAGATTCGACAGGTGCGAAAGCTTCTCGAAGAAATGCCTCAATTGCAAAGGGGAACATCGGACGATGGCCCTTTAATGCCCCAAGCACCGCGAAATAATTAGGAAGAAAGAGGAAGAGGAAATGAAGGCCAAGGAGACGACTTACGCAAGCGCCGCCAGGAAGAGTGCAGAGGTGAAGACTGAATGGGCACCTGCACAACTCAACTTCACCGGAGATCTGAGTGCAAAAATTCTGATCTGCATAACCCATGCAAATGTGGCGAATGCAGTGAAGCCTGGTTGTTATAACCAAGTGCTCAACGCGCTCCTGAAGGCGAACAACCTCCCGACAGTAGTCATGCCTGAAGACCCCGAGTGCTCCAAGGCTTTCAAAGACTCTGTCATTGAGAATAACAACATCAAATCCGGTTTGGAGGAGATGATTGAAGCCCCATCATCGGAAGAAACAGAGGAAGAAGAAGAAGAAGAGGAAAAGGCTGGAAATGAGGATGGATCTTACTCATCTGACAGCGAAGAGGGCCCCTGCACTCGCACACGAGCCACCAAGAGCAGGTCAAAGACACCGAGCCCATCTCCGAAAAAGGAAAACCCTGGGCCGAGTAAAATCGCCCAACCAGCCCCCAAACTAAAAAAGGGGAAGAAGAAACATAGGTAAAACAACTCACCATGTTACGTAACGCACTGAAAATAATGGAAATCAACACCAACGACTGGACGACGAATGGAATTCTTTACGGAAATGTATTCAGAGAAATTGATGCAGACATCATACTGATTTCAGAACATGGGATCGACACGCGTAATACAGAAATGAAAATCTGGAACTACGATGTGTTGATCACCAACTTTTCGCAAGAGCTGTACGATGGCGCCGCTATTGCAATAAAGAAAGGGATCAAATACAAGCAAATAAGGAACTTAGAAGAATCCTACCTCGCGATTGAGGTCGAGCTCGACTTAGGAAAGTTGGTCATTGCAACCAGATATCAACCGCCAAGGAGAGATGTGTTGCCTATTCACACTCTCACTGGCCTATTTGGCAGAAGAGCCCCCACTATACGAATGGGGGACCTAAACGCCAGATGCCGAGAATCCGGTTACAGGACCTTCAACGGTATAAGGAGAAGCCTGGACCTGTTGCTGGACAGAAATATTGCCCAGCGTATAGGCCCCGACTTTCCCACCTATGTCAGAGAACGATGTGCGACAAAGCCAGACATTTGTCTAGGGAATCGTCAGCTACCGTTCAATTACTACATGGAACCAGTCCAGGTGCCATGTAGTGACCATATAGGGATCCTACTCACTATCAATAGGAACCCTATACAAGTCCCAGCAGCAGTCAGGAAGAACTACAGGCGAGTAGACTGGGCACGGTACGCACACCTTCTCGAGGCCTACGATCCGCCCAACCTTGACGAGGCAATTCTCGAGGAGATTGTTGAGGCACTCGATGACCTCAATAACCAAATCATCGACGCAGATAAGGCTTATATCCCTCGTTCCGCATATGGGACCATCTCGACCTACGAGTGGACCGAATATATGAAGGAACTGTACCGTGAACTGAAGATAATGTATGAATACAACATCGTGAATGCATCGGTTCACTCAATGCAAAGAAGTAAAGAAATCAAAGAAGAATTGAACCAGTTGATCCTCGAACAACAGAACAGAAGATGGGAGGACGCGATCGAGAGCCTCGATCACGAAGCAAATCCCAAAGAATTTTGGAAGAAGATCCGAATTCTTAAAGGATCAACTGGAAAGAAGCATAAGATCGATCTACGGAAAGAAAACGGAGACATCGAAGAAGAAGAAGAAAAAGTTCAAGAGATATTCCGAAGTTATTGGGAGAAGATCTTCAGTATAACAGAAGAAGAAAACGAAGACTATGACCTAGAGTTCGAAAGTAACATCATCGACGAGCTAAACGAATAAATAGACAAGACGCACCCTCATCACCAGGTGGATAGACAGCGCGACGGAGACGCCGAGATTACAGAAGAACTACTCGGCGCGCTTCGCTCATTCCAACAAAAAACCCCAGGAAAATCGGGGCTTACAAAGCTTAACTTTGAAAAGGCACCAGCCTGTGTCATCAAAGGAATGAGAAGAATATTTAACGCCTGTCTCAATACGGGATACTTTCCGGACGCTTATAAAACGGCGAAGATGATTTTCTTGCCTAAGCACGGAAAGAACCCCAAGTTGAAGGAGAGCTACCAGCCAATTTCACTTCTGGAATTTGGCGGAAAGCTCTTCGAGAAGATCCTCAACAAAAAACTGATGTCTCACCTGGAGGAAAACTCGCTCTATAACCCACACCAATTAGGGTTTAGGAGTAAGCGAAGTACGGAGATGGCGATTAACGTCATCACGGAGAAGCTAGCCCATGCAAAACGGGAAAAGAGTTACGTGGACATTGTTTGTTGGGATGTATCAAAGGCGTTCGATAAGGTGTGGCAACGGGGAATGCAGTACAAGATCTCACGACTAGGACTGAGTGAAAACTTAGAGAGAACTCTCTGTGACTATGTCATGGAGAGAGTGGCGTACACCAGTTTAGGGTGCACGGACGGGCCAAAGTTTCCGCTCAATGCGAGCTTCCGGCAGGGGGGGGGGGCTGTCTCCCACTCTCTACTTGATTTACACTGTGGATGTTCCAGTCCCTGTAAGCCCCACTTGCCTCAACTTACAATTCGCCGATGATTTCACCCAGATAATCACTTTTCCATGGAGGATTTCGTCTTGGCAAGCTCGAATGACAGCAGCAGAAATTGAAAACCTTAACACCTACGAGGCCCGGTGGAAAATCCGAACCAACCAAGATAAGTTGATGACGTCAGGGTGGGGGATAGACGATATCCCTCCACCAATGAATGCAATGTACTCGGCATGAAGATCACCTCAACCGGGTACACAAAGCACGTCCAAGAACGTATCACCAAGGCCACTGCGGCAGTCAAAACTCTGTATAGGTTCAGAAATCTTCGTCAAAGCAACAAAAAGAAGATCTATACTGCACCAGTAAGATCGACGTTGCTATACCCCGCCTCCGCCCTCTCGTGTGTCTCAAAGACACAGAAGAGGAGACTATAAGTGGTGCAGAACGAATGTGCGTACCTAATTACAAGTACACGCAGAAGAGAAAGAAGAACACAGGAAGAACTGCACCGGGAGGTGGGGTTAACCCCCATTAACGTTGTCATCGAAGAACGGACAAGGAATATGCTGGAAAAGGTCAATCGAGAGTTGGACGATGAAATAGTACAAATGATTGACCAGAATAGAAGATTTCCAAGCTCCGCTGGGATTTTAGCTGGCGGAGCAGAAGTGCCGTTCTACGCAAGATGAGTTGATTTTGCCCCCAACCATGACTAAATACCAACCAAGAAACCAACCGATTTTGACAAAAATTCCCTGATATCGACAAAACCCATCAACTAAGACAAAAACTACCGAAGAAGGAAACCTACACAAGAAGACACAAGAAGATGAAACACACCAATCAAGACTACAAAGAAAAAACATAATACACAAACTACACACACTGCAAATTTACGAAAAAACAAAGACACTAAAACAAACATAGTAAGTTATAATTAACGACTTACCAAAACAACAGCAAACGCGCACAGCATAACCAAATACATTAGCAAATATGAAGACAAATGGCCTGAACGCCAAATTATATATATTATATATACATGTATATATATATATATATATATATATATATATATATATATATATATATATATATATATATATATATATATATTTATATATATATCTATATATATATATATATATATATATATATATATATATATATATATATATATATATATATATATATATATATATATATATATATATAAACAAAATCATAAACAACAACGGAACTACAAAACATAAAAATTTGAAAGCGATAGGCCTGATCACCAGGCTCTAGCATCACTTTGCACCCTACCACACTTCTTTCTCTTTTCACCACTGGTCTACTTTCCGCTGTCTATCCACACACCCTTTCTATCCCTTTACCTGCATACTCTTACATACATACCAGTTTAATAGCAGTTTTGTGACAAGGTTCTCAAGCTGCCTTGAAAACCATCTCAAGACGTTAAAACAATAATTGAAGGGACCTGGACTTCAAGTGGATGTGTTGGTCATATAAACTTAATCGTTGAAATAATAAAAATAATCGGTAAAAAGCATTTGATAATAATTAATGAATGCATTGAGGTAGAAGTAGGAAACAAAATAATGAGGAACGTGGTATATAACTTGTTAGTGAACTTAATTCCCAGGTTTCTAAGTTTGCCGAGCAAGAATCAGCAAGCAAACACAGGACTCTCTTATTGTTATATTGCTTAAAACGCAAAGAAGAACTAACGAAGGCATCTTCACCTGGATTTTTGTTTAAAAAGAGCTTTGTAAATAAGGTGTCGAAGTTGAGGGAAGTGGAAATGTGTTCAATATAGCCCAATTGTAAACTATCCCAGGCTTAAGATCGTTTCGCGCGCATCTCTCCCGTTTCTTAGAAATGAACGGCTCCAATCATGTAAACATGAATGCAAATGAACTGAAAAGTAATGCTCCAACCAGGCTACTGATGCACCTCAACATTGAAAGGGGGGAGACACATTATAGCAGATAAAAATAGAAATAGATAGACGTTTTCTCCTCCTCCCTCTCCCAATCCGTTATCAAAGAATTCGAATCTATTTATATGTTTATGCGGTCATGTTCCAACTTGGAAAAATGAAATACAATCAGCTTGGCCATCATGCCCACCTGTATTGAAAGGGTAAGGCCTGTTCCAGCCCTGAGCACCGAATTTCCTCCTTTCGGCCACACACGCATGGAAATAACAGAGCGAAAAGAGGAGAGACTTGAACTCGTTTTCCCTGGAGCACATTTCTAGAGTGTCTTGATTGAAGTTGCTGAGGGCCTTGTGAAGATTGGCTTGCATCCCTCTAGGGGGCTCATTCGTGATTTTAATTGCTGATTCGAGGATGCCCTGAAACAAGAAGAAGTTAAGTTTATTTGCATTAGAATGCAAAAGGGGGCTTAATGCTCTTAATAAGTCCGAATTGGTGTGTCTTCGAGTGTGTTGGGTACATACTTACTTTGAGTTACTAAAATGTGTCTATTGTTCTTGCCATCGCAGAATTGGTACTTTTTTTGGGTGCAGAAATGCTAAATTTCTAATTAGCAAGAATGTATAGGAAATGGCTATTTTTCTTTTCAAATTTTGCTTTTGTGATCTGAGAAATTATATTTTGAAATGTACCTATTTTCTCACCATTTCAAATATATTTAGTGCTGAGTAGTTAATAAATAATTTTCTAGAACTGTCGAGAATTTTCAAGAACTGGGTTTATTCTGTGGATTATTTTCCGTTGGGATATTTCTAGCATCTTAGATCACGTGTTTTTTGGTGATTACTTTTGCATATATATATATATATATATATATATATATATATATATATATATATATATATATATATATATATATATATATATACCGGGTGTCCCAGAAAAAAAGTTAACCGTACTTTGAATTAATATAACTCAAAAACTATTGGAGATTTTGGGGTCCTACAAAGGTTTTATATTTAACAACTACTTATCTGTTGATTCTAGAGATTTTATTAAATTCCCTTTTATGATGTTGATACACTAATGAGTTTAGTGGAGGCTATCAAAAATATGTTTGCGCAAGGAAGTAAAATAATGAAACGAAGCCTAGGTAAGCTAGGCCACCACCGTGCACTTTCAAGGGAAGCGTAGAGAGCCTAGGTAGCCTGGGTCACTGTGCGATTCTTCAAGCAAAGCCTAGGCCATTTTAGAGTGATTTTTTCAACACGCTGTGCTATGGTCTCGCCATTATTGCTTACTAACCAAATCAAACGTTTCTGCGTAAAAGTTTACTTCCAGAGAACCTTTTTAATCATGCAGTTAACAAAAGATCAACGCGTATTTGTAGTCACAAACTTTATTAAGACTGGCAGTATTAAACAAGTACAAGATTCATTTAAAAAACGTTTCCAGGTAGGCACCAACCAAGCAAGCGCACAATTTGGAAAAATATTCGCAAATACCAACATGAAGGAACATGATAAATCTAAATAAAGGTCGTTCGGGTCGTATGAAAACCATAAGAACAACAAAAAATATCGAAAATGTTGAGATGACACTTCTTAAAAATCCAAATATATCAGTCAGAAAGAATGGGTTACAATTGTCAAAGTCATCATTTAACCGCATTATTAAACATGACTTAAAATGGCACCCCTATAAGATGCATGCAAGACAGCAGCTTCTTGAAACTGATTTTCCTCGTCGTAGACAATTTGTCGAATGGCTTCTCCATAAACCTGCTCGTTTCTTGGAAAACATTGTGATTGGTGACGAGTCAGCCTTTTTCATGAATGGAAAGGTAAATAGTCATAACATTCGGCAATATGCACCGCTGAACCACCCACGAGCGTTCAACTTTGACACACGTATTGGTCAGCAGAAAGTGTCTCTGTGGATGGAATATGCGTGAATGGCTATCTTGTCGGCCCATTGTCTTACGAGAATAACTTGAATGGTGCTGCCTACCTGAGCATGATCAACGAAAGGATCTTGCCGGAACTCCGCCAGATTTACGGCTATCAATTCAATAGACTTTGGTGGATTCAGGACAGCGCACCAGCTCATAGACAGCTTGTTGTAAAAACAAAGCTAAGAGAAACGTTTGATAACCCCATTGTCGTGCTAAATCATGCAATTAAATGGCCCTCAAGATCCCCTGACTTAACACCGGGCGATTATTTCTTATTGGGATATCTAAAGAATTAAGTGTATTCTACTCCACTACAAAGCATCAACCAGTTAAGAGATAGTATCACACGTGAAGTCAATAGACTTAAGGAAAATCACAAGTTAATCAAAAAGGTTGTTCATTCAATGCGAGCAAAGACATGTGGAAGGAAATGATACTTCGAAAATTAAAAAATGAATTTTGTATTACCCATATGAAGAGGTGTTTTTGTTAAAAATGGATTTGAAATATATTTGTTGATTTTAAATTTCGAAGTTTCATTATTTTACTTCATTGCGCAAACATAATTTTGATAGCCTCCACTAAAAAAATGAGTGTATCAATATTGTATATTGTAAAAGGTAATTTAATGAAATTTCCAGAATCGACAGATATATAGTTGTTAAATTTGTTTAGGTTTTCAAGACTCAAAAAATCTCTAATAGGTTTTGAGTTATACTAATTCAAAGTCCGGTTACCTTTTTTCTGGGACACCTTGTATATATATATATATATATATATATATATATATATATATATATATATATATATATATATATATATATATATTAATATATATATATATATATATATATATATATATATATATATATATATATATATATATATATATATATATATATATATATATATATATATATACATATATAAATATATAATACAGTCGAGCCCCATATTCGCGAGGGATTGGGACATGAACCCTCGCGAATATTGAAAAACCGCAGATAGTTGACGCTACCCCAAAACACCCCCAACCCTTCCCAAACATCGTAATACACTCTCCATATTAAATCAAGAAGTTATGTTTTGTCATGTTCATGAACACATACAGTACGAAGTAAAGTATTTAGAACACATTAAATTATATTATTGTATAATGTTTACTCACCTGGAGATAGTTTTGTTTTGATTGAAGAATGAGGATTGATGACTGATGATTGTAGATGATGTGGCCTGTGCATTTCAATGATGACGATGGCAATGATGATGATATAACTACAGAGGGAAGCTGAGGAGATTTCTAATATCCTCAGACTCCTGCTCAGTAAACACCGGAGGAGAGGAAAAGTTCCTCCAGTGGAGGGCGTAGTTTCGGGTGTGGTTGGGGGGTTCAAGCTTTTTACTTGGGGTGAAGAACACTGTAATGGGCAATTGAGATCATTGATTTTTCATGTCTTTAGCATGTCAAGTAAGGGCCCATAGCAATCGTCCCATCTCAGCGGATAGTTCAAGGCGCAGATAACGAACCGCGAATAGCCGAAGGTCGACTATATATATATATATATATATATATATATATATATATATATATATATATATATATATATATATAGGGTGTTTCAAAATTATATGTTCAAAATTGGCGTACGGGTAGAACTGGCAAAATAAAAAAAATCTTATAAAATAAGCTTTATTTCTTGATAATTATTTATAATTTTTACTTCAATTATTCATAAGCCGTTCAAAGTAAGAAACTCCAACGTTAATACAAAGCTGTAACCTCCTCCTTAAATTTTCATGAACCCTTTCAAATACTTCTGTCGTTTCTGAACTTGACCAGCAGCCGCAATTACTCATCCAATTATATCTTCTTCTGAATCACAGGAGTTTCATAAACGAGGTTTTTCATGTGTCCAAAAGAAAGAAGTCAAAGAGGGTTCATAACAGGACTTCTTGCAGGCAATTGAACCGGACCATTCTTCCTATCAACAGATCGAGAAATTGATTATTTAAATAGGCTATTACATTTTGATGGTAATGAGCTGGCGCTCTATCATGCTGAAACCACATTTCTCTTCTTGCTAGCAGTGGCTCATCATGCAGAAGTTCAGGTAGAACTTCTGATAAAAAAATACCATAGGCATTTCCTGTGAGTGGAGACGGTAACATGTATGGACCAATTAATTTGTCACTTAGCATTCTAGCCCCAATATTAATTCCAAATCTTTGTTGATACCCACGCTCCCGCACAATTCCTGGGTTAATAATATGATGCCACTCATGATTATTAGGCTGATTAAAAACACCCTCACGGCTAAAAAATGCCTCGTCTGAAAATAAGACTTATTTTTCTAAAAACTTGATCTTTGCCTAAGAATCAATTAGAAAAATTAATACGATGAGGAAAGTCGGTGGGTAATAAGGCTTGGACTCTCTGATAATGAATTTCATGGAAACTTCTCCACACAACCCCATGGTATCCAAGTGCAATAGATGGAGCAGCAGCACGAGTGCTAGATCTTGGGTTTCTCATAAAATTATCTAATACATCATCTTCAATTTGATTTATTACGTCTCTTAGTCGCCGAGCATCTACTTGTGTAGTATTAAATTGACCTGTTTGGCGTAAACTTTGGTGTAAGCTTGAAAAAGTACGGTAATCTGGGATGCGGCGATTTGGAAAGTTTTGTCTGTACATTCTTACCGCAGGTCTTCCACTACTATTTGCAGCACCGTATACAAAGTGCATATATGCCATTTCTTCATTGGTAAAACGATTCATGATGCACTTGGAAGTCTTGTAAACCAAACTGGAGAATTACCACCGTGCGACACAAGCATACAAATACAAATGGTATTTGGATGGCGCACTTTTCCTCAGATTTAAACTTAAGGTTAATTTAAATTTAAGGAGGAGGTTACAGCTTTGTATTAACGTTGGAGGTTCTCACTTTGAACAGCTTATGAATAATTGAAGTAAGAATTATAAATAGTTATCAAGAAATAAACTTATTTTACAAGTTTTTTTTTTTATTTCGCCCACACTTGTTAGATTTAAACTTCAAATATCTCATTAACGATGCATTCGCGCACACATATTCATAAAAGAAATATTGCTTATTTTGATCAGTTCTACCCATAGGCCAATTTTGAACATATAATTTTGAAACACCCTGTATATATGAAAGATAATGGTAAACCAAAATATTTGAATCAAGATTTATTTATAACTATCGGACTAGTTTCTGTAAGATGCCATTTTCAACTAATAATGAAGAAGCTAGGCAAGGAACACAGTGTCGTAGAATAAGCTCCCGACGATATGCTATATATAACTATTCGTTGAGGGAATTATTCTATATTTCGAGTGCGCGGTGATCAGATGCCGAGGTTAGTTCAAAAGGGGGGCCTGGAGAGGGCTTATTTATCTTCGATATACTTAAGAAGTGGAACGGAGCCCAAGCATAAATAATATTGCAAACATTAATAAAATAGAGTTTTATTAATTAATCTATCAAAACAACACACGGAAAATATTTACATAACCGGGAATTAAAATGGGGGAAACACAGGAAATGAAAAAGGTCATGGGAATATTTGACTAAGCTGAGGATTAAGATTTGGAGGGATTTAAAACGGCAAAACAAACAAAAAGGGGAAATGGTTGGCTAAACCCGTTTTAAAGCATAGAGTTGCATTGACAAAAGGTTAAATGGTTAAATGTAATGCGTAGCTTACGTAATTACAAGGTTGTCGTGCAAAGGAAGGCGATGGGAAGGAATCTTCAGGCCAACTGGCGATTCTTTTCCAGGAGAAGGGGTTCTTCGGGAGGGTGTCCTTAACGAGTGGAAATGACTGTCTTCGAGGAGTGAGAGCGAAGTAGGGCTCGGAAGTACGAGCGATCCTTGAGCTAGGATATCGGAGATGTTCTAGATGAACAATGGAGGTTATTGTTGTAACCAAGCGTTCTCTTGAAGAAAGTTAAGAAAGGGGGGAATTAAATTACCCTGACGTGATGTCTTGGGAACGAGAACCGTTTCTTGACGAACGGGCTTGAAGAACAATGACTGTTCTAATGTTGTTCTCTTTCTGAACAACAGGGGAGGGGGAGGAACCGTTTCTTGTCGAACGGGCTCGAAGAACAAGGTCTGTTCCAAAGTTGTTCTCTTTCTGAACAACAAGGGGGCCCTGTTGACTTGGCGTCTCGAGGGACAGGAACCTTGGCACTCAAGGGATATTGTCCTCTTCTGGACAATAAGGGGTTTCTCGGGGTAGTGTTCGTAAGTGCATAAGGGAGACCGGATCGGCGTGATGCCTCGAGAAGATAATCGGGATCTGGTTCAAATGCGAAATGCTATCGCATAAATAGCCGGAGCCAGCCCCTTGGCGTAGGGGACAATAGGGGAGGGGGGGAGGACTTCAATGGAATGTCCCGGTGTCGCTTGGGAAAATATCTTATCTGCCCATAAGCCTAATTCAATCTGGCGAGATCGACGCCTGGAGGCGAACGGGGGATTGAACCTCTTTGATTAAACTTGGGGATTGGGGGGGGGGGGGCGATAACGCGCCTTCTACTTCCTCTCGCAGCATACACGAGGGGAAGCATGTGTTTCGACATGTGATAGGGGCTGAAGCATGGCGCCTCAGACCGTTCTATCACACACTGTATATATAAGGTAAGACACATTATAAACAAAATGAAACCGCAGGAAACAATCAGGAAAAAACTGAAGTGTATCTGGCGCAAACGACAAGCTAAACAAAATGAAATGAAATAGGAAACAATCTGTGAAGTTGCTAATCTCCAAGACCCATTGCTTCCGAGAGTTTATAAATACGATTGGCGACTTTATTCGATATATATTTATTAATTTGTATTACCCTTCAGATAAATTGAAATTATCAACTTTGTTGATGATGATAGATTCTGCAATTCTCCTCCCAATGTAATTGTTTGATTTATAAATGATTTTTGCTTGATTAAAATCAATTCTATGATTGTGCTTTTGCATGTGCGTAAAGAGACTTGAAGAGTTCGAACACCTTCTGATATCAGCTAAATGTTCTTTCATCCTCTTATTAAAGTGGCCCAACTCTCCGATGTATGTTAATTGGCAATTATAGCATGGTATGTTGTATACTCCAGCATCGAGATTGATTGTACGCAGTCTAGTAAAGGAATTTCGAATGATATTAGAATATTTAAATGTAATATTTATGTTATTTCCGTTCGCATATGATTTTATGGGGCCAGGGCTGGAGCATATGGGAAACTAATACATTTTTTTAAAATCGTCCCCCCGTGGTGTGGGGATGGAATAGAAGTTTTTTTCCAGCTCTGCCCCCCCCCCCATCCTAAAATCATATGCGAATGGAAATAACATAAATATTACATTCAAATATTCTCATACCATTCGAAAATCCTGGACTAGACTGCGTCCAATCAATATCGATATTGGAGTATATAGCATACCATGCTATAATTGCAAATTAACATACATAGGAGAGTCGGGTCTCTTTAATAAGAGGATGAAAGAACCTTACTATTAAGTTGTAATAAAGTTTAATGTAAATATTTCTGAAGTACATAAGTTAAACACCAATTTTGTTTTGTCCAACTCTCAAATCTGGTTATTTCTAATTCATTGGCCCTTAAAGCAACATGAATAAAGAAGACTTTCGGATAATTTATCTTTATGAGTTCAAACTTGGGAAAAAAAAGCTACTGAAACTGAACAAAATATCAACGAAACATTTGACCTAGGATCGGTTGTTGTTCGTACAGTACAGTGTTGGTTTGAGAAGCTTCGGAGAGATGAGAGTTTTAGAGATATTCAACGTCCTGGGGAGGAATCGATCCTTTAAAGATGACACACTAAGAGAAGCAGTAGAGGCAGACCCTCGTTCATCATTACGTAAGCTCACTAGAAGAAAGGGAACAAGCAAATCACGCAGTTCCACCCATTGTTTAAAATTAGAAAAAGAAAAAGGAAGGACTAGTTTGTAGAGCATGAACTGACAGATGACCAACAAAATAGTCGCTACCAGATTTGTTAAACCTTGTTACTAAGAAAGCGGAATGGTCCATTTCTTGAACGGGTAGTTACTCGTGATGAAAACTGTATTCTTTACAACAACACGATAAGGTCAGCACAGTTGTTTGAACAATAAGAACAACCAAAACATATCCCAAAGCCAGCGTTTCCAAAAAAATGTAAATGGTGACAATATGGTGGATTGCATCTGAGATTATCCACAATAACTTACTAAACGAAGGAGAAACAATCACAATAATGAAATACTGTCAGGAATTAGAGGTAATGCATAAAAAGTTATTCGAAAAACAGCCAGCTTTATTCAATTGCAAAGGTCCTATTCTCCTTCGAGACAATGCTCGTCCACATGTGGTGAAGGTGATGCTTCAGGAATTAAACGACTTGGGAATTAAAGTCCTGCTTCATCCACCTTATTTTCCAGACCGAGCTCCTACAGAATTCCGTATGTTTAAACATCCGGAAGCCTTGAATTTCAAATGAAAGCAGGTGCAGAAGAAGCTTGTAAGACCTTTCTTGACTCGACTCGTAAAAATTTATATAGTAATACGTTGGCAATAGTGCATTCAATCACATGGAACCTACTTTGATTAAAAAAAATTACCTGTTTGTTTATTTTAAAACTTGCACCTTAATAACGCAATTACTTTATGATTAAATTAAATCTGTCATACAGTAATGAAAAGATAAACGGAATAAGTTTTCTTCGGAAAATGTTTTTTTTCTAAATTACGAAAATATCCGTGCAGGATATGAAAGGATTTTTTCGCAATTAGGTAAAAAGCTTTTCCCGAAGAAAAATTATTCCATTTATCTACTCTTTCTTTACGGCCAGGAATATCCTTTTTTTTTCCTCTGGCGTTATTTCTGTCCCGTCAGTAAAGGATTGCCTTCATTGTGCTGCCCTATGCTCTCTTTAATCTTAATGTTCTTCTAATGTCCCTTTCTCTTATCTTTAAAAAAATCCTGTTTCTTGTCTCATTGCTGATTCGCGTCAACTTTCTCTTTCTTTATTATATATATATATATATATATATATATATATATATATATATATATATATATATATATATATATATATATATGTGTGTGTGTGTGTGTGTGTGTGTGTGTGTGTGTGTGTGTGTGTGTGTGTGTGTGAGAGGTCTTTCGGCGACGAATATGATGAGTGATAGAGAATAAGAAGGCATATATTCCACTGAAAGTTTTATTTAGACGTTTCGCTGTAGATTAGCTTTTTCAGGCAACTGATGTTTCTGAACATGAACATGAAGAGAATAGAAGAGAAATTATAGACATGCATATGAAAAACACACATACAATATAGTTGAAGAGGAAAAATGTTAGGAAATAACTTAAGAGGAGATATGAAGAGTTAAATGGTGGTGCCCAGACACCGATGCGACGTGTTATAGTCTTTTATTTGTTATATTTGTGTTTGACTTTAGCAGTGGAGAGGGGGGGGGGGATCGCACCAGTAAGGAACACGATACACATGATGTTGCTATCCTAGGTATAGATTGGTGTTTGCTGTAGGTGGTTTAGGGCTACTGGCCATCTTAACGCTAACGAAGCGTGTTGTTTGGCATGTATTTGTGTGTATGGAGGGTCTCTCGCGAGGTTCCCCAGCTGTCGTGCTAGGCGAGTATGTATGTATTTGTTGAATGGTGTGAGTTTGTTGTTTTCGTGTATTGTAGATATGCATGTGTAATGAAGAGAGAGACATGCGCGTTTCAGAGCAGAGTTATGCGTGCTCTGAGATTTTCTCTTCCATGCGTGATTCGCGGATATTAGTGCTATTAGTGTAATTGGAGTGTATGTGAAGAGTGGACTAGCTAGTGTTGTATAAGTTTAATTTTAGTTTTCAGCTGGCAGGGTAAAATCTGCGCATCATTTTGTCTGAGTTTTTAGCTCATCCTTGTATGATGTTTTGGTGTACGTGGAAGCATAAGTATTGGTCAAATTTAATCTTGAGCATTTTCTTTCGAGGTTCATATTTAAGTCTTGTGGAGGTTTGGTAGTTAAGGTCTGGTGTGTCTATAATTGAATGTTGCACATGCATTGATCATACATTCCATAAAGTGTCGTCAGTGTCTTCAGAGGATTGGTGTGCACGGCGCACTTCCTTGCTAATGAACGATGGTCACAACCGTTTGAGTGGACTGGCCTCTCCTGAAACCATACTGGTAGGGGGAAAACCAGTCAGTCTCTTACAGAAAAGTAGAGAGACGGCTGTTGACTATAGGCTCAAGTATTTCGCCTAGGTGCTCTTGTAATGCAATAGCCCTATAGTTGTTTGCGAGTTTAGGGTATTTTTTGTCTACGTCCCCATTCAACTATCATTTTCTAGGTTGCTGCCGCTTGGAAAACTGCCTCGTTGATGCTTCGATCGGGCACGGTTGTTCGCATTTCAGGAAATGACTGATTTAACTATCCCAGTCGTAGTTTATTTCGGTGGATGAGGCCGTTGAGTTCTTCCATGCAAGCCTCATCGCCGTGGGCCTTACTAACATTACTAGAATGGCTGACCGTTTTGCACGCCGTACGCTTCATTAGTGGTGGGCTGAGTTTCAGACGACTCTCAGGCAGACGCTATAAGCGTCGCCCAAACGATTTCACCGTCGGTGAATTTCCTCGAGCTAGGGCTAGGTTTCTGTATGTCTCGAAGCACGTTCGCTGCTCTTTCTAGAGGGCATAAGCGTTTTCACTTAACAAAAACTTCCCTTTTACAGAGGTGTGGTAGCGAGTCAAAAGGATTTGGAGCAAGTTCTCGTAAGAACTCCTCCAGCTCACCAAGAAAACGGGACCATAATCTATGGTGGATCCTTTCGCGACCGCTTTCTCCATATTCTCGAGCTGAGATGTTGAACCACCAAAATTCAATACACGCCGTGATGTCGCTGAAGGCCGCTGACTGCACTTTACCTCCATAGACGGAGAACCTTTCAACGACAGGTTTACGGCTGAAACTTGCGTTCCGCTCGCTCTCGCTTCATGCGTGGACACTTCCCCTATGTCATACTACGACACTTAGTTGAACAAGGCAAAACGTTTTCCCAGATTTGGTCAACAAGATCTGGACAAAGGGTATCCTTTCAGACTCCAGGCGAATGGATACTGTGCTCGCTTTTCCCACACCGGCATATCTTTGCCAAAATTCTCTAACCTCATGCGTGTGCAAGGTGATGGAGAAATTGATAAATGTTAGATTAGCCTTTTTTTCTGGGAGAGCAGAAGCCACCTGTCTTCTGTACAATGCGGCTTCAGCAATGCAATACTTCGACTGACGAATGCTATCTGCAAAGCTTTCCATGGTAGATTGCACTACACCACAGTGTTTTCGATTTGGAGAAAGCCTATGGTATCGTATGGTGGTCCCGGGTCTTAGAGACTCTCAACACGAGAGGGGAGAAGGAACGCCACCCGATTTTTATTTCTGAATTCCTCAGAGTTTGTCGATTCCGCCTAGCGCTAGAGTAGCTCTCTCCATCCTAAAGGAGCAGGTAGAGGCGTCCCACATGGAAGTGCCCTAAGTCTCACACTCTTTATCTTAAGCATCAATGGTATCACCTCATTGCTGCACGGAAGATTTTATTGCTACGTTGAACCTAGACCTTTCGATCTCTTTTTGTGTGGCTTAGATGTCAATTTTGAAGTGTCGACTCCAATAGGCATTGAGCCATATCTCTCGTTATGCCAAAGCGCACAGCCTTCGGTTTTCATTGGCCAAGACTAAGGTAGTGCATGTCTGCTGCCATTCACGGCTCCACCACGACCTGGACTTGTTTCTAACGGGGCTCGCCTGGAAGCGTGAATTCGCACTTTTTCCTTCGTGTTTTTTTTTACCTATGGTTCTCATTAAGGAATCCTGTACCCTATCCATTGATCCTCTCTGTTTGATGACGCTCAGCACTTGGGGGTGCTACTATGGATACTTCTTTGCTTTTCTACCGATCCTTTGTTCGTTCGAAGTTTGACTACGGATGCGAGTTTAGGCATCCGTAGCCGAAAGTGTATTGTGGATGGTGGACTAGATTAGGCACTCCGGCCTCCGTTTGGCAACCAGTTCTTTCAGCTTGTCCCTCATTGAAAGCCTACTCTTGATTCCGGAGAGACGTCACTTTCTCTGCATAGCACATATTTCATTAAGCGCTTATTAGGGCTGGCCTGGTGTCTGCTTCAGTAGTAATAGCTCTCAGTGCATCCGCGGCCGAGTGACTCTATTCATAACCTAGGTTATGAGCTCAAAGACTCTTTCGACAGCCTGGTGTACGTCTCGGGCCGGTGGCTCCTCTGGTTCTGCCCAGAACGCCACCATAGATGGTACCACCTTTGACTCTTTGTCCCCACGCATTTGCTTTCAAAGCTTCCACAGCCTCGGTAGTGTTGCGTTCGACCTCTTTTGGAGAAAACCTTCTGTTGGGCTGGATCGATGCCAATGTATACGGATGGTTCTAAGTCACATGAGGGGATCGGTTCCCACGCCGTATCACATCTGTTTGAACTAAGCAGAGTTCAACCAGGCGTTGCGCCTGTCTTTCCACCCTAGAAGTTGCAATGCACAGCTCTTTAGGGGAAATAACGCGTCTTGCCCGTTTCGTAGACGGATTATTCTCCTTAGCGAGTCACAAAACGCCCTAAAAAATAATATAATATAATTGTAAGGGAATCCTAGTTTGAGTCCTACCTTTAACTGTAGGTCAGCCATAAAGCTATGCATCCAAAGGCTTGAATTAGTGCTAAAAAATAAAAGCAAACTAATTTTCCCCAGCAGATTACAAGGCTATGAGAAGGCAGGGATCAACTAAAAAATAAGACCTCATCATCTAACCCAGACACACTCCAATGTTATTATTTTCTCTCACTTTATGCTCCTAATGAAACCGCACCAGGCCACATATCCATAGAAGAGCACCGTATAAACACGATCCAGATGTGCCATCCCTCAAACCCAACCCCGCAACATCCAAAACAAGCGCGCAGATGCCGCCGTTCTTAATATTTTAACATAGCCTGAAATCCGGAAATAATGAAGGAAATCAGGCCCCATCTTACACATACACCCCCTGTGAACTACCCTCCAAAATCAGTTGTGTGAGCTATGTTGGTTTCCGGTTCAGACCCTTTGTGCCACTTGCACAAATCACGTTTCCCCACACAACTACTCCATCAGCCTGCCATCCAGCTGGCCCATTCTCACTTACGATCACACCTCACATTCCATTAACTTATCCCAATCACCACAACTGATATTTGGAGGATTGGGGAGGGGGTTCCTCCCATAGCAATTTTCGGCGTTGATTCCCTCCTAGCTCTGGATATCTATCTTATACGCATTTTCACTTCCACTATCTTAACCGCTTTCCTTAAAGATCCCTTTTTAAAACCATCTGAATCACATTTATGGGAGATTCCATACCTTTCACTAACACCGTTTCCTATTCTTCTTCACTCCCACAACATACTTCAGTGGAAATAAAATCTCTCGGAGTGAAAAAAAGAGACACTATCCTCATTAATATTTTCCTGTCAAACACCGGAATCCACCAATATACGAGTTAGCACCTATGGTCCTGCTTGACTAAAATCCTAAGACGAATACATCAACTACATACTCATCCAGAGCAATTCTTCCACCCTTCACTTACTTAGAAGACACATGCCCTGACAGTGCTCTATGTTTATTAAACCTAGTTACAAAAAAACCCTAGAAATATCATACTGATTTTCTCTTACCATCTCCCGAACTTGATACATTGCCCTTAAGAAGTCCATCTTTCCATTAACTGCGCATCTACGCTACCTACAATTGAGCTAACTGAAACTTATTCACAATCTACATTGAACAGAAAATCCAAGGCTTTTAAGTCCCCCATTTAAGTTTCATAGCCACATATCATTCGCATTTGCCCAACATACTCGCGAAGGCAACAATAAACATCTACAAGAGAAAAATGAAATAGTCCAACCAAAATTATCCCTAAAATCAAAACACCCACTAAAGTCAGGGACAGCATATGGAAACGATCATAAGCCCAAGACAACACTGAAAACACAAAATACTTAAAAGTCTATTTTAGAACACCGGATGTTAAAACAACAAAAAATATGTACATTAGCAGAGTCTAAAATGAATTTGAAAGATTTTAGAGTTTTTTACAGAGGCAACCAAACTCTTCTGCAACGTAAAAATAGTTGACGATAAATGGATATACCACGATAAAACAATGCAAGTGAACACTCACATGATTCGCAAAAGCAGGTTTAAAATTGACTTACCGTTAAATACACAGTAGTAAAAATACCCAAAAGACTGGAAAGTCAATTAGAAATGTAAGATGAGAAAGCTAAGGAGGTAGATGAAGGATATTTTGGAGGCAACGAGATCTTCGTCCTTTACCTGAGTATGAGTAGGAGTGTTGGCAGTATGAAATCTCTTAGTTATCTGACATTTGAATTTGTGTAACGTAGGAAAAAAAAGCCCCTAACACACACAGACATACCACAAGGAGGAGGATAGCCCTAAAGCTAACTTATGTCCACCTACAACCCAAAGGGGGCGTTATAATCGTGTCCCACTGGACTCAGGATCTATAAAAGAACACCCATTTAGTTAGGTGTCTAAAATTGTGTACCCACTTAGTCTAAGGGTCAAAGATCCCGCTTCATCATCGCCACAAGTCTCGCTTTCCTTGGGTGGGCAGTAAAACCCACCGAAACTTTGGTAAAGTTCAAAACAGTCATAAGAAAAAGGTCAGCCAGCGAAGGGAAGAAAGTAGACAGACACAGAGGGCAAATTGTCGAAATAAGGGTAAATATACGAAAAAAAGGTAGGGTGACAAAAGAGGAAAATTCCAAAGGCCTAAATTATAATTCTTAGGCAAGAGGCATTCACGCATTCGTCCTAATCCCCAATCATTGTTATATCTTACAACTCCGTTCCAAATGCCTCAACCAAACAAACCACCCATGAAACTCATATCATATAACACGATCTCCCTACTGTTCACGTACTCCAATATCATAGCTTATAATTAGTAATAAATATGTTGAGATCAAGATAAAATAATTGATTTCACATGATGAATACATGAAAAAGAAATAAATTAGCAAATAAAATATAAGCATTTAAATAGCTCGCCTTTAATTATACTTTGCCGATGAAGATGCTTTTTTTAGCAGGTCCTTGTTTTGCAGAATATGAGTATAAAAGTTATATTAGTGAGAGTCTAGGTACCACTTAAATTGTTAGGTAGCTTTTATTGTAGTTGCATCTAAATTATTTCGTTCTGCCGTCTAATGAACCCTTATGGGCCAGTTTGATGAACAAGTGCTACAATAAAATTAGCAACGCTGAGAATTTCTCTTTAAATCACGTTTATCCTTTTTCAGGTTTAACTTTAATCTTTTGTTTAACTGGTTGCACTCACTCAAAAAACAGTAATCAGTCAAGAGGTTTTCAACCAACATATTTCATCACGGAAGGCAGCAATACAGGACATAAGTAAAGTCTTCGACTTTGTACCAAGACACATTCTCATCACTAAAATACTGAAAACACTTAAAACACTTACCAAATATGGCTCGCCAACTTCCCCACAACCCACATCAAGCTACCACGAGTACATAAGATGCACAACAGTATCTCAAAAAGATCTATACTCTCACCCACACTCTTAAATTTTGTCCTCCATGACAGCCCTCTAAAGATACAACGATTACACTCAATAGCTATTCATTTTACTTTCCCATATTCGCCCAGCACTCAATGCACACCAAAGCAACTCTTGATCCACAACACCACATCGCTCACAAGAGTCGAATCTGGTTGCATCAGAAACTGAAGATCCCCTCGTCCTTCAAAATCTTTCGTAATTCAATTTCCGACCAAGAAGTTGGATTATAATGAGCACCACCACATCAAACTACTAATCACTCAAGGCCACTTAAATAGGACACCAGCAGTGCTGGCTATCGTCCTGGATATAGCACTAAATTTCCAACAACAAGTAATCAGCACTCAGATGTGTTATAGCAAACAAATTCCAAGTACCCACTAGAACAACTTTAGGACAATACAAGGAATTCTATAGCATTGAGAGTGGAAGGTGAGTGACATATAATCTCGGTGTGAACGGAGTCTTTAGGATCATGGAGGCTCGAATGAATTAAGGTGTTTGTCCATTGAATTCTGTGAGGCGGAGCAGCGGTTTGGTTCTCTTCACTGTTCTGGCGCTTAATTTTTTACGATTCTTCCTTTCTTCCTACACTCTCTATAAACAGTAAATCAGCCCCACAACCGCGTGTGACAGTACAGCCTGATCAGCCAATTTCGCTTACTGCGACACATTACAAGAGAAGAAACACTACACAATGCGGAATGCGTTCATAGCATCTCAATTAACTACTTACCCCATTTCTAAGCATTATTTTTTGTGTGCGAATATGTAGTCATAATTCTATCTTAAGCTTTACACTATAACCATACCCGTGCAAAGTTAAGTTTAAAGTTTGCTCCCAATTCAATTCAGTAATCATTGGCAAAAAATTATGCCTGCTAACACAAATGTTCCTACCACCCATCCTCGCAATTCTTCAAATTTTCCTGGCCTTTCTAATAATACTAATTCTTCATTTATGAACTTAAAATTGTTAATCACGCCCCCTTTAATACCCATATTTAATTAAAAGGATCAATCAGGGGGACTTTGGTTGAACTTCCTGTAACAAAAACAAGGAAGGGTAAACGTTTCATCTGGTAAAAAAACAACATTAGATGGAAGTAACATGAAATTGTTAGGTTTTCCAAAGATTTAATTTAATCTGCGAATTAGAACGAGTTTTTAGCAGTTGTGTTTAAAAGTTTCTAGGTAATCAAATTCCGCAGATTTCTCAGTACCTCCAGGATTCACCAAGCTCTCCCAGCCTCTTGAATTACCGGATTTTACACTATACCTTGACTTCCCAGAGTTCCCCGATTCCCAGAATTAAAGAATACCCCGGGTACACGAGTTAGTAGAGGGAAGAATTTTCACAGGACACCTGAGTTAGAGATTGGGATGATCTCCTAAAACAGAGAAAGTCCCATTCGAGCTAAAGGCCCAAATGGCAGTGAGTTTAAAAGTCCTATGTCGGTAAAAAAACAAACAAATAGCAGAGAGTAGTTAAGACCAACATAATCCACTATATGACAAAATTTTACAGTGAAATACATAGTGAGGGAGAAGAAAGCGTTTTTAGTGTATCGAACGAGAAGGTATAAGCGTGTTTCAAAGAGAACTTCAAGGATCCAAGACTTGTTAAAGAGGAGAGCCAAGGAAGTACCATTTCAGGGATTTATAATTTTAAAGAGAAGAGCCATGAGAAGGCTACTCAATTTGATAGTTTAGAAAGTGGTTCGGCCTGTTGCAGCTCTCATACTTAAACCTAATCCGTTCGTTTCCTATTGATACACCTTGGAGTATTTTTCAGTACCTGTTGTTCTTGTACATACGGTGACAACAAACCTATGAAAAGTTTTATGTTTATAAATATTTACTTTTCTATTTGTTTCATCGTTAATTTTTCTCATTCTCTCTCTCATTAGTGTCTCTTACGAGAAGAACTTGCCTTCCCATTTTGCTGTGTTTTCATCATGCCATCTTGTTCCGTTATTTCAAGGAATACTTGTCATGTCGCAGGTGTCTTGACTTCTTCTTGAAGTTTATTCGAGTCTTTGTGTCATGCTTTCCTTCCCTTTCTATCCCGTTACTTTAAACGATGTATGTTTATTGAATGTTTTATTTCTACTTTCATATAGTCTTTATTTCCCTTGTATTGCTTTTTATGAAAGGAACTGCAGGTTGCATTCAATCTAGAGATATGATATTGAATTTTTATCTTACTCGCAAACCTGATCATTCATTTGTCTCTCTCTGTCTGCCCTTATCTATTATAAGGCCATTTTACTTATTTATATCCGATTTAATTTCCCTTCCTATCTAATTTTGCCCTCAGTTATGGGACAGTAGCTATTATTTTTTGTTGCTTTTTTTTAAACGAATCTTAACTTAATTTTTAGCTAATTTATTATTCCCATGAACACAGCTACTGCAGATTCATTTTCTCCAGCTAAATAGCATGTCCGCAGATCTCCTTTGAATTGGTTTAGTTTTTATACGCATTTTCTTGCATATAATTAATTTTTCCCTTTCTAGCGATTAAATTTTGTTTCAATCGTTGTGTCATTTCCACATCGTAAACGACTGTATGTCTGTCAGCTAACTTTTGTACGTTTTGTCGATGATTTTTTCCAGTTCTATCTACAACACATTTCGAGATTAAGTTTTTGCTAGGTTTTCTTATCAACTTCATCGGTCGTATTAGAGAAATTCTCTTCCTTGTTTGGATTACATAAATGCCCTTCCTCGATTAGATAACATAACTTCCATTCCTCGGTTGGATTACACAAGTTTCCTCTTTTTAGATCTTTGTTTAACTTTGTCACAGTTATCCTTTGGCTTAACTAGTGCCAATCCCAAGATACCCTATGTATCCTCCCTCTTCTTCTAGTCCTCGAGTACTAGAACTCTTGAAAAAAAAACAACTCTCAGATGAAAGTTATCCCAAACCTCAATCATTGCCTTTAGGTATCGCAAAATATTTTCCTCATTCGTGATTTGTTAACCAATCTAACCTTAATTTGCCCTTGAAGGTCTTGACCATTTATTTAAATCCCAGGCACGCGTTGTTCTTTTAACCTCCCCAACATCCGAACAAAATTAATTGTGTCAATGAGATGACCGATAAAAACTCAAAAAGTGTATTTCCCGTAAACGAAGGATGCGAAAACTCGGCATCCTTCCACATGAAACTTTCTGGCTTGCTCTTGATAATCTTTGCTTAGTTTCGCCCTTTGGACCTTTAAACTTTACAATAAGCCCCGCAACTCTCAATAACACATTAAATGCACCTCACCGGAATGTCCAATTAGATCAATTTCTTAACATAAATCTCGACCCTTCTATTTGTGGAATTCTATAACTATTATTTTCGGCGTTCTGATTAATTATTAATTCTAATCATGACCTCACTCCTCTATCTAATTTACGGTAGCAGAAGTGGGAGAAGCGGCGTGCAATGTGCTGCGTGTCCACCAATCACGAGGTTCCTCGGACTGTGACAGCAAGAAATGCACCACTAACCACTGCTGAAGTTAGAAATAGACGAGAATCAGGTTACAGTATTGTAAATTATTTATATTGGACCAGCCAATGTAATTAACTGTTAATTATCATTCTTAACGATAAATCGAACAATAACTTAATTAGCAATTATTGTATTAAGATCAACCATTTTCACATTTAGGGTAATATTATTCATTGCATGATAGTATTATTCTAATAGAATGCTATCTATCGCATAAATTAATAATAATAATTAGTGATCGTAATGATGAAATAGCAATGATAGTAGTAGATAGTAATATGAATAATGCCAATAATAATAGTAGTAATAATAGGGTTAATTGTACTAAAAATAGTAATGGTAATGATAATACAAGCAACAATGTATATTTGCAACGAGCACCATAAAATAGCAGTCAGATTCGGGCCCGCGCATTTAAACACCTGGGAAGAAGCAAAAAACAGCTGAATGTGAGAGACGTCACCAAAATCTGTGATGTTGGTAAAATTCCTTGTAGCCTTCCTCCGACTTGAGCGCAGTGAGGAGGTTCCCTTACTCCCCGGCTCGACAGAACTATAGATACGAATGCTCGTTGTATCTCTCTCACTGTCTCCCAAAGTTATCGTATAAAATGTCTTAGTTCTAAAGACAATCAAAGTAATCGTTAGTTACCAAACTACGAGCACCAATCCTTTGCTCACGCGCCTTCAGACCTCGAACTTCTGCCCAAACTCCGTCAGATACCATCACCAGTAAAGAAGGCATGCATTCTTTCCGTTCCTTCAGACTTCATTCACTAACAATAAGACCTCCCGCCCACTGAGTCCTTCTGGAAGTTCAACAAACAACAGGGAGCTAAAGAAAGACCTTCTCCCAGCTTCCTTTTCAACCTTACCCTGTACCCTTAATCCAGTAAACTTGGAGAGTTAAATTTGTTAAAACTGAGCCAACGCAGGTGTGGCAGAGATCTCGACAACGAACGGCGACTATGACTAAACGTGTAGGAGGTAATTTTGAGAGTGGACTAGTGGGAATCAACTTCGCTGGGTGAAAGTGAGAAGCCCCAGCTCGAGCCTAGGATCATTAACCAAGGTATAAGTTGTTACAACTGGCAACTGTAAGCTGTCGTAACAATAGTATGGGGCTGAGGTTAACCCAATCTCTACTCGGCCGCCGGCCTAAAAGAACACTCCTTTTGAGTTAGACTGTCTATCTTTAAATCACAGGGGACGTAGGATTCACGCACTCCTTTGACATCGAATAGTGAAAGAGAGTTTCACACGATTGCGGTACGCTGAGCAGCGTTTGCGGATCTTCGGCTGTTTGTCAACTCGATCTCCTCGTGACTATAAAAAATAATATAACAATACCTGAGGAAGGATGTGGTTTTCAGGTTTATTTGCGGGTTCGGCACTCATGAATACTCTGTAATTCACATGTGCCGAGAGAGCGTTTTGGTCGAGCTTTTTCTCCAGCCTCGGAAGCCAGCTCCTCACCAGGTGGATGTTCTGAAACCGACGATTCTACCTTAGATTCAAGGGTGTTGCATCCCAAATTCTTTCTCTTAGGATAATCTAACATATATAGTGCTTTTTGTGGGGGCGGGAGAATAAATATTAATCGGCGGCTATCGGTGGGGGCATTAAGAAAAAAGCAGAAAATAAGTTTCTGAGCAAATTAATGTGAAATTGATTGGAATGATATGCATTGTTGAGATTTGCTGTACTAATGGGAGATTGATGCACAGTGAGAGAAAGAACGATGAAAAGGGTAGATAACAGGGTAAAAGAATACTCGAGCACAAGAATTCAAACGTATTGAAGGTTATATGAATTACATCTAGGAGGTAACAGTAAAAGACTAGCCCGAAGGAGTGGAAGAGAAGTAGTAAGGGGGACGCTAATAGCAGACCCAAAGTGATTCCGGATCAACCGGTTGGAAGGGCACAAACTCACAGGAAAATTTCACTGAAAATTTAAAATGAAAACCAACGATGGTGTTTTCCGCAGAAATTTTGCGAGCACAGCTGTATAAAAAGCGAATAGAAAGTAAGTAAGAATTGTGGAAAATATACAACCACAGATCTTCCTGCAAGCATTGGGGCCGAGAGCGAATGCATCTGCTGGCGTTGGGGACGGAAGAGCATGCAATCCTCCAGATATCAGCCGAAGCATGGCTCCCTTGAAACTACAGAAAAGCTATTGAAAGAAGACAGAGTGTGTGGTGATAGAAGAGAAGCAAATGTTGCCAGAGCTTACAAGTGAGACTGCAGCTAACATTCGATTCGCATACACAACGATTTGCCGACTATTTCGCTTTGAGTCACTCTATCAACCCACTCAAAAGAGGCTTTCTTCACGGAGACTCAGGGATAGATAAAACTTCGAAGGGCAGGTGATCTCTCACTCCCATGCGCCCATCTAGACAATTATGTAGCTGGGTCAAGTAAGACTTAATAATACACCATTTTCTGATTGGACAGGAAAAATGTTGTGGACCGCCATCGTGGATTGTAGCTTGCAAATGATGTGTAATGGTATCCACACGCCATCGAGAAAGGGGATATATTTGTGCTCTTCTTTTGTCTTTTAGACCGTATTTGTTCCTAGAGAGTTACAAAAGACATGAGAGATCCAAGCTTTAGCTTTTGTTTTAGATTAAGTGCGCGAGATAAAGGAAAATGTCAGCTAATGGTCTCGTGTTACAATATAAAGTTTGCCAGTATCAAAAGAAAGCTATCGCTAAGGAGATAACCAGACTAGATCCCATCTTTACCTGCAAAATGACCCAGTGCCCGTGTGTGGCAGCCGTTTTTAGAGCCACTTCGGCCACCTTCTCTTGACCTTGACCGAGGGAAACGTTGTGTAATGTCTGGTTATTGCAAGTGAAACCGAGTTTCATTCCGAGATTTTCCACTTCCTGCAATATAAATACAGGGAACAATTATAACTTAAAACATGCGATATCTTATCGATAAGTAGTCCTGTGCAGGAGTTTTGAGACTACTAAACCCCTAACACTATATTCTTGCCTAACAGTATATTTTACAAGTAACTTGGAAAAATTTCAATTTTCTAAAGATAATGAAACTTATTGAAAATAAATATAATAATCGAATGTTTTGGATTTTTAAAAACAAAAAGAACTACAAATGCTCGAGTTCAGGAAAATAAATATGATTATCGAATGTTTGGGATTTTTAAAAACAAAAAGAATTAAAAATTGTGAAGTTCAGAAAAATAATTGAGAAAATTTATTAAAATTAGGGCCGAGCTGTTTTTTTCCGTATATTCGAAGTTTTTATCCAAGTTCTAAAATAGAGTTTCCCTTTTAATCTTTAGTCCGATGAAATAACTACTAGCCCCTACACTCCAGTAAACTAAAAGTAAATGATAAGAACAAATTTTGATCGGAAAATCATCCCTGCGGGTTGTTTTTCCGTATATCAAAAGAATTCCAAAATAAGATTTCTTGCTTTTAAGTCTAGAAAATAAGCATAGATATAAAGAAAAAGAACAGGTCAAGAGTAAATTATTAAGTAATATGTACTGGAAACCGTTGATAAAATTAGCCATAAACCCGTTGCTAGAGCCAGCTAGGCCGTAGGCCTTAAACTGAAGTTTGCTTCCTAAGCGCAAGCTCGTCCTGTAATGAGGAGTACCACATGTTTGGTTTGTTTTTTCATAAAAGAAAACAAACCGAACATGCGCCACCCCTTACAGGAGCAGATTGCGCACAGACCTCAGGTATGTGGCCTATATCCTATCCGGCTTTGGCAACGGGTTTTGGTCTAAAACAAAATAAAAAGTTTCCAGCACATATATCATAATATTTTTTTCCAAACTTCACCATTTGTAATTCTTTTTTTTAATTCTAAAACATTCAATAATCATATTTATTTTTTAAAAATTTCATTTTCTTTGAAAAAATGAATTATTAAAGTAACAGACATGGTTATTCTCAAAGGGGCGTTTGACTATTTTTTTTATATGTTTCAAGTACATATCAAATAATTTACTCTTGGCCTTTGTTTACATCGATACTATTTTTTTAGGCCTAAAGGCAAGAAAAACATTTATCGTAATTCTTTTGAAATGCATGAAAAAAAATTCCCCAGTAATCCTTTTCAGATAAAAATTTGCTGCAGTAATTTAATTTTTCTTTACTTATTTTTAAGGGCAAGGAACAATTTCCTCCTGCTAAAGGTTAAAATGGAAAAATCTATTTTAGAGAAAAATTCGATAACACCGAATATACGAAAAAACCCAGCATGCCTTAATTTTAATAAATTTTCTCATTTTTATTCTGAATTCCACAATTTGTAATTTTTTTGTTTAAATAAATTCATAACATTCGATAATCATATTTTTTTATGAACTTAATTTGTAATTCTTTTTGTTTTCTAAAAAAAATTCGCAAACACACTGGTCAGGAACCAAAATGATTTTGAGACCAGAGTAGCAATTTCCAACTAATTTTAGGTCCTAATAATAAATATCATGGTTAAAATTTTTTGGTAGATCTACATTTCAAGATACACCTACGTCTCACAAAGGTTCCAACAGGCTTGCGGCAATGTGTTTCTTATCATACTACAGTCTTACCGCCCTTCACTATTGTTCGAGCAGTCATAGGAGGTAGTTGTGCTCTACAAGTTTAGATTTTGAGGTGAAAGGTAGGTGATTTTCCTAGTCAAGTACTTTTTAAACTTATAATAAATATTTTGGGGGTTGAGGAATAAGTTCTTGCGGTTTATCAAATTTATTCATTACCATTAACAATTTTAGTAAAACTTGATTTTTAATTGATAACAATATGCAATTTAACCAATAATGTATTCTCTGTTGTTATTTTCGACTTCTTCCCAACGTTAAACTAGTTTTTCGATGCCTCTGCAATAAAGATCTCTGAATTCGTCTAACCAGGTTCTTAATTCCACATCAGTATTGAACGAAACGCCGCACAAATTGTTGGGGAGCGATCGGAACAGATGGAAATCCGATGGAGCCAAGTCTGGCGAATATGCAGGATGCGGCAGGATTTCCTCAATTAAGCGTTTAGATGGCGTCTTTTGTTGTCATATTGGCAATGTGAGGACGAGCATTGTCGTGTTGCAGAAGGACTCCATAACGTCGATGAGGTCGCTTTTCACGAATAGCTTCGGCGAGTCGATACATTTGTTGAATGTAAAGTTCTGCATTAACAATCTCGTTGTTCGCAAGGAGCTCATAAAGAATGATGCCTTCACAATCTCACCACACACACAACATCGTCTTTCGTGGATGGAATCCTTGCTTTAATCGCGGAAGTGATTTTTTTATTGAGGCTAAGCCATTGTTTTCGATGGTTCATGTTAACATAAACACACCAATTTTCTTCGCCGTGATGATGCGGTCAAAAAATCTGTCCTTATATCCACGAGTAGCCTTGTGACGAGCAAGCAAACCTGCGGCAATCGTGGAGCGTTGAAGTTTGTTGCTTTCGCTCAAAGCGGGCGGAACCCATGCACCGAGTTTTTGAACTTTCCCCATCGAATGAAGGTGATTCACTACAGTTTTCTGATCACACGCCCATTGTACAGCCAATTGTCTAGTCGATTGACGAGGATTTTCATGAAGAAGGTCGTTCAATCTATCTTCATCCAACTTAATGGGGCGACCAGAACGTTCTTCGTCATTAAGATTGAAATGACCGTTTTTGAAACGTGAAAACCACCATTGAGCTGATCTTTCTGATAAAGCATTTTCTCTGTACACAGCCCAATTATCGCGACGAGCTTTGGCTGTGTTTGCATTGTTCCCGTCTCGATTGAAAATTAATAACAACAAGTGTCGATAATGCGCCTTTCTTTCAACTTGACATTCCATTTTGAGGGTACAGAACAAAAATTAAAACAGCACAACTTTTAAATAAACCGCAGACATATTATTCAACTTCAAGACATAGCCTAAGCAAAAGCCTAATAGTCTAGGTTGTTAAGAGACGTAGCCTAACCTTTGCAAATTTTGCCCTCATTATTTATTATTGTTTCTTAATATGTGCACAAATCACGTCAACAAAACTTAAATCAACACAACATTAAAAAAACGCAAGAACTTATTCCTCAACCTAATATTTTCCTACTGAATGATATAAATACTTCTGCTAAGCTGTCATGCTTTGTATTATAATGATAAATTTATGAACAAATTTTCTGCTTCTCTTCTAATTGTTTGTTGTTTTCTTCTTTCAGATGCCTCGTACTTGTGTAAATAAGGCAGACAACTTCTGCTACATTTGTGGTGGGGTGACCTTTGCATCACAAAAGCGCCGTAAAACTGCTATTATTAGAAATGTATATGACCAATTATTTTGGATGCAAGATTGGTGACCAGGATAAGCACGGTTCCTCCTCACATATACTGCAACACTTGTGCTACTAACCTTCGCCAATGGTTGAACAGGAAGAGGAAGATAATTCCTTTTGCTGTGCCAATGACGTGGCGGGAGCCAACAGACTATACCAACAATTATTATTTCTGCATGGTACCTCCAATACAAAAGAACTTGTTAAAAAAGAAAAAGGAGTTCATTGAATATCCAAACATTCCATCAGCTATTCGCCCAGCTTCACATGGAGAAAGACTACCTGTTCCTGATGCACAAACGTCGGTATCCTTCGTATCAGATGGAGAAAGTGGTGAGAAGGAAGCGGAGAAGGATGACAGCGCTGGTTTACAGAATGACCCAAATTTTGATGAAGCGCACTCTTCTAGGCCACATCTCATAACACAAAGGGGAACTCCATGACCCTTATCAGGGATCTGCATCTACTCAAGAATAAGGCAGAGCTGCTAGGCTCTCGTCTTCAACGTTGGAATCTCCTAGCAGCTGATATGAAAATTTAAAAAAATCGTCACCGTAAGCAGCAGTTCAACGATTTAGTGGCCTGCAACAATATTAATGGTCTGATGGAAGCACTTGAAATCGAATACAAACCAAGACACTGGAAGCTGTTCATTGATTCATCAAAAACGAGTCTGAAAGCTGCCTTGCTTCACAACGGCAATAGTGAACCATCGTTTCTGTGGGGTATGCACCACATATAAAAGAAACTTATGAGAATATACAGCATATGTTGCAATGCATAAAATATAATGAACATCAATGGCAGCTTTGTGGTGACTTAATGGTTGTTGCTCGTGATGGGCTTGCAGGGTGGATACACCAAGTACTGCTGCTTTCTGTGTGAATGGAACAGCCGTGTAAGAGGCTCTTACACTTCACCAATCATTGGGACCTTGGATGAAAAATGTTTAACATCCACCTCTCACTAAACCAAACAAAATTTTTCTACCACCACTACACATAAAACTGGGGCTCATGAAAATCTTTGTAAAAGCTATGGCCAAATCTGGTTAGGGATTCAAGTATTTAACATCAAAATTCCCCTCACTGAGCGACGGTAAGATATTAGAGGAGGTTTTCATTAGGCCTCAGATTCGAGAGCGTTTTTAAGATGGTAACTTTGGATCATTCCTTCATGGGGAGGAGAAAGCTGCACGGGAAGCATTCAAGTTAGTAGCGAAGGGATTTCTCGGACAGGGAAGGGAAGGGAACTATGAAAAATTGGTGGAAAACTTCACCAAGGCTTACAAGGACATGAGATGTAACATGTCCCTTGAAATCTACTTTTTGGACTCACATTTAGACTTTTTCCAGCGAAATGTGGGGCAGTTAGTGACGAACATGGTAGAAGGTTTCACCAAGATATTTCAACCGTGGAAAAGCGGTATCAGGGTAAATGGAGCACAACAATGCTTGCAGACTATTGCTGGACATTGGCAAGAGATGATTCTTCAGCCCACTATAAACGTCAAGCAAAAAGGCAGAGAGTGGTTTAGAATAGAATTTAAAACATAATGACACATAGTACGTTATAATAAAGTAATAAATATTACATGCCGCGTATCCTTAAATCTATAACCAATAAGCATTATTCAGGGTGATATTTAGATTCAGTGCATGAAAATACAAAGAATTAACTAATCTCATTTAAAAAGTACACTACTTTTCAAAAATTGTTGACCAGTAAATCATATTTATTTTGGATCTTTTGAATAATAATGGTCCTACATGACCCTTTTTAACAACAAGGGTCCTATTTTCTACTTTATGAAGGATAGGAGCCCCATTCTGGCGCCAATAAAGATTCTAAAAAAATATAAGGTAAAATAAATAACAAGGAATAATACTTTAATGAATGCTTTATCAAGTAAATTATATTAAAAATTACGCGAAAAAATACTTTAGTAATACGTTATTACCTAAATTTATTTAATAATTACACGAATACCTTTTCGAAATTTCAGCACAAAAATAATCAAATGGATTTTCTTGATGCCGTTCACGATACATAAATTCGTGTAAATAGGAGTGTAAGAATTCCTTTTTGTTCCAACAAGATTCTACATGCTGAGTGGAAACCTCAGTTCTATTATCAACAAAATGTAACGAATGATTCACAGTTTTATCCTTGGCTACTTATTTTTTGCTCGGTCTTCCATTCGTCTGAGTGCACAGTCGAGCCTTACCTAACTACCTTTTTAATTATTCGTAAAAGAGTACCAGAATCGCGTTGTTGGTGTATCGTCGATGTATCGACAGTTCCCAAACTCAAATTTGTGAATGGGGGGGATTTTCTTTTGTGATGTTTGGGTTTGTACGAAAAGCATGATTCGTCAACATGCCCCGTAATACCAGGCCCATTTAGTTGAACTGGGTTATTTTCAAAATGCTTAGTACATACCTAACGAAAGAAACTATATAAATCGACCATAGTTTTATTGAGACATTTTATAACTAAGATGCACTTGTTTCACCAATTTCATCTCACTAATAGAAAATAGCTTCAACCCATTTCTGAACGATGATTTTAGAATTAAAAAAGAATGAATTTTTCTAATTGACACTTTATGTTTGTACTTTTTACATACCTTATTTTGTGATTTCTAAATATGTTTATTCAATTTGAAGCACATTTCACTGAAAAGTAACGGTTAATTTGACTTTCAAATAAGCTTGCTTAATGGCTGCTCACCTTTGAATACTTTATAATAAATAGATAAATCAAAGTAAACTATGCCAAAGTTTTTCTTAAAGGTTAGTTGACTATTAATGGCGCTATTTTAAGTTTGTAAGACATTTTAGAGCTGATGTTCTTGATCGAAATGGAATTACTCATGAATACAGCAGTGATTCTAACAGGAAAGTCTACCTTTCTAATGGAAAATCATGAAGAACATTATGTAGATTCAATGACAGGAGCACACGCTCAGACTATCCATTGGTCTGATGCCAAAACAACAATTTTATTGAAAATGAGAGAGTTTAGTTGTGAGCTTTCCAGTCACATCTTGATTACTTTTGCCGGAAACTACCAAAAAAATGCAGTAGATTTATTTGTGGCATTCCTAATGATATACGAAGAATGCATCTTTAATTAAAAGATTTAAGTTAAATTGTTTGTAGCAGCTATGTATCACACTGAGGTGTAAAAAGGTCTGGTAGACCGCATGCAAGAGTGTAAATAGCGGCCTTGGCTCATGTGAGACCACTATTCTTCAAAAGTTCGTTTATTTTTTTCTGAACATCACAATTTATAATTCTTTTTGATTAAAAAAATTTAGAAGATAAAATATACGTTTATCGATTAATTAATGTCAAAACGTTTGGCCATGACTATATCCATATCAATAAATTTGTAACACCTCAAACTAAAAATTCAAACTGTAAAAAAAAATTGGCTTCCTCTATTATAATGTAATGGAGGATTAATATAATTAATCAAACGTTTAATTTTGTTTGTATCATAACTTGAAGTGAAATATACAAAGAATTTAGATCCCAAACCCATTTTATTAGGTTGAGGAATAAGTTCTTGCGTTTTTTTTTAATGTTGTGTTGATTTATGTTTTGTTGACGTGATTTGTGCACATAGTAAGAAACAATAATAAATAATGAGAGCAAAATTTGTAAAGGTTAGGCTACGTCTCTTAACAGCGTAGACTATTAGGCTTTTGCTTAGGCTACGTCTTGAAGTTGAGTAATAAGTCTTTGCGGTTTATTTAAAAGTTGTTTAATTTAATTATTGTTCTGTACCCTCAAAATGGAATGTCAAGTTGAAAGAAAAGCGCATTATCGACACTTGTTGTTATTCATTTTCAATCGAGACGTGAACGATGCAAACACAGCCAAAGCTCGTCGCGATAATTGTGTTGTGAACGGGGAAAATGCTTTATCAGAAAGGACAGCTCAATGGTGGGTTTAACGTTTCAAAAACGGTCATTTCAATTTTAATGACGGGGAACGTTCTGGTCGCACAATTAAGTTGGATGAAGATAGATTGAACGACCTTCTTCATGAAAATCCTCATCAATCGACTAGAGAATTGGCTGTACAATTGGCGTGTGATCAGAAAACTGTAGTGAATCACCTTTATTCGATGGGGAAAGTTAAAAACCTCGGTGCATGGGTTCCGCCCGCTTTGAGCGAAAGCAACAAACTTCAACGCTCCACGATTGCCGCAGGTTTGCTTGCTCGTCACAAGGCTACTCGTGGATATAAGGACAGATTTCTTCACCGCATCATCACTGGCGACGAAAAGTGGGGTGTTTATGTCAACATGAACCATCGAAAACAATGGCTTAGCCCTAATAAAAAACCCCTTTCACGATTAAAGCAAGGACTTCATCTACGAAAGACGATTCTGTCTGTGTGGTGGGATTGTGAAGGCATAATTCTTTATAAGATCCTTGTGAACAACGAGATTGTCAATAAAGAACTCTACGTTCAACAAATGTATCGACTCGCCGAAGCTATTCGTGAAAAGCGACCTCATCGACGTTATGGAGTCCTTCTGCAACACAACAATGCCCGTCCTCACATTGCCAATATGACAACAAAAGACGCCATCTAAACGCTTAATTGGGAAATCCTGCCGCAACCTGCATATTCGCCAGCCTTGGCTCCATCGGATTTCCATCTGTTCCGATCGCTCTCCAACAATTTTCGCGGCGTTTCGTTCAATACTGATGTGGAATTAAGAACCTGGTTAGATGAATTCTTCGAGTCAAAATCCAGAGATTTTTCTTGCAGAAGTATCGATACACTAGTTTAACGTTGGGAAGAAGTCGTAGATAACAACGGAAAATACATTATTGATTAAATTGCATATTGTTATCAATTAAAAATCAAGTTTTTCTAAAAATTTTAATGGTAATGAATAAATTTGATAAAAGCGCAAGAATTTATTCCTCAACCCAATATTAATAAATACAGTTAATTGATGCGCGCAGTTAATATTTATATTGATGTCTCTTGTTGTTCAGGACGGCTTTAATTCGTTTTGGCACCCTGGAGACCAAATTTGTGATGATATCTTGAATGGTATTACTCCATTTTTGTTCAATAAGGAGCTGCAACTGGCCACAATTGGATGGCTTGTGTTTAGCAACCGCCAGTTTGATTATCACACAGAAATTCTCTATTTGGTTTAAATCTAGAAAGTTCCCGGGCCAAGATCATAAAGGTTAGATGTTATTTTCTTAGTTAAGAACTTCGTTATTGTTTTTTCTTTGTGACAAGGTGCACACTCATGCTTAAGAATACAGTTTTCATATCTAAATTGGTCCTGAACTGTTGGGAAAAGGTGCTGATAAAGCACGTTTTGGTACCATTTTGTATTCATGGCAGTGCTCTTGGGCAAAATTGTTAGTCTGCCAGTTTCCTTAGATGAAAAACAGCCCAAGACATGGAGAATGTCCGGATGCTTCACTGTGGACACGACACACGTCTCGTAAAAGCGCTCCCATTTTCTTTTAACAAGAGATTTTTTCAGAAGCTCCAAACAAGCGGTATGGAGCTTTATCAGATAATATCACTTTGCCATAGTTTTCAACAGTCCATTCTTTATTCTCCCAAAATAGTGGAGCCCATCCGTAAGGTTCATCTTGGTGAGATGAGGCTTTTTCTCAGCCCTTCTCGAATTGAGAATTTAGTCGAAAAGTCTCCACATCACTGTGCCCGCTGAAGCTTTCATACCAGCTTCTTTCCAATCGTGAGCAAGCTTAGCAATGGAGGCAACCCAATTCCTCAGCTAGGGCCTTATCAGGAAGCGATCTTGACGTGCATTTGAAGCTTTTGGCGGTTCAGGACCAGACTTTACAGGAGTTTAGCTAGTATTTTTAAAGTCATTAATGATCCTAAAGATGGTGTTCCTTGATGCAATATCCTTATCAACTCACTTCTTGCATTTCAGGTCACTTTGGGTGCAAAGCAACAATAGTTGCACGCGTTTCTTTAGAGAGAAAAATTTCTGGAATTGAAAAAGATTTCACCACATATCTTTGAAATGAATGTCATGAAATTTATTATACGTACACAATATAATTCATTTAACCGATGTGTCATCATTTTACTTTTTTGATCGAATACCAAAGCTCCAGGAACTGAAAGTTACAGGAGCAAAGTAATGCCGTTTTTCCTTATTACATATTTTTTAAATGCTGAATTTTAATTTTACCTGCAATAATTTAAATATTGGAATTATTATTCCTATTACGTAAATTTTAAAAACTAATAAAAATTCTAAAAATATATATCATTTGCGCTTCCACTGAAGACTCTAACTTTGCATTGGCAAGTGCTTACGTCTTGCAACCTTCTACTTTTCTAAAAAAACTAAAGTTGTGCCGTTCAACAGTGGCTTACAGTTTATCTGCAAAGTAGAAAGTGGGCATGAGAGGAAAGAACAAGCAACGACAAGGACTGTAACAGAAAACCTCCCCCGAAAGATTTGTGGCATAGGGGTGCATTTCAGTCCCTAGAAGCAATTACGCACCATAAGTAGCTGACTCACATTATACTGTCAATTCTTGCTGGGGAGCTTTGTTATAAATGACTCAGGACGGAAACAGGTGAGTACAGTTTTCCTCCTTCAATTCCCACTTTCATTTAGGAATCGCTCGCAAACTTGTATATGATTATGGAAAGGCTTGTATATATCGGAGGTCATGAAAGATTCGATACTAATACGTTTCATTCATAAATGGTAGCACATAAAATTCTTATTGGCATACAAAATAAAGTCAAAATACCTTGAGTGGATTTACTCCGGGAGAAAGTATGAAGAAAATAGGTGTTGAAGAACCTGATTCTTCATAGCTTTGAGAGAGTTCAATCGCTTCGCTTTCCACAAACTTCTTACCCATCCTTTTATCAATAAACAATCTAGAATTAAGATTTAAACATAAGTGAAGAGAGAGCTGGTTCATATCCACATGCTCATTATTACTGGGCAAAGACGAAATAAGAAAACAATTTCCACAAATCTCATCAAGAAGATGGCTACATGGGTAACCCATTTTCTGCTCACTCCTCTTCCATGTAAGCATTAATTACACTCGTAGTTCGGAATCTGTACAATTTAAACCCCATGTGTGAATTTCCGAAGGATCCCAAAGGAAGGAGCGGTTCCTTTCAGTCTCTCGAACGCTCTCTGGCTCTCTCTTTAATGGTGCTTTAATTAGCTTTGGAAATACTAATTTAGCTCTTTGATGGGGCCATTAAGATGAAGTTTTATGCTTAATGCACCTTGCATCTAAACAGTAAATATTGGCAAAATTTATTCATTTTGAGGTCCCTTGTGATTCCTGTGCCACGAGCTTATGAAGGGATATTTTGGAGTCAATAGGAGATGTGTGGTAGCATGGGAGTTTTCCCTTTTCTTAAATATCTCCGATCCACCTCTTTCATCTCTCCTGATCAAGATATGGTGAACGAATTACTACTCTTAATTAACAATTAATTAATATAGTTCCATTTTATTTCGAACAGTTTAACTATCTTTGTTTTTCATCATGTCATCTAAAAGTTTTGATTTTATGATAAATCCTGAATGACGTCATGCTCTCCACTTTCTCGCTAAATACGTGAGCTTTCTAATGAAGTCACACCAAGCGAACTCCTACGGCCAAATTGCAAGAAGCAAGATGACACGCGTCGGGAAATTTGTAGCCTTTAATAAGCTAATCGAACCTATTTTTACAAAAAGCCCAATGACTAATTTTTAATTCATATTTGATTTAAATTCTAATTTTCTTTTGAAGATTTGCCAATGCAACGTTAGGCCTGGTACGAACACACACGTTTATCGTGGTTTATGATTTTTTCTTATGACCTAACCTATCCTAAACTAATCTGAAATATTGTAAATGCAAGGGTAAAGCGGGTACAAAGACATTGCATAGACCATTAAGTTTATGATGGTTTATGATTTTTCTCATGACCTAACCTATCGTAAGCTAAACTAAAGTGACGTAACCTAACCTAAACTATATATAACCTAAAAACCGAAACTAAACTAACCTAACCTAGCCTAAATTGCCTTTGTTTTTCACAAATGAGTTGACATTCTTTATCGGGCGCAGCGATCGCACGTTGTGGATTTTTTAATTAAATTGCCATACTGCACAAACGTAACTAACTAATTCTGACATCTTAAGCTTGGAAAATAAACTTCTGAACAAACACTGACTAATATCTTCTGGACAAACACTAAAATCTACCATGCACGTGAAAAATTCACCTAACAGCGAATGACGTGTCAGTGATATAAGCCAAGATAAGTTCCATGAACGAAAGAACACCTGTTTGAACGAATTCATGAAAATGCTTCTTAGAGCTGGTTGAATTGTTCCAAATTTGCTCAAGCTGTTTAAAGGTAACCGTAGTAATCCCTAGGTTTTTTTTTAAGTTGTAGTAATGCATATGTATTTTTAAGCTTAAAGTTAATCATAAAAATGCATGGACATATTATAATTTTAAAAAAGATTCGCAAAAAGTGGTGTTTGAGTGCCGCATGAACTGTCTAAATAACAACGTTTACGTGTGAAGATAGAGCTTCATCATCTCTATCTTCTCCGATTGCACGTGTATCATTTCTGGACAGAAATCTTATTGGATATGAAAAATTGGTTCTTTACTGCAATATTAAACACAAAACAAGATTGCTACTTATAGACAGTGATCTCCAACAGCATTAGTCTATTTATTATTTGTGTATTTATTTGGGCTGATGTAAAAGTTATTAATTATGAAATACCCAATAGTAAACAGTAGACCTGAGTACATGTTCAAAAATTGCAAAGTTAAAATGAAGCTACTGAACAAAGACGTCCTTCACTAGTCATAGGAGACGGTATCTTCCTCCGTTATGACAGTGCACGCCCGCATGTGGCACGTTTGACCTGCCTGGAACTTGCATCATCAGATTATTATTATTTCATTACACTTAAATGGCAAAGTTTACTCTGATGTGAAGAGGTGGCAAAGGGTATTAAATCATATATTGCATCAAAACCGAATGAAAGCTTGAAAAAAGAGATCCCCTACTTAATCTTTTTTTTCTTTACTCCACCCATCTGGCGACTGCCACCAAATGCATAAGTCACCACAGTGGAAATTTCAACCTAGTACTAGGCTACATTAAAATTCGTAAAAAACAAACCAAGTAAAACAAACTTAAAAAAACCCTCCGCAAAAATAAGAAACAGAACACAGGCAAGAAGAAGAAGGAACTACGCTCTGGCGTCGGAGAAGGCACGGCTCTCTTCGGCGCAGGATCATGCGACCAAATCCAAAGAGAGTCAGATAAAATGGAGGAGGAAAGCCTCCTCCCAAAAGTCAAATAGTCCATAAGTCTGTGTTCATATACCCGTCCCGAGTAGAAGGGACGAGCGGTAGCGACCCCGCTCGTCCAGATACCGGGGCATGCAACGTGCGGGAAGATCACCCAGGCTGAGATATTCAAAAAGAATGTACGGAACAGTAAGAAGGACAACTCATTCGTCTCAGTATGAAGCAGAGAAACGTTCCATCAAATGGCGGTGCGTCCCATGTGTGTGCCCATTTCAAAGACGAGAGATAGCAACCTGAAGGCGTTGCGGCTTGTGGGGGAGGTTCATAGGAAGAGTCCCGCGCAATGACAGAGAAATTTAAGTTTCCCTCAGCCATCTCCCATCTTGTTTGCCAGGCAGGTCGAAAGGCTTTCGTGATTCCTGCCATCTAGTCGGACCTTTTGACCTCCTCATTGCTCTCAATTCCCACATGTCTAGGAACTCAGCAGAAGATAATCTCGAAATTCACCCGGCTTGCGGCAACCATGGCGTAATGGATACCGCAAAACAGGGAGTGTTGAGATCCAATACTCTGAGAGCACTTGGGGCGCTTTGTGAGTCACTAAGGATCAAAATCCGTCTCCTAACAGGGCACGAAGCGTTATCTCCCGTAACAAGTAATGTATTGCAACTAGCTCAGCCGCGAAGACAAACGCAGCGCATGGTAGAGCCCGGTTGTCTTCAAACAGAGGGGATACGGCATAGAGGCCGACTTCCTTCTGGGACTTAGAACCAACCGTGTACGGATCCAGCGTGACACGAAGCGTGCTCTAAAAAAGTCGAACACAATATGCCCGGCGTTGTGGAATCTTTGGGAGTAGAAGCGTATCTTCCTGTCCAGAACCAGAGGCTCTACCGTCCCAGGAGCTACACCGGGCTCTTAAAAGATTTTCCTAGCCCTAAACCTAAATGGCTCAGTATATGACTGGCGTCTCTCGGCGGGATATTCACCGTCGAAGTGGGCCGCGGGTGCAGTGCTGTTGCTGACTGAGGGATACGTCAGGGCCGCGCGTAGAAGCGCATAATGCATTTTGCATGGCACAGAGACGGTGGCATCTCACCGGCACAGACAAGTAGGCTCTCAATGGGAAACCTACGAAAGGCACCTGTCGCCAAACGAAGACAAATGTGGTGGAGTGAGTTCATCTTCTACAATACACACTCGGCTTCAGAGGCGTAAAACTCGCATCCGTAGTCAAGCTTCGAACGAACAAAGGTTCGATACAAAAGTAAGGTGCCCTAAGTGCTGAACGTCACAGAACGAAGAATATCTATGGTGTGGGTATAAGAGACCCTAAAGCTTAGAATATTAGCCTCCCAGATTAGGCTTCCGTCGAAAACAAGACCAAGGAAACGGTGCAAATTGTACCATTTTAGTCTTGGGCAAAGAAAACTGAAATCTGTTCACTTCTGAATAGCAAGATATGCGGTTCAAAACTTGTTGGACTAGACGCTCCAGGGTTGGTATCTGAGCCGCACCAAAAGAGATCGAAAGGTCCTCTACGTAGAGCGTAGCGAGAACATCTTCCGGTAGTATCGAGGTGATTCCGTTGATGCTCAGATCAAAGTGTGACATTGAGGACACTTTCTTGCGGGATGCCTTCTTCACTACTTCGTCAAACCATTGGAGCACATTGTCAATAATGGAAACTACTTTGCTGAATAAATGTATTATATATCAGAAATTCCTTTAGGGCCTCTTTTAAAAATTACATTTTTTGACAACCTACTATTCATTTAAATGGATTTAATCTTTTGCTTGAGAGTTCATATGTTATAGGTATGAACTATTCACAGGAAGAACTGGATGGATCCATCTCCTTCAATTTTCTATTTCTGTCTAATCTTTCTTTATTTAGTTTTATCATGAATGTACATCGCATCACACATAATATATTAGTTTTCCCCTCTGCAAACCAACTCTCTCAGTCCAGTTAATTTTTGCTTTTATCTCACTAGCCTACTCGGCCGAAAATTCCCCGCTCTAATTGATAATATAATTTTTACCTCGTTTTCTGTTGTGGCAATGTAAATTAATCTTCCTCTTATTCACTGCATGAAATAATTGCAAATCTAAACCTCTGCTGCCATACCAATATTTACCACATCCAAACTGCATTGGGTAATAGGTACATACTTATCGGGAGCGCTATTCATTCACTGCTTGCCTTGGTTGCAAAATGTCCTAGGCGTGATTACTATGGCAATCACATAACCCATCAGCATATTTACCGATTTAATTTAAAAAAAAAACTATTTCATTTGGACATTTATTTTTCGGATGTTCCGAGAATTTTCGAAGAGGTTACGTTTTCTTTTCCTCAGGATTGTTTTTTTAATTTGTCTATGAGTGCAATTGGCATTTCTACTGTACCAAATATGACCTTAGAAAAAGGTGTATTATTGTAATTAAATGTTTTGATTTTGGCAATGTAACACAAATTATGGAATTGAAAGTCTAGAATTCATTTTAGATGAGGCTGCCCGTTGATAAGTCGTTCAGATTCTTGGCTGCCTCATTAAATATTAGGTGGATTATCGATGCTCAATGAGCTAAGTTAATCTGTTCGCTGTCGGTCGGCTGTGAGTATTTTAAAAGATACCTCTCTATTTATTTACAAGCAAAGTAGCTCTGAGCGTTTGAGAGCAGTTTGGCAAGCAGATTTACAGTTAACGTAACAGTACGAAAAAAATTATTACATACTGAATAGCGTGAGTCATTCGATCAGGTCTTAGGGCCCGCATAATGCACAGCTGCTGAATGTCGGACTTGTTCTTCCAATCCCCCGGTAACTTCTCCTTTTCGGGTCCTTCCATCTCGCAGAAGAGACGCCATCGCTTCGGGTTAGCCTCAATTTCGCGATCGAGATTCCTGAGAACAAGAGGCGAGTTGGAACTTATGAAAGAACGGTCAGATGGAAACACTGAAATTCTAAGAATTGAAAAGAAAATAGGGATGTATAAAAATAATATATGCAAACAATTATTGAGGATTTTACCTCCGATCTGCTTTCATTTAATCAGGTTAGAAGCAAACGCGCAAAAGGTAAGGTGATATTGGTTTTGAATAAACGAGAAGATGCCCTTCTCTGAAGGTGTGGCAGCCATTTATGTGGATAAAAATTGCTTTTGACTCATGATAATGATTTGTATAATAAAAAGCGAAGATCTCTAAATTGAGACGAAAACGCTTGTGACTGTATTTTTCTTATTCCTATGGGTTATTGAGCATCTACTGGGTCATATGTGTATTGTGATTTCGCGTTAATATATATATATATATATATATATATATATATATATATATATATATATATATATATATATATATATATAAATATTAGGGTGGTCCTAAAAATTTTTTAGTGATAAACTGTGCTCCCAAATGCCTAAAATGTCCTTTGGGTACCAAATAATGTATTACAAAATGAGAGAAAATTCGAGAAATATTTAGAGGTTGCACATTCACACTGAAGTTTCTACATTTTACACATTTTTTACAAAGTCGGCATTTTTCAACAGAATCATCTAGCTACTTTGATACAGACCTATTTTTGTTCATTTGCAGTCACAATAAACCCGAAAAGAAACTTGATGGTCTGTGCAGACTTTACCCTATCAATATTCACCATTGCTAACACTGGAACTCAGTGGTGGTTGATAGCAATGATGCCGAGTAGTCATTACACTTTACCGTAAGTACTCCTCTCACATCTCACTGTGTGCTGTGTACTGTGTGAGGTAGGATGTGTGTTGTTCTGACCTCTACCTCTGAGTAAATCAGCTACTTGCTTCTTGAAATCTAAGAATTGACTCTTATTAGCATCATATAAGATATTAGTTTAGTGTGTTCTTTACTTTTAAAGTGTCCTCATGGCACCAAAAAGAAGAAGCGACATATTTATTGTTAGTGCTAGAGAAGAGCTCACAGGATCCAAGCTTCCATCAAAAGGAAAAGTGCTGAGCAACTTCCTTCACTACCATCAAGATAAGAAGCTAACTATTGGCTCTAGTGCAGATGTAGTAGTGAACAAAGTGATACGCATCCCCATCATAAGAAAAGATCGTTCTATTGCTAAAGTTCAGAAATTATATGCAAACTATCAGCAGTTGAAAAAGGGAAGGAAACGTAGATCACCTTGCTAAGTACAGAAATAAGAGAGTTTTAAGAAGAGTTTAAAAGATTTGTTTGATATTGCTACTGCAGATGCCTTATCAACCATACAAAATACAGAAGACAGAGATTTTCTTATTGCTCAGAGAACCAGACAGGAGAGGAATTTTAAGTTCAATTGATGTTTCTTTAACTATCAAAGAAAAAAGAGCAGCGAAACGAAAGAAACTAAAAGAAGAAAGGAAGCTTAGATCTGATCGAGCAGCAGCAACTACTTTTCAGACTGTTAAATTGGAGTCATCCAGTACAGGAAGTAGCAGTGAAGAAGTGGTAGTAATTTTGAGTATACAGTAGCCACTGTTGGGCCTTCTGACAATGAAAAGGACTCAAAGGCTATTGCTGAAGCCACCACTGGACCTTCTAAACGTAAAAGGACAAATAATAATATTATAACGCCATCGCTCGCTGCAGCTCTGGTTAGGACAAAAGTATCAGAACGCAAGACAACTTCATTACTCGTTGAGGCTTCTAAAGCTTTTGGGCAGAATATTAAAAATTGAATTATTAATCGTTCCTCCTTCCGGCGTCAGAGGCAGATAGAAAGGAAAATAAACCTCGCTTTAAAATTAAAAGCTGAATTTTATAGTGACATGCCACTGAGTGTACATTGGGATAGCAAGCTAATGCAAGACTTGATATCTCATAAACATGTTGATCGCCTTCCCATCCTTGTTTCAGGCAATGGAGTTAGCCAACTCCTGAGAGTTCAAAAAATCCCAAATGGCACTGGAAAAGAACAAGCAAAGGCAGTTGTCGATGCATTAGAAGACTGGAATCTGGTTGATAAAGTAGTTTCCATGGTATTTGATACAAGGGCATCCAACACAGGTCGTATTAATGGCGCATGTACGCATATATAAAAAAATGTTAGAAAAGAACCTCCTGTACTTTGCCTGCAGCCATCATGTGTTGGAATTGGTAGCCAAAGCTGCGTTTACAATACTGACTAAATCAACAAGAGGTCAGATGAGATGCTTTTTAAACGTTTTCAGGCAAAATGGGACACAATTGATGAAGATAAATTTGAATTTGGTGCTGATCATGAAGATGTTGCCCTAATAATTCAAAATTCTAAATCTGACGTGATTTTGGGGGCAGAAAAGTCAATGAAAGAAATGAAAGATCTGAGAGATGACTACAGGGAGTTGCTAGAGCTTTCTTTGATTTTCCTTGGTGGCACTCCACCAAGAAGAGTTCCTTTTAATCGTCCTGGAGAAATTCGTCATGCAAGGTGGATGTCAAAGGAAATATACTCATTGAGAATATGGATGTTCAGGGAGCAATTCAAGCTAACTCAAAAAGAGGAGCATAGCTTGCGTAAGATGTCTGTTTTTGTATCGACTGTTTTTGTCAAGTATTGGATAGAGGCTTCAATTCCATTGTCAGCTCTCCGAAGTGACTTAGAGCTTCTAAAAGCCTTGCATGATTACTGCAGTATTGACGAAGAAATCTCGAAGGCCACATTGGAGAAGTCCAGCTCGCACTTATGGTATTTGTCAGAAGAACTTGTGCAATGAGCCTGTTCGATATTCTTGTTCCATCCACTACAAAAAGTTTGATAGTAAAAGCTATGAATGAGAGGTCTGCCATTTAAAAAAACATCCCAAAAAGCATAAATCAGACTTGAGACAATCAAGAATTATGGATTAGAAGACTTCACAACAAAAGGAACTATGTCATTCTTCAATAAAATGAATATTCCAACTGGATATCTTTGTGAACCCCCAGACTTGTGAAGCACAAGAGATGACTATAAAAGAGCAAAAAATCATAGTTTAAGGAATTAAAGTAACTAATGACAATGCAGAGCGAGGTATGGCCCTTATCCAAGAGTACAACAGATATCTAACCAAAGATGAGGAACGAGTACAAGGCCTCTTCCAGGTTGTTGCAGAACATCGTAAACAGTTTCCAGATAGCCGTAAATCTACACTGCTAGGACAACAGTAAATTAAATAAATCACATCAAAACCTTTTTCTAAAGGATAGAGGTTGGGGAAAGAGGTTGGGTCCACGTCCCGTACCCTGGTAACATAGATAATAAAACAGTTAATAGAATATAAATTAATTTGCCAAGAGGAAAAAAATTACTTTCAAATCTTGAAATTACTTTATTATCTGTGGCTAAAACTCTCATAATAATTATTGAAACGTAAAACATATGATTATAGAATTTGTAAATAGTTTAAAAGCTATAACTAATAGATCATGATTGATCGATTACAACAGAAAATATTGATTATTTGGTATAACTTTATGATTGATCTTCAACCTCTAAATATCACTTGATCCCAAAAAGATTTTGCAGCAATGATATTAATGAGAAAAGGAACAAAACTCAGGGTTGGGAGAAAATAAAAATACAAGTCGAAATTTTCCCCCTAATATAAGGACCACCCTAAATATATATATATATATATATATATATATATATATATATATATATATATATATATATATATATATATATATATATATATATATATATATACACAAATATATATATATATATATATTTATATATATATATATACGCAAATATATATATATATATATATATATATATATATATATATATATATATATATATATATATATATATATATATATATATAACACTTTTTTAAAAGTTATCAAGAAGCTATAAAAATGCAGCTTCTGCTGTAAGAAAAGAATTCATATTTACAAAAAGGCGTCATTATATAGTATGTTTATTCTTATTAGGCCGACACCAAAGAACGGTTCTCATTTTAGAAAGATGATTTTAGAAGAAAAGAACTTTCATGATGAACTAACGTCTAAGGCGGCACCTTCTCTGTAAAGAATATAAGAACGACAGGTTTACGTCTATTTACTTACATTTATCTACTGTCAGTGACAGTATGCACCGCACTACAAGGTACTTAGACGTAAAATCAAGTATTGTTTCTGAAAGAGAGGTGTTAACTTTCCTTTTTTTTCTTATTTTTAAACAACCAAATGTAGTGTCAGAAATATATAAAAAGGAAATCACGTCTGAAGAGGGCCTAATCTTTGAAGAAAATTTCTATAAGAAGTCTCCATTTTTTATCAACGTTCATTCCATGTCCGTAGCTATATGCACCGCAACATTTGATACATAGACGTGACATCAGTACTTTCTCAAAGAATGGTGTTAATTTTGTCGTTTTTTCTATTATTTTTTCTAAAATATTTGCCTTCAAAAATATTTTCATTTTAAATTCAAAATTTTAAATCTCAAATTTATTTTGGTATTTTAATATTAGAAAATAGATTCAAAGTCGCTCCTCTAAAGTTGTAAAATAAATACAAAGCCGCTCCTCTTTTTAAACGACTAGCTTCATTATAAGATCGACAAGAAGAGAAGGAACACCATCGAGTGTGCTCTATCGAAATATGGCTAAAAATACGAGAGAACTTCCCAAACGAATTCCTAGAAAAAATCCAACTCGCAAGAGAGACAAAACGTAAACAATGGCTTGAATGCTAAATTAAACGAACTAAAGATTAACAAAAAAGAAAATATAGAGAAAAACAAAAAAACTCAAGAGAACAAAGACCTCTATGCTGAAAGAAAAAATAATCTAACCAACAGCAAATCATACTGCAAAACGCAATCGTTTTCCAGGCAACCTGTCCCAAATCATCATCACCCTCACCGTACCACATCCATCTCTATTTTCTAATCATAATCATCTCATCAGCCCTCATCCCATACACAATATATTTCCTGACTATCCTATTTTTTCCCTCATCATCATCATATTCCCCACTTATATTATCCCAATCCCAATTTATCAATATAACCCTTTCCCCTTAGCAAATAGTCCCATATGAAAAAAAATTAAAAGATTATCAAGAAGCTATTAAATGCATTTTCTGTTGTAAGAAAACAATTCATATATACAACAAGGCCTTCTTATAATATATATATATATATATATATATATATATATATATATATATATATATATATCTTAAAGGCCCAGTCACACTTAACCGAATTTGAGTCCCAATGCAAACCGAATATCGTTCGGTTTTCATTCGATTTTGAATCGGAGACAACTTCGGAGAAGTCGGAACCATTTTCTGACTTTCGGAAATGATTCAGAAAGTTGACCGAACATTTCGTGAAACATGAAACTATCGGAACCAAGTCGGAATGGCGCGATATTCGGAATTGAAGTCTCATACACAATACCAGAGAGAGTGTCGTGAGCTACTCTAAATCCAAACGCGAGAGTACGGTAGCTGTCTCCGGTGGCCAAGTACCTGAGTGTGATCAAGAGCCTCAAGCCAGGCTGTAAGGGCTCCCACCAGAAGATGTATGTTTCTCGATGCGAGGACGGATCCACTCGAGTATTTCTGTAAATGTGTCCTCATCTATGCGCCAAACTGATCCTTCTTAACACCCAATCACGCGCCCAACATGATCTCATCCTGCGGGCTTTCTTCTTGCGCTTCGGCAAACTTTCTTGCTTTTCTTGTACCTCCTCTTGCTGGCAAAGGAAAGCATACCAGTGTGTTGCCAGGGTTTCCAATTACAGTCTGTGCCATATGACCAGTGAACACCTTTCTCATCGCTGGTAATAACGTTGGTGAGGCCCATTGGTGTCTGCTGCTGTTGATGGTGGTGGAATGACACTCAGCGCCGGTGAGACCAAGTATATATACACAATGTCAAAATTCGGTTTGCATTCAGGAAGCCAAAAAATGGTTAGAATTTGAATTTTGAAATTCGGAATTGAGTCGGAATAAACTCGGTTTGCATTTGGAATGCACTTGGTTTGCATTGAAATTAAGGTTTCGAATGCATACCGAATACGTACCGATAAATTCTGACCTTGAAAAAGTGTCCGAATCAATCTCGAACGTGATTCGGGATTGAATCGGAAGCTGTTCGGCTATGTGTGACCTGGGCCTAAGAGAGCAGAGGAGTTATACGTAATTTAGGATAAATAAGCAGGCTAAATTTAGGAAGTTCATTATTATATATTAACTTATTGGTACCGACGTTTCGGGTAGGAACCCATTCTCAGGGATATGACATGAGGAATATATACAAACAAGAAATTTTTAGAGAAGTTATCAGATATTTATAAATTAATTATATGGGAAATGGGAAGCATCAGAGGTGGTAATATTCAAATTATAAAAATGCAGGGCTTTTAACTATTAGGGAATGGGAAATATGTTTTTGTTTTTAAAATTAAAAACTGAGATTAATTAGTTTTGCGTGTCTTCGTTGTAAAAAAGGAAGATAATATAAATATTTGAAGAAAAACAAGCCGCTGTTCTCTTCCTTAACAGGAAGAGCTTGGTTACACAGGCACCCCTGCGGTGTGTGGCCTACGGCCTTATTTGCTAATCCTAACCGCCTTTTTTAATCCCCTTTATAGACTCTTTATTTTAATACCCTGAACACCCTTTTCTTGTTCTTCTTGTTCTTCTTGTTCTTCTTCTTCTTCTTCTTCTAAAGCGTATTTAGTACGATTTCTAAATTTGCTGACGACACGAAGCTGGGCAACCGTGCCTATGTAAGATCGGATGTAGAAAAATTACAAAAGGACCTAAACTGTATTGTCAGATGGGCGGATAAGTGGCAAATGCAGTTTAATTTAAGTAAATGTAAGGTGATGCATTTGGGTTGCCATAATTTGAGGGTAGAGTATACCATGAAAGGCCAGGTCCTCGACGTAGTTAAATTGGAAAAAGACCTGGGAGTTTTAGTCTCGGATGACTTCAAAGTCACGAAACAATGCACGGATGCATGTAAAAAAGCAAATCGTGTGCTGGGTTATATCGCGCGTAATTTCACGTTCAAATCCAAAGAGATAATTTTACCATTGTATAAATCACTTATGCGTCCACTGCTCGAATATGCAGTTCAATTTTGGGCTCCATACTTAAACAAAGATATCGCGCAATTAGAAAGAGTGCAGCGTAGGGCTACAAAATTCATTCCCGAGCTGAGAAACAGGCCCTACGAGGAAAGACTCAGGGCATTAGATTTGCCATCTCTCGAAGGCAGAAGATTACGTGGCCAGCTAATAGAAGTATTTAAAATATTGAAAGGAATTTCAAACGTTGATTATAGGAATTTGTTCGAATTGGATCATAGGGGAAACACTCGCCAACATGGATTAAAATTAGTGAACAAGCGATTTAACTCTAGTATAGCCCAAAACTATTTTACGTTTAAAATTACTCAAATTTGGAATAGGCTACCCACCCACGTAGTGGATAGTAGGTCGGTAAATATGTTTAAAACCGTCTCGACGTGCACTTAAATAGTGTAAATATAACGTAGTCTGAGCACAGTAAATAAAAACGTCTTTGCAAAAGGAGTTTGTAGCGGAGGAACAACGAGAGTAAAAATGATGACTAAAAATGATGCCAGCGATTTCTCTTGCATGTGTAGTTTAGATATCCATTTTCTTTTCCGCCTATCCTATAAATAGTCTTACTATCCTAAAACTAGATTTTCACCACTAGCAGTCGAGGGCTGCGGAAGTTGAGAAGAAAAACTTTCTATCACCCCCCCTAGGTTGAAGTAGTTAATATGCATGACAATGTACACATGTAGATAAGTGTGTACAGTACATTATATATTGAAAAAAAAAATAATAAATAAATAAAAATAATAATAAAAAAAATAAAGCATGTTAGAGATACACTCGTAGATAAGTGTGTATCGTAGTTTTGGATTTAGTGTAGCGGAAAAGCCTCGAGTGGACCTTAGGGTCTTTGCTGGTCCTAGATTCTGTAGTTCTGTAGTTCTGTAGTTAAAGGAATTATTAGAAATAACTTTGATAAGAAAATTAAATATACTTAGGTGACAACCGAACTAAAAGAAGAAATCTTAGAAGTGGATTTGGCGTGTGTAATTCGTGGGTGATTATAGTTGTAGTAAAAGTGGAAATGAGCTTTTGTCGGAGTTTATAGTGGGGTTTATAAATCTAATATAAAGAGATTCCAGTGTACGTAGTTGGTTTTCGGTGTTTGCTGTATCTTTAATTGAAAAATTATTTAAGTTGGGTTTATGGCGTGGATGTCTGTTTTCGGTGTGTATTCGGGGGAATTGAGCGGGTCTCCAGTTCTGTTGCTATGCCTAAATGTGCGTTGTGTCGATCCCAAATACACCTCCAAATTACATCTAAAGCAGGTAAATTCATATATGATGGATGATCGAAACAGCGTTGGTACTTTGTCTTTAATGTTGAAAAGATGTTGTACTTTGCGTGTGTTTTGAGAAGTTGGTATAAAATGCGTTGCAAGAAATGATGTTTTAGGAAAGGGTGCAAGTTTGGGCCAGAGAAGAGAACTGAGGGGCCCTATATATGGGATAGGTACGAAAACATTCTCTTTAGGTATATTGTATGAGGGATCTTTCGGGTTAAATATTTTATTGATAAAATTTTGAAGAGTAAGGTTTTGATAAAGTGTCGTAGAATGGACTCTCGACGATATACCATATATAACTATTCGTTGAGGGAACTTCTTTAATTATCTTTAGAGTGCGTGGATGTCTGGCGGGCTGATATTATGTATCTTCGATATGCTTAAGAAGTGGAACTGAGCTCAAGGATAATAATATTGCTATCATTAATAAAATAGAGTTTTATTAATAATAACTATCAACAATACACAAAACGGAAAATATTGACATAAACAGAGAATGGCAAGGGTCATGGGGAATCTAGCTAATCCCAGGATTAAGAGGGATTCAAAAAGGTAAAACAAATATAAAGTTAAAGAGATGGGATGGTTCGCTAAACCATTTAAAGCACAGGATAGAATTGACAAAAGGCTTAAATACTCAAAGGTAACGTTCGGCTTACGTAATTTTATACTAGTTGTGCAGTGGAAGGCGACGTGAAGGAATTTTCGGTCCGCTGGCGAGTTCCAGCCGAAGGGGGGGAGAATAAAGCGATCCTGACGTGGCTTCTTGGAAATGAGAACCGTTTCTCGACGAACGGCTTGAAGAACAATGGCTGTTCTACGTTGTTCTCTTCTGAACAACAGGGGGGGTGAGAACCGTCTCTTGTTTACGGGCTCAAGAACAATGGCTGTTCTACGTTGTTCTCTTCTGAACAACAAGGAGGAAGGGTGAGAACCGTTTCTTAGCGAACGGGCTCAAACGAACAATGGCTGTTCTACGTTGTTCTCTTCTGAACAGCAGGGGAAGGGTGAAAACCGTTTCTTGTCAACGTGCTCGAATGAACAATGGCTGTTCTAACGTTGTTCTCTTTCTGAACAACAAGGGCTAAGCCTTGTGGACTTGGCGTCACGAAAGGCTCGAACCTTGGCACTCAAGGGATATTGTCCTTCTCCTGGACAAGTGATGGTGAATCTCGAGGTTGAGGTCCCTTGGCGCACAAAGTGAGAGAGGGTCGTGGTGATGTTTCGCGACGAAAATCTCGATCTCCAATCTCCTCTTAGTGGTAAAGTTTCCATCTAAATAGTCGAGACACTACCTTGGCGTGGGGGACAATGGAGTGGGAGCTTCGAGGGAATGCACAGCCGAGCCTGGGAACAATGCCTTATCTGCCCATAAGCCTAACTCAATCTGGCGAGGTCGGCGTATGGGGGCGAACGGAGGAAGATAAACCTCCTTGTTTAAACATTGACTCAGGTGGCTGTGATAAGGCGCCAAGCTTCAAAGCGAAGATGCACGTGGGAGCATCGTGGTTTTAAATAACACGTGATATGGGTTGAAATTAACGCGGCCTCAACCCGTTCTATCACATAGAGTTTAATTTGATTTTGGTGAAACAATGACTAAGAAAATGGAGTCTAGAGCCCGTATGTGTAAGTTTTTGGTGAATGGAAGTGGAGAAAGCGTCGGTTGTGCGTGTTATTAGTAGGTCTAAGAAAGGGGTGGAGTCGTTGTCTTCCTATTCTTGAGTGAATTTCTTAGTCATTATTCCACCAAAATCGAATTAAACTCTATCAAAACCTTACCTTTCGCGCTTACAATCTCGCCTCATCATACCTCAATTTCCACAACGAGATTACTTTCCTCACTAACTATTTCCCCCAAAACGCATATCCTTCAAACTTATACGATCGAACTCTTGGAAATTTTATCAATAAAATATTTACCCCGAAAGATCCCTCATACAACGTCCCTAAAGAAAAGGTTTTTGTACCTCTCCCTTATATAGGACCCTTCAATTCACTTCTCTGGGCCAAACTCTCATCATTTCTTAAGAATTCATTTCCCGCAACACATTTTATACCAATTTTTCAAAACACACGCAAAGTACAACATCTTTTCAACATTAAAGACAAAATACCAATGCTGCTTCGATCCTCCATCATATATGAATTCAACTGCTCGAGATGTAATTTGGAGGTGTATTTAGGATCGACACAGCGCACACTACATGTACATACCCGTATTTGCGCACATTTAGTCATCAGCAATAGAACTGGAGCCCCACTCACTACTCCTGAGTTCTCCCCTATCCGAATACACTACGAAAACAGAAATCCACACCATAAACATAACTTAAATAATTTTTCAATTAAAGACACCGCAAACAACGAAAACCAACGACGTACATTGGAATATCTTTATATTAGATTTATAAACCCCACTATAAACTCCGACAAAAGCTCATTTCCACTTTTACTACATCTATAATCACACACGAATTACACATGCCAAATCCACTCTCCCAAAACAACCCCTATCTTTCAAATATTTCTATTATCTCTCCCTTTTTACAATAGACACACCCAAAACGAAATAATCTCAGGTTTTTTTTTAAAAACAAAAACAGATTTCCTATTCCATAATAGTTAAAAGCCCTGCATTTATATAATTTGAATATTACCACCTCTGATGCTTCCCATTTCCCATATAATTAATTTATAAATATCTGATAACTTCTCTAAAAATTTCTTGTTTGTATATATTCCTAATGTCATATCCTTGATTATGGGTTCCTACCCGAAACGTCGGTACCAAGAAGTTATCATATAATAATGAACTTCCTAAATTTAGCCTGCTTGTTTATCCCCATAATACGTATACGCCTGGCAACGCGCAACCCCTCTGCTCTCTTAAGATATATATATATATATATATATATATATATATATATATATATATATATATAGTACAAGCAAAAGAGAAATCTGACGTAAATGGGCAAGTAAAGAAGAAACAAGAGGTTTTTTTAAAGGGAAGAGAAAGGGACTTTGGAAGAACACAAGGATCAAGGAGAGCAAATGACGGCAATCCAAAATGAGAAGATAGAAATAACACCAGGGGAAAAATGATTGGGTGTCACTTTGGAGGGGTTTGAGTTATCGTGCCTTGTAGCATATATATATATATATATATATATATATATATATATATATATATATATATATATATATATATATATATATATATATATATATATATATATATATATATATATATATATATTAGACTGGCCCAGATCTATAGAGGCGATTTTTCATACTTAAGAAATTCTCAGTCTCACCCATGCAAATTGTGAGGCTTCCTATAAAAACAAACAATTTTAATGAAGTTTTAGCTCAATTGAACGAGTTTTAGTAGTGCCACAAAGCTTACAAAATTTGACGTTTTATACTTTTTCCACACCACTCATGAGGTAACTGTAATAGGCCGTTTTTTTAATGTGGTATCACAAGGAGGCCTATTCCACAGTGTTTTGCAATGAATTCAGCTTGTTTTGTTAATTGTTCATGCATTTCTTCAATGCATATTTTGTTGTTTATGGAAAATATTTTCGATGAAATTCTACCACCTGTAGAAGGTACTGACGCTGATATTAATTTTTGGTAAGATGATTATTGTAGCTCTCAATCAAGGCTACAGCTCTTTCTGCATTGTCATTAAATGACAATCATAGTATGAGTATATTATTTTACTGTTTGTTTGTCACTTCTTTCACTCTATTTTGTAGGGTCTACTTCTAAAAAAAAGGAATTGATCGAGAATTTTGTGAAGAAAAGTTGGGTTGATTCAGTTATGAAGTCAGCAAGAGTTTTGTCTGAGATACTCTCTCTTTCTCCCAGTGTATATCGTTTCTCTGGATGCTGTGAGCCAGGCTTCTGCAATGCTCCAGCCATCTTTCTTTTCACATCTAGAGTGACTTTATCCATGAAGGCAAGGGACATAAGCTCTTCGCTTAGATACCAAAGGTAATGACCAAATACTTTGCTTGCTACAGAAGCATGTTCCTTATCTTCAGATACTTGGAAGAAACTTTGCAAGTACTCTAATTCCTTTCGTGGAGCAGTGGATTCAGTTGAAGATGTAGACTAGTTGGTTACGTAGTACTGTACAACAAACTTTGCAAATCACTCGACTGATGTCTGTTTGCAACTGACTGGGCTCTTCTGCGTGGAATATTATTGCGGGAGGATTGCAGGGAGCAGATTATCTGCTCTTTCTTGGTCATTTAAAATTATGACTTGAAAAGTACAATTATAATTGAATAAATAACCTTTGCCACCTAGCGTGCTCGATGCACTGACTCCAGATTGTTTGGAGGAAAAGCCTTCTGTGTCAGCCCCTAAATATGAAACTGCTAGCTACAAAAGAACTTTGTAATCTACTTGAGGCTAATGACATTTCAACTGTTCTTGACAAAAACTAAGCACAACTTCTTTCCAGGAAACACGTGTATTGTGTGCTTCATACGATGAAGCATTGATTGTCTTCCAGGAATCGGAAACGCTTAAATAATTGAATTTCTGGTCCACATGAAGCAGCAAAACACTTTGGAATTACGTCAGATAGTAGTATTTCGTAAACGTGATGCCTGCAAGGAAAAGCAAAAAGACCTCTATTTAGTTATGTTTCTATCGTCATACATGTACCTTTCTTAGGACCAGTGTTACTAGCAGTGGTGTCAAAACACGGCTTTAATAATGTCCTCGATATTCCAATCTTGAAGACATTCCATCGCTGCTTTTGCTGTTTCAGCACCTGTACCTGACGTTAGTTTCGCTATTTACAGTCTATCTATATTTTTATGCCAATTAAATCAAGCATCAATTTGCAGTGTGCTTCTACTTATGGTTATATCAACAATATCTCTTTTAAGGGCTAAGCTGTTGCTGAGATCACCATCATCCTTGACGATCACTCATTTTTTTTCTGTCTAATGTAGCCACTAAGTCAGGTGAAATAATTTTCTTGCCTATAAATATTCTCTTTCTTGGAGGACAAGACGCACAGGGCTCTGCTTCATCACTGCTGTTTTTTTTTGCTGCTTGAGCTACTTGTTAGCCTAACAACTGACAAATTTACTTGTCTACGCGATTCTTCTTCACTTCTTTTGCGTTTTTCTCTTCATTCTTTACTATTTTGTTGTCAATACTACCTATATAGCGCCTAGTCTACCTTTCTCTCTCTAAGCCTGTAGAAATGAACGATTTTCTTCATTGGTTATTATTTTAGTGCGTTAGCATGAGCTATATCAAACAAACCATTTAAAGATTCTTGGAATGAAGTTTCTTCGGATATTTGAGTTTGATCTCTCCATGATTTTTTGGAGCGTTCTCAACTGCTCATATTTCTTTTGAATCTTTGTAACTACATGCTGTTTGTCTCTAGTAAGTATTTTTGTTTTGTCCCATACTTCATATATTCTTGAATATACAATGTTACAGGCCTATTTTACAATTTTGGGCATTGTGTTAAGGAGGAAAGCCGTTTTAATATATCACCATTCGATGGAAGTTTTATGGTTTAAACTGCACTTGATATGTTAATTATATTCCAGAGAGACTTGTTAAACACAGATAGAACCTGAATCAATGATCACTCTTCAATCGTTCACACAACACTGAGTAGGGCATTGGTAATTGCCAACTGGTAAGGGATGTGCTGCTGAGGCAATGAAACACGACACTAGAGCGCCTATAAGACTAAGCGTTGGGCTTATTTGTCCTTTGTACCTACTCTATAACACCACAGGTTATAGGATGATAATGAAACTTATAATGCACTTAATGTAGCTTTTAACATAATACAACTATTAATTTATATTTAGGTAATACTTACTCTGAAAAATACAAAAGTTCATTAATATTTAACTATTTTTCATATTTTGCACATACATATGTGCGAAACTAACATTAATTGTGGCACTACTAAATATTATTCTATTTTGCTGCTAATTTGCACAGCACATTTTTTCATCAAGCCTCACTATATCCAGGGTTGAGACCAAGCATTTTTTCCTTTTGGCCAGTCTAATTATATATATATATATATATATATATATATATATATATATATATATAGATATATAAAGACACTTTTTTCTCCAATAACGAGTAAATTATTGTACAATTAAACCACCTTTTGAGCACAAAGTCTATTGAACCGGAACTAGTTTCGGTATGAAGTTTTTGATACCGAAACTAGTTCCGGTTCAATAAACTTTGTGCTCAAAAAGTGGTTTCATTATATATATATATATATATATATATATATATATATATATATATATATATATATATGAGAAACTCACAAAATAGAGCGTGAGTAGAGCAATAAATGCAAAAAATCACACAGGAAAATGAAAGGCGGATTCTAAGTACTTTCGAACTTGTTTATATTCTCTTCCTTATGGGAAGGTCGCGGCTGGAGATGTCTCGTTTATCGATATATAATATAAGGTGGTCCATGGATGTACTTAGCTGACAACGAGAGGAGAAAGAAAGGGAGTGTGGTTTTCTGTTTTCATTGGTTACTTTCTGCATTCCATGGCTGATGAAGTAAACATCATTATTGAGAGAGATCCAGATTATGGATGTGGGGTCTAGTTTCTCACTTTTCCATTTTTAGTCACGTGCGAGTATAGTCGCGGGCCATTCTACATCTCACTATATCGATCGGTCGGTCGGTCTCGTTTTGCTTCTTTTTTTTTAGGTGGGGCAATAATATCATAACTATTCGGTTAATTCAAACGAAATTTGAAACCATTATGTTGTTTTACATTCTCTTTCGAATGATATAATTGGCAAGGTTCTCCAATGGTTAGCTTAGGAGTTATTTTTTTTGGCAATAACATCATAACTGATCAGCCGATTCTAACGAAATTTGAAATCCTTATGTTGTTTTACATTCTCTTTCGAATGATATAATTCCATAGTTCTCCTAAGGCTAGCCCGGTAATTATGTTGTTTTGGCAATAACCATAACTGTTCAGCCGATTCTAACGAAATTTGAAACCCTTATGTTGTTTTTCATTCTCATTAGAATGATATAATTGCCAAAGTCCTCCCAATTTTAGCCCGTGAATTACTTTGTTTTGGCAATAACATCATAATTATTCAGCCGATTCTAACGAAATTTGAAACCCTTAAGGTGTTTACATTCTATTTAGAATGACATAGTTGACAAGGTCCTCCAAAGGTTAGCCCGGGAATTACTTTGTTTTGGCCATAACATCATAACTATTTGGCCGATTCTAACGAAATATGAAACCCTAATGTTGTTTTACATTCTCTTTCGAATAATAGATTTGCCACTGTCTTCCCAAGGTTAGTTCGGGATTATTAAAGGTTTTACAGGTTGTAAGGTTATAAATCAAGATAAGTGAGAGCAGCATACCTTGTTCACTTAAGATCTATTAACCACGCCCAGGAATTGTGACCATGTTATTCCTTGGTTCCTTAAAATTTTATAATACACTCCACCTACCAGTTTAGATCTATTTATACTCTGTTCTACTAGGTTAGAAGAGCTACGAGACTAATTAATGGAATAGGAGATTGATATTACACTTCATATTCTGAATTCACCATGTTCGTCGGGAATAGATTCCGACTCATTGCAACCATTTTATTTTTCAAGTCATCGTTCCTGGCCGAATAACGGTGCTCACCTCATGTTATCTTTTTATGAGAATTGAAATAAAATTGAATTCGGTTTTAGTAAACGACTTTATATTTTAACGTACGTGTCAAGAGAAAAATTCGTTAGTTGCTGTATAAGACTGATTACGGGCAAGAACAACAAGCGAGTTTTCTATCGTTAGCTCCACTCCGCACTTTGAGATGAGTAAAAGAGGTCACGCCCCCTTAAGCAGGGGAGCTATAAATAAATAAATCATCCAACCGGATAGCCACAAGTCTTAGGTATTTCTCCTCAAGTCTCCTTTTATTAGTATTATTAGCATCACTCTCTGCTCTCGTCCATCGGTCGTGAAGTCCAGCGTAAACATTAAGTAGACTTGAAGAGGTAGGCCTTGTCGACGGTTATGGGGTGCTCCTCTCCAAGGAGGTAGGCTCCACGACCGGTGACCCCTCGAAGGATGGAGTGGAAGAAGAAGAAGTTTGGCGAGTTATCCATAAAAGATAAAGAGCCCACCACCTCAACCCCCGGTCTGGTCACCATCGAAAAGCGCAATAACATCGAGGACTATAAACTGGTGGCCCCTTCGGCCAGAAAAGGAAGGTGACAAGGAGAAGAATATGCACGCATCAGACCGACGCCAAGCAGGACGAAGGGATACTGAAGTTGCCAACGATGACGCAACCAAGCCTACCCCGTGAGCTTAATAAGAAACCGTCTTTGCAAGCTCCACCATCACTGGCCTTTCCTTTTCGAAGAAGCAGCAATCGGATTGGTAGAATACGCATTTCTACGCACCGGACCCTGGCCGACAACACTGGAGCAAGATGAAGACACACACTCACGCCATACGTTCGGGTACAGTTTTAAATAATTTATCAATAACAAACGTATAAAGTGATTGCGTTAATGATCCAGACACCTTCTGCTGCATATGTGGCTGTTATATGCTAGTTCGTCAAAGGCGCAATATATCAAACTTTGTGATCCGCACTTATAAGGAATATTTTGATGTTCCTCTTGGCGATCAAGATAAGAAGTAGGCCCCACATGCTGTTTGCCATAGTTGTGTGGGATATCTTCGTGAGTGGACGAAAGGAAAGAGAAATTGTCTTCCTTTTGGAATCCCCATGGTGTCGCGAGAGCCAAAGGATCATGTATTGGACTGTTATTTCTGTCTGGTAAATACTAAAGGGATTGGCAAGGAAAATCGGCACAAGATCGACTACCCCAACATTCCCTCGGCGATCCGGCCAGTACCTCATTCTGAGTCTTTTACCAGTTCCGATTTTCAGTGGATATGCTTCCTCCGAGGATGAAAATGATGTACCTGATATGGACCTCCACGGAATGGGTTCAGAGTCTGAAGATTCATCATCAGATGCTGAACAGCCATTAGCTCCTCACTGTTTCAATCAAGAGGATTTGAATGACTTGATACGTGATTTGGCGCTCTCTAAGAAAACTGCAGAACTTTTAGCCTCCAGGTTGAGTGAAAGACATATGCTTGGCAGGTCGGTACGGGTATTATATTACAGAACAAGGGAGAGTACATTTGTTAAGTATTTTTCTGAGCACAAACAATTTGTATACTGCCACGATGTTCCTGGTCTGTTTACCGAGTTAGGTCTTGGCACCTATATCCCTGCTGAGTGGAGACTGTTTTTGGATAGCTCCAAGCGTAGCCTCAAGTGTACCCTTTTGCATAATGGCAATGACTTTGGTGCAGTTCCTCTCGGTCACTCTGTCCATCTGCAAGAAGCTCACGATGACATAAAAATGGTCATGGATTTACTTAAGTACCATGAACACAATTGGATCATATGTGTAGACCTTAAGATGGTCAACTTCCTCCTTGGCCAGCAGAAGGGATATACAAAGTTTCAATGCTATATCTGTATGTGGGACAGTCGAGCCAATGGCAAACACTGGTCCAAAAAAGATTGGCCAGTTCGGGAAACTTTGGAAGCAGGAATGCCAAACATTTTTAATGAGCTAATCGTAAGTTGAGAGAAGATCGTTTTCCCTCCACTTCATCTTAAACTGGAGTTGATGTAGTAGTATGTCAAGGCGTTGAACACTGACAATGATTGTTTTCAGTACATAGTATCGGCGTTTCCTGCTTTGTCATACGAAAAAATAAAAGCAGGAGTATTTGATGGTCCCTAAAAGAAAAGGCAGCCTGGATCTCATTTTCTGCCGTTGTTCGTAATTTCTTGGGAAACAAAAAAGCACATAACTACGAGGATCTGGTTACTAATATGCTTTTCGCATATCGTGATCTGGGATGCAACATGAGTGTGAAGCTACATTTCCTAAATAGTCATCTCGACCGATTCCCAGAGAATCTGGGAGCCGTGAGCGACAAACAAGGTAAACGCTTCCATCAGTGATTTGATGACGATGGAAGAGCGCTACCAAGGTCAGTGGGATAGACACATGATAGCGGACTACTGGTAGACGATTAGAAGAGATCAGCCAGACAAGACTTACAAGAGAAAGAGTTACAAACGCAAATTTTTGCCCCATTGAAATCAAGAAGAGGTCCTCCAGCCTGATGTACAGTCATTAATAAATTAGCATCTACTTGATTACAGTATTTGTAATCCTAATGTGTAATTTAAGTTTCTTCTCATATGCAATAAAATGTTTGTGCAAAAAAACCTGCTTCACTATAAATAACGCAAAAGGATGATTCAAAATTACTTCAGGGCATGATGATAGGCGTAATAAAATGAAAATGATTGTATAATATTAGTTATTAATATTACGAAAAATCTGTAGCATTTAGAGAGAATCTTATTTCAGATTTGAATTCAGTATGCTCGAATTAGGTAGGAAAATGTACTTTTGTCAATTCACCAAATACATTGTTCTCCAGTTTAATCAATTAACCTGCCTAAATTCAGTTTTTTAAAGAGGTGAACAGTAAATAGCCGGTGATGGAGAAAGAATAGTGTGCATAGTTGGTGTATATATTAATTAAAAAAAAGAAAAGGGAGTTTGCTCAATATACTTAGGATCAATTGAAAGCGAGATAGTGGGTTACGCACACGCAAATTTTGTAAGCGCCCATTCCAAGGCACAATAGATTCAGTAATGAAATCTCACATATGAGTAACGTGTGAACCCTATTTTGCATGATAAGTAGGTAACTAATTATGCACGTACAAATTATATAAAAGAGAAATTGCGGTTTTGTATAAAAAAGAATGACTGCTTATATATATATATATATATATATATATATATATATATATATATATATATATATATATATATATATATATCATATTTGTAAAATAATAATGTATAGCATTCGCCTATGTAAAATAATAATGTAAAACAATAATAGATATAACATTGTAGTAAAATAATAATATAGTTCCGTCTATGTGAGTAATAAGACAAGAGAGCGTAGTAAGGCATAATAGGTTCCACCATGAGTCATTACAAATGAGTATCATGTGAACTCTATAAAGCCTGTAACAACACTAAGGAGAGCAACGACAAGCCAGGGACTTCACGCGCTCTGGGAGACGTTACGTTTGCCAGAGACCCATCGTTCCTCTATTTTTGAATCCGGTTAAGGTCATAGTATTGCTATGGTTTGCTAAAATAAAAGAGAAAGAGGCAAAAAAATTCTGCACGTATGACATTTTGTAATTTTCCTGTGAACTAACCAGACCCCAAATGTTAACCCGATTGACATCACAGGAATCGCAGGATTGCTGCCACTTTAACAAATTCATGTGTTGCAACAATCACTCCTCTAATTTTTAATCCGGTTAAGACCATTGCATTGTGACGCCTAATAAAAAAAGAGGAGAAAGAGGCAAAAATGTCCGTACGCCTTGATATTTTGTAACTTTCTTGCGTACCAGTGTATATATTTCATGTATCATAATTCCAACTTGTATAATTATAGGGGCTAGTTAAGTGACCTGATTATTAGGTAAATTATATAAATATATATTGTAATTGTGGAACATAGCATAATTATAATGGCTATTTAATAGGCCGGTATTATTGGGTAATATATATATATATATATATATATATATATATATATATATATATATATATATATGTATATGTTAATGTATTTCTGAGCTCTGTAAGAATGTAGTATTGTTGATACAACGGAATGTCTACCCCAAGTCATTACTTAGTAAGTATTTATCTAACTTACTCCATGACTCGGAGGGAAGACTTCTGTGTCGCCAAGAGTGAAAAGAAAGTAGGCCTGTGGCACCAATATTGCAGGATAGATAAGCACAGTAAGGAACCCCCACAAATGGGTGCTCAATGGATCTATGAAATCCTAAGATGGAACACACATACGAGGGGCGGTCAATAGGTTTTGCGAATCAGTAGGGCAAAACAGAGGAAGGGGGATGGCTGTTTGTGGGGGTGCTAGGACAAGTTATGTCAAGTCAGGACCTGTAGCCACACGCTCCTGCCTCGTCTATTTGAGAAGCAGTAGCTGATTGCAGATCGTCATTCACAAATTTTTCAACAATGGAGAAGGTTGAGTACCGCGCAGTGATCAAATTTTTTACCAAGGCAGTCAAGAATGCAAAAGACATCCGTGAAGGCATGGTTGCAGTGTACACCGACACCGCCCCTTCCTATGCCACCATTGCTCGCTGGAATAGGGAGTTCCGCCATGGTTGTGAGTCCCTTGAAGATGACCCCCGTCCAGGACGCCCGTCAAACGTGACCAACGAGGACAATGTAGCCCGTGTGGAGAGGATGATCCTCGAAAATCGAGCGAGAACTTGGAATATCACATGGAAGTGTTATCAACATCATCCACGACAATTTGGCCATGATCAAGGTCTCTGCCCGTTGGGTCCCTAGAAAGCTCACGCCCCATGATCGACTTCAACGTCGTCAAAGTCCACAAGGCTAGAGTTGCACAAGTTGCCCTGCGCGAGTGCGGATTCGAGGAGCTCAACCATCCCCCCTACAGTCCAGATCTGGCCCCTAGCGACTACTTTTTATTCCGCCAGCTCAAGGCTGCACTGCGTGGACACCGGTTTGGGGACGATGAAGATGTCCAGCTCGCCGTCCAGGAGTGGATTGAACAGCAGTCGGGAGATTTCTGGTTGTTTGGAATTCGAAGCCTCAGAGACAAGTGGCGCAAGTGCATTGAAGTCGAGGGTATTATATTGAAAAATAATAAAACACTTTTCCTCATATCTCGTTTCCTTATATCCGAATTGCAAAACTTATTGACCGCCCCTCGCATTAACTAATTAGGTAATAGGACATGTAATAAGTAATAAACCATTGTAAAAATAAAGAAATACTTACTTATATCATAACTGTATATTTATTAGAAATGCATAAGAAAGGCGAGCAAATAACTGGTTCCCACGCGGCTACACCACACACACATATACATACACGAAGGAGCAGCTGCAGGACGGAAAGATACCGATACTTGATAATTAAGGAAGCCAAGTAAATACAGAGTAAGATATGCTTTGGTTGGTCGGGTCTTTTGGGAGGTGTCAAAACAAATAATAAACAGTCATCTCTTGATACGATCTGCCCGCTCAACGTTTGGCGGAGAGGCTATCGTTAGCTCTACCCCGCGCTTTGAGAAGAGAAAAGGTCACGCTCCTTTAAGCAGGGTAGTTATAAGTAAACGAATGAGGACATTATGGGTAGTCAAAGGGAGATCAGTCGTCCGTTTAGTATTATTAGCATCCCGGGTCAGTCCCTCGCTCCTAAGTCCTGTCACCTTGCTTCAGCTACCCCAACATTAGTAAAACTTACATACCGCCGTACAGAACTTGATTTATTTCGCTACGCCTAATAAAGTAGACGGTATTTCAACAATAAAAAAACTATTTAGCGTCGATTTCCCTTTGAGCCCTTTTCTTTAACTCCGAAGTAACCACTGCACCTTCTGGAACCCAGGCTAGAAGCAGAATCTACGTAAACCTTTGAAGTCAGAGTAAACTCGACGGGGGAGATCAAAATATAGTCACCCGTCACGCCAACCGAAATTCGACCAAGCGTTTAAGGTCTTTAAATACCGTTACGTAAGCCCATAAGACAACCGACGCCCCGTTTGACCTTTTAAAACCCTATAAACAATCAAAAAACCACCGCAGAGCTATGATTTATTCTGTGATGCATTGTTTTTGAAAGAATTAATGCATTTAAAAGTGATTTAGGGTAGAATTCAGTTAAATACTTTGCCAAGGGGTGAAATATTTACATATATATATATATATATATATATATATATATATATATATATATATATATATATATATATATATATATATATATTTATATATATATATATATATATATATATATATATATATATATATATATATATATAAATAAATATATATATACTTGATACAATTATTACTGTCTTTCAGCATTAAATTGAACTATATGAGTATAAATGGAAAACAGTGTTCTTTAAAAAAATCACAACTTCGAGGCATAGATGATAGAGATACGAGGGCAGGGGTAGGAAAATGCATAGCCCCGACGTCCAGGGTCGGCTGGCTACGCCCCTGGGTAATAGCAATGGGTGTACAGCTTACAAAGTACCCAACACTGATCTCAGTTATTCATATTTTCCTACAAATTCATTCGCAAGTCTCATTATATTAACTTTAGTTCATACTTGTGAAGGTGAGAAATGGCGATGTGGCTTAGTCGCTCTGAGTAACTTTGGATCTCAGCTATGTTTTCAGGCGACGTAAGTCGGAGAAACTACGTTCACATTCGCAATTTGATATGGGGCGACGAGAAGTTTGAGAAGCACATACATCTCTGAAAAAATGTTTAGACAAGCTGTGCCCATGCTAAGGTATGCCTCATTTGCAGCATTGAGGGAGGCTGACCAACTGTACCCATAAATTTATCAGCATCAATTTCTAAATACTGAGATGCGACCGTTTCATTTGCCTCTCATCTCCTAGTGGACAGTTCTTCGTCCATGGTACTTAAAATAAGGATGATGATCATAGGGTGATGATTACATAAGTCATCTTGCCCGACCGAATTCTTGGGAAGATTCATCTCCTCATCTTCCCTATGATCTACGACCCTGTTCACGGTATTTCTCACTCCACTTTGTTGCTAGCATTTTTTTGCCCAATGAATTTGTTTGTCGCATAAAGGGACTTAAAATCTATCAAAGCATCTAGGACAAATTGTTAGATCTCTGACAAAACTATGCAATTGATCATTAGAAGAATGGTTGTTTCCAGAAGTATTTAAAGCAGCTAACATAAACCTCCTTTTCACAAAGGCAGATCGTCAATTTCTTACAAACTACAGGCCACTTACTCTATCATCTTTGATCATTAGATTCTTGATTCAATCGTCAAAGAGAAAATAATCGAATATCTCGACAGCTATAGGATAATTTACGCCATACAAGAGGGTTTTTGAAAAAAACAAATCATGCCTTATTAAATTGCTGGAGTCTTTTCATATAGTTCAAGAATATGATGCAAAGCGAGCAGTAGAAGTGAACTACATACTTAGATTTTCCAAATTGTTTGATAAATTTTCACATCTGCAATTGATTATAATGCTCAAAAACCACAAGATGAAACTAGAGAACCTTAATTAGTTGGATTGAATCAAGGCGACAGGTAGTATCTAGTTTAGTTCCATAGGGATCTATACTGAGACCACCACTTCTATTAAAAATATATGTTAATGATAGAGAAGATGAACTTTTGTGTATAAGCTCGAAATTCGCCGATGATATAACAGCTGGTCGACAACTTTTTTTTTATTCATTTATCACCTATAAATTACATCATATCGATCATCCTTTGTTAATAAATATTTCCATCGACTTCATCTTTTTGTGTACTAAAAAGTGAAAGTTTCGTTTGTCAAAATAAATTTTGTAAAGTTCAGTTTGGCAAGTGAATTAATTTAACACCTGTATTGTCAAATATATAAATGGAATTCTTTGAGATAAGTTTCCCCCGTCAGTACTACAGAGCTACAGAATCTATGACCAGCAAAGACCCTAAGGTCCGCTCGAGGCTAGTCCGCTACACTACATCCATAACTACGATACATACTTATCTACGAGTGTATCTCTAACATGCTATATCTTTATTTTTTTATATATAATCTACTGTACACACTTATCTACATGTGTACATTGTCATGCATATTAACTACTTCAACCTAGGGGTGGGGGGGGTGATAGAAAGTTTTTCTTCTCAACTTCCGCAGCCCTCGACTGCTAGTGGGGAAAATCTAGTTTTAGGATAGTAAGACTATTTATAGGATAGGCGGAAAAGAAAATGGATATCTAAAATACACATGCAAGAGAAATCGCTGGCATCATTTTTAGTCATCATTTTTACTCTCGTTGTTCCTCAGCTCCAAACTCCTTTTGCAAGACGTTTTTATTTACTGTGCTCAGACTACGTTATATTTATACTATTTAAGTGCGCGTCGAGACGGTTTTTAAAAATATTTACCGACGTACTATCTACTACGTGGGTGGGTAGCCTATTCCAAATTTGAGTAATTTTAAACGTAAAATAGTTTGGGGCTATACTAGTGTTAAATCGCTTGTTGACTAATTTTAATCCGTGTTGCCGAGTGTTTTCCCTATGATCCAATTCGAACAAATTCCTATAATCAACGTTTGAAAATCCTTTCAATATTTTAAATACTTCTATTAGCTGGCCACGTAATCTTCTGCCTTCGAGAGATGGCAAATCTAATGCCCTGAGTCTTTCCTCGTAGGGCCTGTTTCTCAGGGAATTAATTTTGTAGCCCTACGCTGCACTCTTTCTAATTGCGCGATATCTTTGTTTAAATATGGAGCCCAAAATTGAACCGCATATTCGAGCAGTGGACGCACCAGTGATTTATACAATGGTAAAATTATCTCTGGATTTGAACGTGAAATTACGCGCGATATAACCCAGCACACGATTTGCTTTTTTACATGCATCCGCGCATTGTTTCGTGACTTTGAAGTCATCCGAGACTAAAACTCCCAGGTCTTTTTCCAATTTAACTACGTCGAGGACCTGGCCTTTCATGGTATACTCTACCCTCAAATTATGGCAACCCAAATGCATCACCTTACATTTACATACTTAAATTAAACTGCATTTGCCACTTATCCGCCCATCTGACAATACAGTTTAGGTCCTTTTGTAATTTTTCTACATCCGATCTTACATAGGCACGGTTGCCCAGCTTCGTGTCGTCAGCAAATTTAGAAATCGTACTAAATACGCCATTATCCAAATCGTTTATATATATTAGAAACAATAATGGGCCAAGAACGGAGCCTTGTGGCACTCCACTACTGACGATGACCCAATCAGAACATTCACCATTTATAACTACTCGCTGCGAACGATCCTTCAGCCAATTTCTAATCCAATTTAATATCTTACCCTTCACACCGATTGCTTTAACTTTCATTAATAATCTCTCGTGCGGAACGGTGTCAAACGCCTTTTTAAAGTCTAGATAGATTACATCTACAGCTTTGCTTTCGTCGTAAACGCAAATCATTTTATGGAAAAATTCGAGCAAATTTGTCAAGCACGATCTCGCCCGCCTAAACCCATGTTGGGAATCTTTAATCAGATTATTTAGCTCGAGGTGGCTCACTATTCTATCTCTAATTACCGATTCTAAAAGCTTTCCAACTACCGAAGTTAGACTAATAGGACGAAAATTCGTTGCTTCGTATCTATTCCCATTCTTTAATATTGGTGTAACGTTTGCACGCTTGAAGTCTAAAGAGACTACGCCATCTTCTAATGAGCGATTGAAAATTGCACGCAACGGCTTCGCAAGCTCATTCTTAAGTTCCTTTAAATGAGTGGGGTAAACGCCATCGGGCCCGGGTGATTTCGATTTTTTCATCAGGTTAATATATTTAAGAATTTCAACTTCATTAACCGTTATATCGGATATGCAAATATCACTATTATCTACTTCTTCAACTAACGATCCTAATTGGGACGAATCTTTAACAGTAAAGACGCTTGTGAAATGTTCTTTTAAAATTTTAGACATTTCCGCCGGAAATTCCGTCAAACGACCATCTTTGTCTTTAATCGGCCCTATTGAACCTTTTTAAGGGTTTCCTACTGTTTACATAGCCGTAAAACCGTTTCGGTTCCTTCTTTGAATCCTTCGCCAGTTTTATTTCATATTTCTGCTTCGCATCTCTAACCGCCCGTTTAACTTCTCTTCGAGAATCTATGTAATTTTGCCGACTTATAAATGACTCATTGTTCTTATGTATTTGAAATTTTCTATTTCGGTCCTTAATTAAGCTTAATATTAGTGGGCTAACCCACGGCGCTCTCATCGACTTGCCGCTCTTACGGCGCACATACTTTACTAAGTCGAAATTTACACTAAGGAGTGTACGCCGAAGCTCAGTGTACATTTCTCCTACTGACCTATTCTCGAAGCGCATTCCCCAGTCTACATCCTTAATCCTTTCGCGAAAAGTATCAAAATTACAGCTACCAAAACGTGGCATGAGCTGTGTACTAATATTTACTTCTACACACGTGTTTACTACGAATCTAATCGCATTATGGTCACTCGAGGCTAAATGCTCTCCTACACAAACATTTTCTACCAATGACTCGTCAGTCGCCATGATTAAATCGAGGATATTATTATCACGAGTTGGTTCCTCCACTTTTTGAACGAGAAAATTCTCCAGAATAAAGTTTAGTAGTCTCTCTCCAGCTTTATCTGACGTTAGGTTACTATAATTAACGTTTGGATAGTTAAAATCGCCGCAGACTAATGTGGTTCCTTTTCTAACCCAAGATGAAAGCATATCAAAGAGTGCAGCATCTTCTCTTTCTATTTGCGATGGAGGACGATATATGACGGCTAAATTAATTTTATTCTTTGCATTACAACATAATTGGATTAATAAGGCCTCACTTCTCATATCTGCCGTAGACGAGTCGATCGTTATAGCGTTTAAGTCATCTTTTATATACACTAATATGCCCCCTCCTCTACCAGTTTGTCTATTTGTATAATGAATTTTATAACCTGGTATATCAAATTCGCAAACACTGATCCCCGAATGTGTATCTATCCGTCTCACTTAAGAATACGAGATCGTAGTCTCCCTCTAGAATTACGGCTTTTATTTCGGCAAGTTTATTTTTTAAGCTACGAACATTTGAATATATACATTTCAATTAGCGCTTTAGGTGGACTCCTCTATTACACGCGAATCGGTTCCGTTTTCCTGCTCCCCAACACTCATTGCCCCTTCAAGCGAGGACCGGTCCAGCGCATGGGCATCACGTGGCCACGCAACTCTCCTACTTAACATGCTACGTACTGACTGGTCTAAAATCCTACCCAGCCGACTGTTCCCCACATCGCTTAAATGGATTCCGTCCGTTTGATAAAGTGAAGGTTGGTCTTGGAATGTATCCCAAACGTTAAAGAAGCTAACTCCAGTGTCACGACACAAGCGCTTAAGGCACTCGTTTGTATATATAGCTCGGGACTGCAGACGCAACGTGGATTTTAGTCGGGGTAAAATACCAATTATTCCTACGTTATCCGCTTTAACTTTCGCAGTATGAATCAGAGTCTTAGCGCGGTTTACTACTCTCTCTGGGGTGCTGTCGTATCTGTGAACATCATTCCCCCCTACCAGCGTGAGGATCGTACGCCCGTCACGTGTTTGGTCCAATTTTTCAATTTCACTAACTACTTTATCTATGCGGCCACCAGGAAAGCAAAATCGTTTTCGTTTTGACGGGTTTCGCGCTGTGAATTCCGGCTCTTTGTTTCTAATTAAAGAATCCCCAATTAGTACAGTTTCTTCTTCCCCTTCGATAGGAGTTAGCAGTGCAAAGGGGTTCGAACATGGTAATGTGAAAGGCTGTTCCCTCGATGGTCTAGCCCCATTTCTAACGGGCCTAAATTGCGAATCTTGGGGTCTATATTGTGAATCCTGGCGTCCAAACGAGTTTAAAATCCTTTGTTGCTGGTCAACAATTGCCTGATGATTCATACGAGTAGGCCGGTTGTCGCGATTTCTATTTTCCCTCCCACGCATATCATGAATGGTAGAATTTAGACTCGAATTTAATTCGTCGACTTTACGGTTGGTCGAGATAACGTCCCTCGCGACGGAATTTAGTTATAATTTAAGTTCGCTAATAGCGTTAGAAAACTTACGCTCCAATGCATCGTTCAAAATACAGAAACGGCAAATTCTATTTTGTTCCATGTTAGAAGGAACGTAAATTTCCTTATTAAAGGAAGCCCCACAACTCGAACATTCAAACTTGATCACGGGCATTGTCGATTTCTAGAATACGGATGAAGATAAATAAAATTAACACAGCGAATAAGACGGCTAATCTTTTTAATACAGCGACTAATATTATATGAGCGCAGGAAGTATCTAGAATTATTAAGTTACTCAGAAAACGAAATTTATGGGCACAGATGAATTAAGCAGGAGCACAGAGATAACACGTCTTTTGAGTCAGGACTCAGCGGGCGGAATGAACTCAGCGGGCGGAATGACTCAGCGGGCGTACATATCTTTAATTTACCCACTATTTGGTTTAGATAAATGAATAATATAATTTTTGTGACAATTAGCAAGATCTCCATCACTTTTCTAGCTAATTTAATTTTAGGTTTACTTGTATTTAATTTACTCTTAACCATGAGCACGTTAAGATCCTTTCTTTTCTGGGTCTTTGATTCCTGGAACTTCGTTTCGTTTAAAATTTTCAGTTTACCGAAAGCTTACTACTTCCATATATACGAGTACATACTTATTACTAGTGGCAAAATTGGTGGAGGAATATATTCTATTCAACCTTCTGTTTACACTCAAGTTACTATGAGCAGATAGGAAATTTGCTATCTGTCCGTTTTACTCAGATAAAGTAAAATGTAAGAAGAATCGAATATAAGAGTGCTTTCTTTGATCACACCATCAATTCGAATTCAGCTAAATTCACTTACCATTTGCAAAACTTAGTTAAGAAAAATATTGTTGAATGCTCTTTTTTTCAGTTGCTTGCCTATTTTAATGTTACTTCTGGAATATTTGAACGAGACCTAATTGTCAAAATTCTTATTCTAAATATCGATCTTCAATAATACCTAGTTGTTTTCACTATTTATTATATTTACACTCGCCGAAAAATTACTTCAGACCTCTTTCCATATGTGAGGAGAGGCACAGAACATCCATTATATTTAAAACCTTACATATATAGTTACTACAATATAAATTCGTGGCTCCCTCGTTCTTGAAGATCAGCCATTTCCTGGCTTTGTGTTAAGGTTTACGAGGTTGAGTCTTCTCTTACATGACTTATTAGTGTAATGCCAATAGAAATACATGCTATTGAGATCTGAGCCATTGCCATGACACTGACACCTTAATCCTCCGCTTGTTAAGCCATGTTGTCACCTTTCATGGAATTGTGACCCTGGGCCAGTGGTGCTTAAAAAACTATGCAGTGAATAATAAAATCTTCATTATACGATCGTTAAGAATTGTTAAATAACAACTATCGCTTATCATAAAATTTTTGGAAGGGAAGAGAAAATCTCACGTCACTTCTCACTATAAAAACACTACCACACCATCACTGAGTCAGGCTTAGTACAGCATAGACCAGGTGGGACCAACTAGTAGATGGGTGATGTATCTTGGAATATCGAATCTGGATCAACTCGGATGTGCGTTAATCTGAAAACAACGCCTTCCTTCACTGTTCGTATTGCATCTTTGTTTTTATGTGCAAGGGTAACAATCTGATTCTCCATACTTTGGCTCAGAAGTCGCACTTGTGAGGCGGTACGACACGGTCCTTCTGAACCCAACGCTAAGTACTTTGGAAAGACAAGGTTTCCAGCAGCTTGGGATTTTTTTTCAATTCAATTACTGTAATTCAAAGGATTATAACTGTTTTCTCTTCATGAGGCTATCTAAGCTTTAAGACGTCTTCCTTTGCCTTTCACCACGAAAACTATGCTTCCCAATGACCGGTGGTATGTCTCTAGTCGCTTATTCATAATGGTCAGCTTTGTTCGGCGGTATGCTCCCATATCATCTTTATCGGGACGAGGGATTTTTGCTTCCACGTGAGAATAAGCGGGGTTTATCATCAACATAAAATTATTTATAAGGAAAGTCTGTTGCACTTTACGAAAAAAGAAGACCGCCAAACCTACGCAGAAAACTACAAGTCTGAATGTGGTACGGCAGAAACTCTAGGGTCCCTAATTCAGCTCTGTCAAAACCACTAAATAGTTCAGAGCTCGTAGGAAGCTACCATCAATCGGCGGGGCACAGAGTCTGACGCATGCGCGCAGCATTTCCATAGATATACGTCATGATACACATAAACAACAAACATACCAACACTCTCTCTCTCTCTCTTATCCACTCCTTCACACCCCACTCTTCCATCAACGGAACCTCCTGAAGGGTGTTTATGTACTCACGCTTCCCTAGCATGGATAGCATAGTTCTCATTTGCAACAGACAGTGTTTCCATGGTCGTTATTTGGTGGCAAAACACAGTAATATCGTTATTACTGCCACCCCCCTCCTCTTTAAGAGGAGCGGCCCCTAGGGCTGGGGAAGGTTCAAAAGCGAAATAGATTATTCAACAACAGGAAAGGGTAAAACACAAAATATACAAATAAGCTGTAAAAGATATGACATAAATAAACTAGTATTTAACATAGTAGTAGCTGTCGGGAATGTCTATTGGCATGTTGTAGATATCGTCAAACCAGACACCGAAGAACTACCCTTCTTCTTGGTTGATTGCTCTAACACCTTGGTATTTTTCCATTTCAGTCCGTGCCTTTCTCTTTCTGGCATTTTGCGATGGCTAGAGGGGTTTGTTCTACCGGCAGCTCTTTGGTCTTTTTAGTTTGGTCCAGAGTTGTTTATCTGTCTTTCCGACGTACTCGTAGATGGGTGGTCACTCGCAGTATTCGATTTCGTACATGATTCCAGCTCCAGCTTTATCATTCTATTTGGGTTGTTTGTGTGCTATGTAGCTGCTGTGTGGACGAAGAAGAAGAAGAAGGGGCCTTTATTTCTGATGTCCTGGTTATGTAAGAAAATATGAACTTTTGCGCTGTGAGTTATCGTTGGTGCAGGGTCCTTATATTCTTGCCCAATTAACAGACGCACGGATAGTTGTTGGATGAGAAAACCAATTTCATATCCTTCGTCACCAGCCCGTAATTGATTGTTGCTGTAAGTGCTACCTATATTGACCAAAATAGATCATCTTCAGAAAGACACTTGTAATCAACGATGTTTAAAACGAGAAATGGCTGTAAAGATAGTGGGAATGAGTATAGATAGAAAAGTGCTCTTATAGTTAGAGTTCGTGTGTCAGTATGTCTAGCAAATGCTGTTTCTGTACCTTTTGTATTTTTCTTACGAAGGCATTCAAGTCTGTTTGAAACTTTAGCCTCTCTTGTCTGGAGAGCTTACATTCCTTATGTAAATATATATATATATATATATATATATATATATACATATATTTCCTTTTTCTTATTACTATTATTTTTTGTTTTTATTTTGTTGTTGTTTTTGTTCACTGTTTTTTTATTAACTTTATACTTTATACTTTATATATATATATATATATATATATATATATATATATATATATATATATATATATATATATATATATATCCTATGCTATGGCACCCACCGAATGCAAAGGGCCGTAATAAACTCTCTCCACCACTACTTATCCTGAGCAATCTCCTCCAATTACGGGACTAAGGGCCATTTGCACTGGTTGTAAGTTCATTAAGGTTTCTTAAGCAAAAGATATTTTTAACCCGAAAATGTTGCCGGCATTTCGCGGGAACTCTCTGTTTTAACTCTGAAGAGGAAGAGCTTTGCAGTAGTGTCATCTCAATAGAATATTTGCTGCCATACGTTGATTCTGCCAATTAGAATTTTTCCGCATGCCAACACGCCATCATGACCATTAGGAGGATATAATTTTATAAAGAATTTAATTATTTTCAATATATTTTGGGCAGCCCCCAGTGAAGCTGCTTTCTATTTTCTCATTTTTAGATATTCTCTAGAATTATAAAAATGAGTTCCTTTCTCCAACGAGAGATTCGAATCCTCCAGCCGATCTTATTCGCATGACCGTTTCAGGAAAAATAAGTTTTTATTCTTTGAGAGATATTCGTAAAATTTGGGTTTGTTTGTCTTCATGACATATTTTGTCGACTCTCTCAATGACTGTTTTCGAGTGACCTCAGAACTTACCACAATTCATCGTAACTATCGCTTGTTTTAGGGTCTTGAAGTGCCTGGTAATCCTGGCCCTTAGCTCGTGCTTCGTGTTGCAACTGGATTTGTTGCCTCTCGTTCCACCGCACCCTACACAAAGAATTCGAGGGGTTTCCAGTCAGGCGAGTTGGGAAGCAAAATGACAGGTACTCTGTGGTCGAAGAAAGTCTCCGACTTCCATACCTGGGCTTTTCGGCTGGTGTTCCAAGTAAAATAGTCTTGCTGCCACACGTAAGGCCTCCCTACAGCTATCCGGTCGATCTAAGGCTCCACTACCTCACTCAGAAACACAGGTATAGGCATCAGTGTCCAGACTGAGGCCATCGGGGAAGAAATGTTGGCATAACGTCACCTTGACTGCTGAAGACTCCGAAGCCTATGATTGTCGCTAGAAGTTTCCTCTGTACGTCCTTAGGTATGACAGCGAGCCACATGTTGTTTTGGGAGTTGATTTTTGTGGTCTTGGAAGAAATTCTTCTCGTAAGAGAAGAACTACGGCATGTCTGCCTCCAACGGGCGTTTTAATTTTTTTATTAGCTTCTTGGTGTGCTGCTTGGGTCTCTTTTTCTGCATCGAATTGGACAGAAATTGCCCGTTCTTCATCTTGTATGAAAAAGAGCCAATGTCTTTATACACCACCAGCCTGATGAGCTTTCCATCTACAAATTTCTCACTTGCAATGACACGCATTGACTTTCTGGGGTCATTGTTGATGATTTTCTGGATTTCAGTGATGAATTCTGGAGTTGTGATGCCATCAGATCGTCAACCACTAATTTCCTCTCTGCTGTCGCCTCGTAGTCGAATCCTGAATCTTCCAACTCCTTTCTGGTCTTTTCCATCAACCTTTTGCTGATGTTGAGGAAGCCTGAAAGCTCCTTGTTTCTCTTTCTGGCGCGGATTCCAAGGAGGACTCCATGTTCTCTCCCCAAAATTGAGCGGTTAAAAATTTTCTATAGCCAATTATTATGCAAAAAAGAAATAAAAAATAGTTATTGTTTTTAATAAGAATAAGACCCAAAACTTAGGTAAAAAATATGCGTAAATTTAGCAGTTGAAAATTGCGAGCGAATAACGCCCTTACCTTATAATTGTATGTATGCATTGGGCACATTCCTGAGTAGGAAGAGGAAAGTCACCGGTGTATAAAGAGTACATGGTAGGGCTCAGGCAGCCCCCTTCCCTGGGGCACACCTGCTTCCATGGTTAAGAGCTGCCCTTCGAAATCACTAATCTTGTGGAATGTCTGACGATCTTTAAGGTAGTTGCAGAATATTTTTGTGATAGTAACCTCCATTTCAAGGTCCATTGTCTTTTCTTTAAACCTGGTATCCACACTTGGCTTCCTGGCTTTCTCCTAGAAGCTTGCATTTGAAGAAGCTCTCTGACCGATTTGATATTCACCATAAGTTTGAAGTGATAGTTTGATTTGGCTCTCTAGTATTGCCTATTTGTCTTTAGTAATTGTTTTTTATTGGGAAAGTAAAAGTATTTTCCAGTTGTTTGTTTGTAATAATGTGGTTATTCTAGGATTAGCACTCGCCTCTTTTTCTTTGTTATATGCAAACCTATCTTCAATGCGCAAGGATATTCTGTTATTGGTTTTTTTTTTTGCGCTTAATTTAATTTCGATTTTTTTGATAATTTCATATCTATATTTATGCTTAAAAACAATTATTTTTAATTTATAGACTTTTTCTTAGGCAAATTCTAAAAAAGTGTTTTTTAAGGCTTATTGCTTGGTTATTGGAATCGCGTCATATTTTATCATATATCATTTTGAAGGAAGTTTAAAATGGGGGCTTCGCCCCCCATAATACCATTTAATCGTGAGGGTTGCATCCTCACACCCTCGCTATTTTTTAAATGAACTAGTATAATTCATAATTCAAAGGCAATGCCAGATGCAGTTAGGCGCTCTAATGTTCAATGTTTTTATGCCGTGTTTCTTGAATTCAGACATATTGAATATAAAATGGCCATATCATATTTTAACTAAGAAGGCATTTTATTTTATTTACTGCTGTGATAGCAAACAAAAGTATTTAAGAAGCCTCTATACCGCTCTGTTAATGCTGGAGCAACTTCCGTTGCAAAAAGAATTATATTGTTCATAGGACTTTCTTTTTCTTTGCAAAATTGCTCAATTATAGTAAACATGGACTTACCTTTAGTGTTTGTTTCAAGTTCCTTTGCAAACAAGTATTCTTGCACAATTTTCGCTTTAATGAGTTTTCGACACGATAATGGGTCAATTCAAGCATCGAAAATAAAGTAAAGTAAAAAACGACACTAAGAAATTTCATAAATAACGCCAACAACCACCGCTAACTCTTTAACAACTACTAGGGTAGAGAGGGATCACTTTCTGTGTTGCCAAATGTTTCAAAGGTAAACGGACTAGATCGTGGTCCAAAACGCGCTAAAAAGTGCCAAACTTGTGTTAAAACGCGCTAAAATAGGAAAGTTAAAGCAATACGTTAAAACTTAGAATCAATTTTAAACAAATGAATGTAATGCAATTTACTTTTAATTTACTTCGAATCCAAGATTTCTAAATCACTGCCCTCTTCCAAATCGTCAGTCTTCGTCAACCTTTTCGTCTGAGGTCGAGGCGTCATGTGCATTCATCGTTCCAATTTTCCGCAAGATGTCATTTGGCAATTTATAATTAAAGCAGCATTTATCATTACGCTTTAAACCATATTTTACGGATAAAATTTATCTCAATGTTTTTAAATTCATGCAGTTGTGCAATTTTGAATGAACAATGTTCATGACACTAAAGAGTCTTTCCACATCGGCATTGGAATGCGGCAAAATAGGTATTCTTAATGCTAAATCAGAGTTCTTTGAACGGATTTTTCCCCACAGAATCCCGATACAAAGAAACTTCTATCCAGAATGAAATGGTGTTCAAAACTTCAGCCCAGGATACATTCCGTAGCCGGTTCCATTGAAATCTATTTTAGTTATGGTCTCATCATTTTCATCCAATGTTTCGCAAGGTCTACAATTGGAGGTTTGATGGGTTTGAAGCACTCAGTCGTACTAAAATTTTTAATGGATTCTACAACTTTCATATTACCTGGTAGTCGCTGCCTAATTTGCTGCACAAGCTCAATAAGCTCTCTATCAGTGACGTTTTTTCATTTTGGATTTTTCGGTGTAATATATTTAAGTTTGAGTGTTAGACATAATAATAAAGGAATTTTTAATTATATTTTGAAAAGTTTTGAATAGTTTCTCAGTATGGCTGTTACTTTGGAGGAAGTGAGTATGTCTTTTGATTTAAGCAATGCGTATGTAGTTTGTAATTTTTGTGGTGTTGAAAGAAGAGCAAATGTATCTGAATAGTCCCGGTTTGTTATGTGACTAGTGCAAGTGTTGCTTTGGTAGAGGAGGTGAGTAGGTTGCGTGATGAGTGCAAAAGATTAATTGAGTTGGTGAATGAAGTGAGAAGGGATGCGAGTGTACGCATGAAGAATGTGGCTGGGACCAGGAGGGTGGAAGATAGGCCTAGACTAGGGACTGGAGAGAAAGAAGTGACTGATGTGAGTGAAGATAAATGGTAGGTGAATATGGATAGAATAAATAGGTTAGGACAGATTAGGTCTTTGAGTACGAGGGACATGGAACCTGTTAGGTTGACTAACAGATTCGATGCTCTGAGAGAGGAAGAGGTTGAAAGTAATTTGTCTGATGTGGTTGTGGTAGAAAGTGAAATAAGTGGTAATTTGAATGGGAACAGGAGGGAGGCTAATGCTAGGCCTAGGGGGACTAGGAGGATGACTGAGGTGCTTGTGATGGGTGACTCTCATATTAGATATTTAGATAGGAAGTTAAGTGTGAGTAAATGGAAGGCAGTGAGAGTTTGTTTGCCGGGTGCTGGTGTAAATGATGTGTCTGAGAGGTATGATAGTCTGATGTCTGGGTGTGAGAGGGATGCAGTTGTGATTACGCATGTGGGAGTAAATGATGTAAAGAAGGTGGGTTCATGTGAGTTACGAGAGAGGTACAAAAGGTTAGTTGAAAGGATGAGTGAAAGTAGAGTGGAAGTCGTTGTTTCAGGTGTGCTTCCGAGATTGGATGTGGGGATGAAATGGTCCTTTCGTGCAAATGAACTGAATGAGTATGTGAAAGGCCTGTGTGAGGATTCGGGATTAGTGTTTGTAGATGTTTGGAATGGGTTTATGGGAATAAGGCATTGTTGTATGCATTGGATGGACTCCATCTAAGCCGGGCTGGGGTTGACGTGTTGTGGCAGGAGTTAGATAGTGTCGTTGGTTCGTTACAGGCGGGAAACTAGTTACTGATAGTGGTCAGGGAAATATAAGAGTACAGGCTGAGGCAGGGAAAGGAAAGAAGTAATGCAGATGAGATAGAGGGGAAGGTATTCATTCTAAAAGAGGTGCTTCGGGGATAGGAGGGCTGAGTTGTCTTTATACCAATGCTCGTAGTCTTAGAAATAAGAAAGATGAGATATTTAGTTATATTATTCATGAAGATATAAATATAACATGTGTTATAGAATCATGGGTTAATAAAAATAAATTTAATGACAACGTGAGTGAATTTGAACTACAGGGTTATGATATGTACATTAGTCAAAGGAGAGATAGGCCAGCTAGTGGGTTGATTATTTATATCAGAAATAGCATTTCTTCAAATCTAAACAACATTATAAAGCAAGAAGTAGTTGACTCACTGTGAATAGATATTAGGGTCAGTAGAAATAGGATAATACACTTGGGAGCCTTTTACAGACCACCCGGAGAGACTGACTGTATTTATGAGCTAGCTACAATGATCAGGGAAATAAGGAAAGGATGTGAAGTAGATACAGTTATTCTTGGTGACTTTAATTTAAATTCTGTGGACAGGGAAAATATGATACCAATTCAAAACTTTACAACATATCTCCTGCATATATCCCAAGTTTCTAGAAAGCTTTCAGGATAATTTTTTGACTCAATTTGTTAATAAGCCAACAAGGGGTACCAATATATTAGATCCGGTTCTTTTAAATGATGATTACTTGGTTCAGGAATTGACTGTCCGGGAAGCAAGGGGAAATAGTGATCATCAGATGGTTCGTTTTAACTTGCGAATAGTGAAAGGTAGAACATCAACAAACTCTACAAAAACTCAAAATTTTTATAGGGGAGATTACGATGAATTACGAAACTTGCTAAATCAGATTAAGTGGGATAAAGAATCAGGGGGAAGAATACTTATGAGGTGTGGGACACTTTTAAGACTAGAAAAACATAGTCCAGGATCAGTGTATTCCAATGAAGGCTATTAGGAAGAAATGTAGGAAGCCATTGTGGTAGAAACAGGAGATAACTAGGAAAATTTCTGAGAAGAAAAGGGCATACCATAGATTACAGAGAGAAAGTACTTTTGAGCATTTAAATCATTATAGGTCGACCAGAAATGAGCTAAATAAGATTATTAAGAAGAGCAAAAGGGCGGCAGAAATTAACTTAGCTTAAAATAATAATAAAGATCTAAGAAAATTCTTTAGCTATTATAGAATTAATAACAAATCTAACAGTGATAAAATAGGGCCTATTAGATATGAGGGTTTTTTGAAAGAATCTGATGAGGAAATAGTAGAGGTTCTCAATGATCATTTTTCTTCAGTATTTAAACAAGAGAATTGAGATAGATTAATTGATGATAATTCTAGGTCAAGGGAAGTATTGTTGAATACCATTAATGTGAAAAGAGAAATAATTAAAGTGCTTATATTGGAGTTAAATACTAGTAAGTCATCTGGCCCAGACAACATTCATTCTAGGTTACTCAAAGAAGGTGTAGATAGTATTGAAGTAGCTATTGAGAAGATATATACTAGATCACTAGAGTTTGGAGAAATACCTAATGATTGGAAATTAGCAAATGCAGTGTCAATTTTTACAAAGGGAAGTAAAGAGGATCCAAATAACTTTAGGCCGGTAAGCTTAACTTCTATCGCTTGTAAAATTCTTGAGAAGATAGTAAAGAAGGGGATTTCTGACCATCTAGAGAGTGGTAGGTTAATAAATGATGCTCAGCATAGGTTTAGAAGAGGTAGATCGTGTTTAATAAATTTACTGGATTTTATAGATTATGTTACTAAACAATTAGATAAGGGAGAGAATGTTGATGTAATTTACTTAGATTTTAGCAAAGCTTTTGATAAGGTTCCACATAGGTCTCCTATGTGGAACCTTATCAAAAGCTTTGCTGAAATCTAAGTAAATTACATCAACATTCTCTCCCTTATCTAATTGTTTAGTAACATAATCTATAAAATCCAGTAAAATGTATGGGATATGTGGTAAAGTTTTGAATTGGATAACTGAATGGCTGAAAGATAGGAACAGAGAGTTGTGCTGAATGGGGTCAGGTCACTGTGGAGGGACGTTATCTGTGGCGATCCGTTCTAGGCCCTTTATTATTCATAGTTTATATAAATGATCTTGGGGAGGCTGTAAATAGCAAAGTGTCAATTTTTGCTGATGACACTAAATTAGCAGCTGTAGTCAAAGAAGTTGTGGGTAACTTTAAAGTGCAGAGTGACTTAAATAAGTTATTAGCTTGGGCTCAGAAGTGGCAGATGACTTTTAACCTTAAAAAATGCAAAGTTCTCAATATGGGAAGGTATAATAGGGAATTTAGCTATGAAATGGATGGGCATTGGTTGAATTCAGTTGAGAATGAGAAGGACTTAGGCGTAGTAGTAAATAAGACACTAAAGTTTTCAAAGCAGTGTATTGAGGCCAAAAATAGAGCAAATAGGGTGCTAGGATGCATTAACAGGAATGTTAGCTACAAGAGTAGCAGCTGTAGTCAAAGAAGTTGTGGGTAACTTTAAAGTGCAGAGTGACTTAAATAGGTTGTTAGCTTGGGCTCAGAAGTGGCAGATGACTTTTAACCTTAAAAAATGCAAAGTTCTCAATATGGGAAGGTATAATAGGGAATTTAGCTATGAAATGGATGGGCATTGGTTGAATTCAGTTGAGAATGAGAAGGACTTAGGCGTAGTAGTAGATAAGACACTAAAGTTTTCAAAGCAGTGTATTGAGGCCAAAAATAGAGCAAATAGGGTGCTAGGATGCATTAACAGGAATGTTAGCTACAAGAGTAAAGAAGATATCTTTAAACTGTACAACTCGTATGTTAGGCCACATTTAGAGTACTGTATACAAGCATGGTCACCACATTTTAGACATGACATCAACCTGTTAGAGTCAGTACAAAGGAGGGCAACAAAAATAATACCTTCCCTGAAGCACGTTGAATATGAAGATAGACTAAGGGTACTAAATATGTTCTCATTTGAGAGAAGATGTGTCAGGGGAGATATGATTGAGCTTTAAAATCTGTTCTGGGATGGATAATTTGGATTTTAGCAAGTTATTGGAGTTGGAAGGTAGTAATAGGACTAGGGGTCACCACTTATAAAATAAAAAACAGAGGTGTAGGTTGGAAGTTAGAAAATATTTTTTCACCAATAGAGTGTTACAATGAGTTACAAGGAAAGAGAGTACCCTAGGAGACCTTACGGTCCATTCAAAGAGGGTACCTTTGCACTAGCAATCGAGCGGCACATGGCTGCTCAATTGTTTTGCGTCCCTAAACGGTCACTTTTCAAGACTTTGTCTAGTCTTGACTTGAACGGGTCAACAGGAGCGTGCCTTCTGAAAGATCCGAAACCTCTCTGATCGATAGGCGGGAGCGACTCACGCGGGGCGAACTCACCACCCCCTTTCTTTTTTATTGAGTGGTCACAAAGTATTCAGAGTTATAAAGTGTTCAGCATGACTGGAAGGAAAGGACCTGGTGCGTTAAAGTATACCTGCTCGACATGCCAAAAGGACAAGTGGTGCGTAGATTTTCCGGAGGGGTGTTTCTCAAAATGCCACCCTGGAAGTATCTGCACGGACTGCGTCCTTAGAGCAGAACTTCAGGAGCTTAAGGAACTTTTTAAATCTTCTGAGGAAAAAACACGACGGCTGGAAGAAAAGGTGAAAATCCTCGAGTCTGAGCATGTGACTCAAATCCGTCATCTCGAAGCCATCATTTCAGAGATTAAAGCCACCAATGGACAGCAACAGCAACAAGAAACTCCCAACGACGCGGATGGCTCCTCTGTTGGGCCCTCATGCACCGCGTCGATAGAGATAGGCCAACCATCCGACGTCCCAGAGCCAGCAGCTGCTGGGGTTACTCAGGGCGTCAAAAAGAAGAAAAGGAAGAGTAAGAAAGGAAAAACAGAAGAGAAAGTAGAAACGGAAGAAAAAACAAAGAAGAAAAAGAAGAAAAAACCCCAAAAAGTGGGGGAGAAAGAGGAATCGAAAGAGCCCATACTGAAAGGAAAGCCTCTGTCCTCTGAACCCAAATGCGCAAGGGTCATCATGATCGGTGACTCCCAAGCGCGGGATCTACAAGCCTTGCTAGCGGCCCGCCTTCGCACCAGTGTGAAGGTAAGCTGCCTTCCAGGAAAGGGGAACGGAGAAATAAGGGTGGAGGCTGAGAAATCTCAGATCTCTGAGAACTCAGTAGTTGCCCTCATGGCAAGTGGCAACGATCTCTACCTACGAGGAGGCAATGTAGGCGCCAGCGGGAAGATACTGACCACGGTTATGGGAGGAGTTGACGACTGTGTGCTAAAAACCCGCAGACGTGTCGTGGTCGGGATACTCCCAAGACGAGGTCCATCCCGCAATGCTCACGCGAGGAACGTCTCCATAAACCAACGCCTGGGAGATCTTTGTACGGCGGAAGGAGTCTTTTTTGTAGACCCCTACCGCACCTTTTACGGGAGAAATGACCTGTACAAAAGGGACGGAGTGCATCTTTCCTTTAAATGGAAAGCTGCACTCGCAAACATGATCCAGGATGTTGTGGAGCGGACCCAAAGAAGTGTCAGACCCCGAGTAAAGGAGGACGTACGCCAGTACACCCGTGTTACTCCAGGAACGACCTTTTCTGAAGTCACAAAGAGTGGAGTGATCCCGCCACAGAGAAAGAAAGCGGGAAACGGAAGAGCGTAGGGAGTCCTACAGTCGGGGACTCCCTCAAAGTTCTTCTGTTTAATGCGAGGTCTATCAGAAACAAGTTTCTAGAACTTCGTGGCCTCGTAGCAACAGAAGAACCGGAGATGGTGGCCATAACGGAGACGTGGATTAAAACCTCAAGCCGAGATTTTGAAGGTGAATTCACGATTCCCGGTTACCAGCTCTTCCAGAAAGATAGGCCAGACAGAGAGGGTGGCGGTGTGATGTTGTATGTCAAGGATACTCTCAACTCGACGGATTGCAACATCGTATCCGACAATAAACTACTAGGTGTTTACCTAGAGATAGGTCCTGCCAAATACAGGACCCTGGTGCTTTATAGACCTCCTGCCCAACTTGTTGAAAAGGACAGAGATCTGTACCAGCTACTAGGAGAACTTGTGAAAGACAGAGTGTGTATCATCATGGGTGATTTCAACACACAAGTTGACTGGGAAACCAGAGAACCCTGTGGAGAGAACGCACTACTCCTGGAGTTCACGAACAACGAGTTCCTCACTCAATGGGTGAGAGAGCCAACGAGAGGAGACAATATCCTCGACTTGGTTTTCACCTCTGAGGATGACATCGTTGAGGAACTCTCTGTTGGCGAAGAGCTCGGTGGCAGTGACCACCGACTAATTAGATTTGTAGTCAAAGTCCCCAAGGCAGAGCCTGCAACTAGTAAATCAAGGAAACTGGATTTGAGAAGAGCAGACTTTGCAGGTCTACGCGCGGGACTGACTGACGCGAGGCTAGAGGAGTGCGATGCTGTTGAAGACTCTTGGAACAGTTTCAAAACCACATTCATGAGTCTTCAATCGCGTTTTATCCCTCTGAAATGCCCCCGTCGGTCTTCTGTTCAACCAAAGTGGTTTAATCGAGAAATCGGGCAACTGCTTAGGGAGAAGAGAAATGTGTACCGGCAATCGAAGATCTCGGCTGACTTTGACGAATACCGGAGGCTAGCCAGGAGAGTGAAGTCCAGCATAAGGGCGGCTAAGCGGTCTGAGGAACTCCGAGTGGCGAGACTGTAAAGAGAATCCCAAGGAGTTTTTTGGATATGCGAACAGCCGTAAACCAATGTGTCGAACGATTGGCCCTTTGAGGAATGAGGAGGGGACATTAAAGCATTCAGATGCAGAAAATGCCAACCTCCTCAACGACTACTTCTCTTCAGTGTTTACTGAAAAGTGTGGTCCCATTCCCCAGCCGACGGATTCCTACTCGGGGAAAAAGCTGGAGGATATGGACTTCACCGAAGGAGAAATATAGAAAAAGATCGCTGACCTAAAGATGAATAAGTCCCCTGGACCGGATGGGTTTCTACCTAAAGTGTTGAAGGAAGTGTGCGATAAGGTATCACGACATCTGTGCGCTATCTTTAACATGTCAATCCGGATCAAATGCGTTCCTAGAGACTGGCGTGAGGCGGAGGTGACTCCTATCTTCAAGAAAGGAGACCGTAACCAACCGTCGAACTACCGACCTATCAGTCTGACTTCGATAGTTGGTAAACTCATGGAAAGCATCATGGTGGACAAAGTGACGTCGTATTTGGAGTCAAACCTGCTACTGAGGAGTTCCCAGCACCGCTTCCGAAGGCAACGGTCATGCCTGACGAACCTTGTGGAATTCTTCTACTTCGTTTTCAGTGAGCACGATCGGGACAAGGCGGTGGATGTGGTGTACATAGACTTTCAGAAAGCCTTTGATAAGGTACCACACCGCCGCCTTCTCCGGAAAGTGCGAGCGCTTGGCATAGACGGAAAGGTAGCCGGCTGAATCGAGAACTGGCTAAGTGGCAGACGGCAACGGGTGGTGGTAAATGGACAGTCTTCTGAGTGGGTGCCCGTTACTAGCGGGGTGCCTCAAGGTTCTGTCCTGGGACCACTACTATTCATCATCTACGTCAACGACATGGACGGTGACATGGTTGCCAAAATTTCCAAATTTGCCGACGATACCAAGCTTGGTATGAACGTTGCAAAGGATGGAAATACTGCCCGCCTGCAGGAAGATCTTGGGAAGATTGGGGAGTGGTCGGACACGTGGCAAATGCCTTTTAACGTGGGCAAATGCAAAGTGATGCATATCGGCCACAGAAACCCTCAATCTCAGTATATCCTTAAGGGCACTGCTCTTGAATCGAGTGACACTGAGAAGGACTTGGGTGTTACTATCACTAGTGACCTCAAGTTCTCGAAACAGTGCATTGAGGCGGAGAAAAAGGCCCAAAGGATGCTAGGCTATATTAAGCGCCAGTTTGGTTATCGGAACCAGGAAATTGTACTGTGCCTGTACAACCCACTTGTCCGACCGCACCTGGAGTATGCCGTACAATTTTGGAGTCCTTCATTGCGAAAGGACATCGCAAGGTTGGAACGCGTACAAGCCAGGGCAACCAAGCTGATTCCCTCTATCCGACATAAAAGTTATGAGGATAGACTAAGGGAATTAGATCTGTTCTCGCTGTAAACCCGTAGACAGCGTGGTCAGCTCATCGAAGTTTTCAAAATACTTCGAGGGTTTGACAATGTTGACTACCGGGATATTTTCACACTGAGTGAGAACAGAACGCGCAATCACGGCTTCAAACTTGAACTGAAGCGTTACAACCGCAATCTGTGTGGAATATTTTTCACTTACAGTATCTGCGGTATGTGGAACGCACTTCCAGTGAAAGTTGTCAACAGTGAATCTGTTGACCAGTTCAAGTCAAGACTAGACAAAGTCTTGAAAAGTGGCCGTTTAGGGACGCAAAACAATTGAGCAGCCTTGTGCCCGCTCGATTGCTAGTCCAAAGGTACCCTCTTTGAATGGACCGTAAGGTCTCCTAGGGTACCTTCTTTCCTTGTTGTTGTTACTCCTTGTTGTTGTAACAGATTCATTGTTGACAACTTCCAACCAAAGTGCGTTCCACTTACCGCAGATACTGGTAGATTACTGGAATAGTTGTCTATCTGAGACGGTAGACAATCCGAACTTGAATGTATTCAAACGCAGATTAGATGGTAATATGGGGAGGGAGGGTTAACTTGAGGGGGGGGGGGGTATTCTTGACTCATTCCTGTGGATGCAGTTTATATTATTGTATATTATGATTGATTTGGAATTTGACGAGTCTTGATGATGATTCTTTTTTTTTTAACACATTCCTGTGTACGGTTCTAATTGTATATTGTAGATTCATGATCTGACACAATCCTATGGATTGTTTAAATTGTATATTGTAGATGCATGATCTGACACAATCCTATGGATGCATTTTGTGGGTCAGTTTGACAGATGCCGATGACCTTTGATAGGGCCTTGTGGCTTTTGTCATCCGTGAAATTATGTTATGTTATGTTATGTTAATGCATCTTTTACGCATTTCGTTTTCTGCTTGTTGAGGAAAATTGCATTGCGAGATTTCATTTTCAAACTGATAACATAGATAGGATTTCTGGTCTATAAAATCCCGAAGACACTCATTTTGCTGAAGTTTTTTTCCTGGTATTAAAATCATTGAAGTAATAGAATTTATAAGAAATTGGAGATCACTCAATAATTTTTTCGGATCTTGTCTTTGCGCCTCAAAAAGTCTATTAATCCTTTGAACTTGATGAAGTATTTGTTTCAGAAACACCAGAAAAACAGTTTTTCTTGTCGTTGAACAAAGAATATAGAGTTTTCTCTGTAAAGCACCTTTCTTCATTCCTTGCTATACTAAAATGGCAACGTAATTCAACCCACTCTTCCAAAATTCTTGAACCAAAACTTATATTGAGAGTCATCTGGTCGGACTAGGTGAGACAAGCTTTAATGGTAAATTAGCTTCGTTTATTGAGGCGAATAGCACCTTATATTTTGCTTGACGGACAGAGGAATGCGAAAACCAGTTATAAGTTTCCTTAATCATGAAGTCTAAATGCCTAAGTATTCATTCGGCCGCCGCATGAGACACTGTAAGTTGAAGAGAATGACAAATGCATTTGATCAGAGTCAAATGAGGAACTTCTCTTTTTAAGAGTGCATAAGACGCCATTGTTAATTTCCGTCATGACGAAGGCGTTGTATGTACCAAGTTCTTTAAATCAAAGGGATTTTCTTTGAAGCTTTCTTTAATTGTACTGCAAATTGCTTCAGCATTGCATTCCTGCAATCCAATCAAATCCAAGAAGGATACAATAATTTTATTATATATTTATCGTTTTAATATTTGTATGAACTAAATTTATAAGAAACAGTTTCAAATGCAGCGTTTTAAAGGAGTAGTGTTTTACATGTTCATTGATGGTGTTCTCAGCCAGTTCACAAACGTTTTTAAACGTACCAATAATATCAGGCGTCGTAATATATTGTAAGCCAGGGCCCTGTATAAGCGTCCAACAGCCAGGAGGTAAATATTAGCAATTTTGTACGAACGTACAAACTTTGGCAGCCCTGAAACAGATTTGGCCTCGATAGAAAATGGATTATCAAGTAAATCTAACCTAAAACTGCAAAAACGGGCCAAAACGCTCCAAAATAAAATGCGAAAGCGCTAAAATAGCGCGGCCGCGTCAAATAAAAATAATTCGCGCTAAGCAATGCTAAAACGCACAAAATCTAGCGCGTTTCGCGCTAAATTGGCAACACTGATAACTTTATCTTTATTTTTTTTAAAGTACATGAGTGTAACAAAATTGACTGTTTAGAAAAATCGGATGTGGTAATTATTCCTAAAAAAATGCCCGAGTAGTGAGTCTAAAATGGAAAATCCTAATCTCTGTAGACATAATTGAACAAAGGTTAAGTTATGAGATAAAGCGTTTCTACCTTGCGTGGCGGAATGACAGGTTACAAAGTGGCTGAGACTAAGCATGACGTAATTAACTTGTAGCTTTGCTTGATCTGTCCAATGCATGTGCATGTGGCTAATGTTGATAATTGGGAGTGTTTTTGAAATAAAACTGGATAAATGTCAACCGCTTCTTTGTGTATGTTTACCGCCCCCTAAGAGAAATGTAAACTTACAGCAACCCTTTAAAACAACTGGTGTAGAGTAAATGTATGTACCTCATCCATCATATGCACACGCAGAAGAGAGGAAAAGGCAAGAATATGTGCAAAGGGTGGCGAGATTAGACCGCTGAACAAAATAATAGAGGAAATGTAGACGGTCAGGCGGGGTGAAAACATGTTAAACTTAAACTAAGAAATTAAAGCACGTTTTGAGGTTAAGAAACAAGATCGAATCGACCCAAGATTCCAAACTATGTTATCAGGCTGGAAATAAGAGAAGAGGCAGTACTTTATGCATAGGAATAAAAATCCAACCGATTGCGACAACACCGAATTGAACTCGAAAACCTGACTACCATGTATAGATGCCGAATAGATAAAAATAGAACCATTAAACCGCAAAGAAAGCGCATATACTACAATCAAACACATCTAAAAATATACCACCATTAAATTAAGCGAATACACAAATTAAACATGACAAGGCTTGAAAGCCAATATAGTACTTTATCTTTAACTAAACATTTCGTCACGATTTTTCTCTACCATACATAATTTATCTATTTAGCCTTTATACTTACATGACTTTCACTGCATGAATTAAATGGAATTACCTAAGTGAGCACAATCAACAAGAATATGATTTTTGTCTTTGTAGAGTTTAACATCAGTGTCCAAGTCTTTATATCAATTAAGAATTATTTCAATTTCCTTATTCACAAACAGAAGATGGGAAGCGGTGTTATAAGGAGATTGGACAATTGAGATTTAGGTAGCATCGTCAACCGTTACGACAAATGATTTATGAAGTTTGTAAATTAAAAAGTCTCAAGCACAAGTCTCAAGCCCTGAATATGTCAAAAACTAGATTTCTTAAATTATTTAGCTGTCCATCTACATATCCTTTGAGGAATCTTTTCGTAGGATGTGAGTCAAAATACTAAGAATGTGATTGCCAATTCTGATCAATTGTAGTTTAAATAAAAGTATGAGGATTAGAAATCTAAGTCCTATGAGACCAGAAATGCCTCCTGGCCCTAATCATGTGTCAACCGAAATTGACAACAAGGTTTTACGATTGCCATTGCAATCACATTAACACTAGAATAGCCAACATATTGTGTATATATAAAACGGCCTATGTGTCGATTTCGACACAACCAATAATTTTTATTTTTGTCAAAGTATATTTTCAAAATTTTAGGGTTGAATATCTTTTCTAAAAGAGATATATTATGGGCTCTTAGTCCTATAATAATATCAATGGCGTAGCCAGGAATAATGTTTGAGGAAGCCATTGTATATTATATATCACTTTTGCGAATTGGTGAATGAAGAATATCTAAAAGCTAATATCTGCTCAATCCTCCCTGAATACCTAATATTATTATTTTATGAAAATTAGAAGTCAGAAATATGAATGAAAATTTATTTTTAAAATGAGAAAATACTATTTATTTCAGATTGCACTTTTTACATGTAGCGCTGATTATATTATACTCGTTTGTATATTATTCGTGTTTCTTTTTCTGAACACTTCCCGCAGGTCGGTTTTTCGCACGTTTTACATGTAGTAACAGTTGCATTGTTACACTTTTGACTGGAGCACTTTCTTCTCTTTTGAAGGGGTGGGGGGTGATCTTCAGCTTCATTTTCAACATGTGAGGATGACTTTTTTTCTTTTCGAAGCATATGCAGAACGAAGATTCTCGATGAGTTCAAGAATATATTTTTCCGACTTATTTTACTGCCAGTTGTTTTCTTATAAATGATCCAGCTATTGAGGGCTGCCATGTCTAAAATATTTTATCAAACTCCAACCGGCCAGCGCCTTGTTGCACAATGTGTACTATATTTTCGTACCATTTGGTTAACAGCATCGATGCCAACTTTATTCTTGTTATAAAACTTGATCACATCTGGCTTCTTTTTAGCTATTTCTGAAACTGTTGGAGCTGAATGCATTGTGGAAAGCAAACATACAGACTTATTATCTTTGCACTGATAATTCACAAACATGCATCCACTTTCTTCCTGAAAGAAATAGTTGCTATTGTAAGGTCCTCCCTTTTCATAGACAGTCATTTCCTTGGATAGATGCTTGCTGTTTGAACGAACTGTACCAACTATGGAAGTCCCTTGATCTTGAAGTTTTCTTGCAAGTTCAAATGTTGTGAAGAAGTTATCTGTTGTTACATTATAGCCATTTCTTTTTATTGTGTCTGTGATCTTCAGCACAACACTTTCCCCAAGAGGTAGTGCATTTCTTAATTCTTTTTCTTGTGCACCGAGATACGGCATTATATTGGCAACATATTTTGAATTCACCTCAGCTAAGATCCAAAATTTGATGCCAAATTTATCTGGCTTGTTTGTCATGTATACAATAAAAAGACAACGATTTTTCATCGGTAAAGGTTTCTCATCTATTGTTAGGCTAAACTCAGGAGTATAATTTCTTCTGCAATCTTGAGCAAATGCCTCAAAAATGTCTCTTAAATTTATTATTACTTATACGTTCTGATCTCGTACCTTTTAGATCAAAGCGCAGATGCTTTCTGATCTCTTTATAATGTCTTCGAGACATCGTTTCTCGAAAAATATCACGACCATAAAGTTTGCTCCAAAGAAAATCTGCACTGTGGCCCTTACTATATATTCCTCGAGCATATTCCAAAGTGAGAGAGTTATCAAGATTGCACTATTTTGCTTCTGCACTAATACATTTAAGAATTTTTCTTAGCATTGTCTCATCAATAAATGATTTCCATGCCATGTATGGAGATTTTGAAACATCACTTATCAAGGCTCGTGTGACACCTGGATTAGCTTTGAGTACTGATGCGTTTCTTGATCTGCCAGGCCTTGCTTTCGTGAGAGCTCTCCATGTTACTCCATATCTGTTACAATGTCTTCGCTTTTATCCAATGTGAGAGTTTGGAGAGCTGATGCCTCTTGCTCGTCTTCTGAGCAAGAGTCTGAAGATTCAAATGATGCAAATTGACTGTTATTATGATAAGTTGAATTTTCTTCATCTTTACTTTCAATACTTATATCGTACCAGAATCCCACAGGATGTCGATTGCTTTATCAATTGGAAGACATAATCTAGGAAGATATATGGGATAGCGGGATCTTTATATTACTTATTATAAACTAGAACTCAAGACGCCCCTTGAAACATTTCTTCCAGTAATCTGACTCTTGGTATACTTATTGGCTGAGATTCCTTCTTCATTTAGGTTGGCTGGGTTAATTCTTGATCTTCGTAATTCTTTCTTTTCTTGATGTATCTTCCATTTAACGACGTGATGATTTCTTCTTGAATTGATGGGATGAGATGAGTTGAGACGAGTTAGCCCTTGAATTGAAGTCGTTTTCTTTCCGTTTTCCTTGACATCGGTTTTCTCTTGAGTCGATTTCTTGAGTTGTCCATAAGGCGTTTTCCGTTTTCTTCTGGGATCTTCTCCGTAAAAATTGTGGACTGTGAGATCAATCTCGGGTCTTTTGAATCCAGAGGCCAGCACTCTGCCGTCACGCTACGGCCAAGTCCGTTTTGACTTGGTAATTAAATGGGCTATTTATATTCTTGCTTTTTTTGGAAGGAAGTTTTTCTCTTATACAGATATATAAAAAATATCTTATGAGGAAAAGTTTAGGCTATCAGGTTGTACCACAACACATATTTCTACGATCCGGAACAAGTAACTAACGATCATTTATAAATACCAAAAGCACTAAAGATTTGAATGGAAATTTCCATGGAAATTTCTAGAAGAATAAGAATGCCCCGCCCACAACTTATTGCACCATACTACTAAATGTTATAAATGCTCCACCTTACAAATAGGCTCCATCCACATCTTATTGCATCAAATTATGTAATGTTCACTGAAATAAAAATTAGGGAAAATAATATGATCTCATTTTGGATAAGCAAAATATAAATGGTGTCGTTTTTTGACAACTTGGCCTTCCGAGGTAAACTCGCATATTCCTATTAAATTATAAAAAAAATTTAAAAATTGAAAGTTTGCGTTTCAATAACTTCAGCAGAAAATAATAGTTGCCATAGAAGCATAATGAGTTATATGCATTGTTTAGGGCTAAAAAAAGAAAAAGAAAAATTGCAAGGTGTCGATTTCGACACCTAGGCCATTCTAGTGTTAATATTTCGATTTTCCCTCCATGAAACGTTCTTAAAGTTAACAGGGAATTGTTCATGTAAATATGATATTCACATTTTTTCTTTCCACTTCCCTTTCAAACCAGCTGCATATGAGATATACATTGATTTGTACTATCATTAAATCATGCTATAAATATAATATAACCTCTACACCAAGTCATTAATATTTGAAAAATAAAAGACGACAAATTCGAAGCTCAAACCGACTAAGCAAAACGATATACATTGATTTTAATCTGATGCAAATCACACTCACACAAATGTAGTTGATTATGACTCTGTAAAAGAGCCAAATAAAATTACTGACTCGATGGGAAAAGGATCACACACACACACACACACAATCTCAATCCCACTCTCAAGACTCTCTCTGTGTGTGTATGTGTGCGCGCGTGCGCTATTCTGCTATATGTTCATAAGTTCCTATATATCTCTCATTGATATCTGCCCCTCTCTCCATCACCGAGACACCAGTAGAGATCGCCTTAAGAGCCGATCATTCGAACTATTTCGATTTAAATAACTGTATATATATCCGCGGTGTGTCTTGTTTTCCTTTGGCACCCCGCGACATTGCTAACCCCTTGAGATTGTTTACTTTTATGAGCACTTAACACGTAATTCAAGTCAATCAACCCGGTCACAACCATATTGATGACCCAGTCCTTTCGCGAACATTAAGTGAGTGAACAATAATCATAACTTAGCGCAAAATGCAGTGTTTAAATGTAAATCCTGCTTACGAGTGGGTCTCAAACCTTCAATCGCACACTCACTAAACTGAAAGCAACCACAACTTGAACTGCATGCTGTGCACGAGATAGATAGATAGATAGATAGATAGAGAGAGAGAGAGAGAGTGTGTTTCAAGCAGCAGCTACACTGAATCCACAATTAGAGGTCAGTCTACCGTTTATTTATGGTATCTGCGCCCAATAAAACTACGGGCTTTTGGCCATCGTTCGCCTTTCACATGAGAGATGGCGCCGATCCATACACTTTTAAAATCACACACACAAATTTCATCGGCGCACTGCGGCTAGGGTATTCTCATCCTTTACATATTCTAATTTCGCCATCCCAATCAGCCAAAATCGACAGAAATCTGAAACCTAATTTCCAGTATGGCAAAATTCACCGAGAGAATTACACTACTTTCATTCAGGTTGGATCTACGCTACCACTATAAGTTCCCGCAACTACTTCAAGCAACGGGCACGCCTCTCCCTCTGATGAGCGTCTTCGCCTCAGCTGTAAACTCAACCACCTCATTGAAGCTGTCGAGGAACTTGCATGAGAACTTAAGTGCCAGAAAATCCCAACAGCGAAATTCTTGCTCCCAGCGTCATTCTCCACACTCGGCGCCATCTGGCCGCATTACCTACTGTTTCTGTGCTAGGACTTCTCCGAAAGAAAGTGCTGGTATTATCGCACAACACAGAGCAAGAGTTGGTATTATCGCACATTCAAGCAGGGAAATGTGTTACTCCTTGCAAGTCTCAATCAGTGGGGCACAATCAGTCTTGCCTATGCATTCGCCGTGAGGGCATTACAGTGTTCGAAACCCAGCTTCTTCTTCCGGGACTCCACCACGGGATTAGGCTTCCTGTTTGACAGCGTTTTGATAGCTTCTATCATGTCGACGTCGCAAGATGAAAGAAAAAGCTCTTCAATAAATTAATTCATTCAGAATGTATCAAGTCAGGCAATTTCTGTATATTTACCCAAAAACTTTTATTCTATCACCCAATATTCCGGCCGTACTCTCCGATTGTTATTCTTAATTGCAGATGGTAATCGTCCTATATTAGGGGCCGATGTTCTGCAATGTTATTTTTCACTCGTCTTTGAGATGAAAGAAAGTGTTCTGAAAAGCCTTGGGTCTAGATACTTTATTCAAGTAACTCCAAATTACGACGTTCCGTATGTGACTCTGACTAACTTTTCCGGAGATTGACTCGCCAAGTTCCCAGTTGATATTTCTGCCATTCACCGCATCATTGACACCCAATATACAACACTTCTCGCAACATTCACTGACCTAACCTCCACTAAGTGTATTAGCAATATGTTAAAAACACAACTATACATTACATTTAAACAACTAGTCCGTCTGTCTACTTCTGTCTTCGTCGCCTCCAGCTAGCCTGCTAAACTGAATACCACCATAGAAGAATGTGCGAAAATGGAAAGATAAGTTATTATAAGGAAATCTCGATCTGCATGGACTTCACCATTGCACCTAGTTTAAAATAAATATGACACTTACTAGTAGATTTCTGATTTCCGTTTTTTAAACAGAATCACTAGGGAAGATAGATAACCTAGTTCTTTAATTTCGGACTTTACATCAGCTTTTTGCAGGTGCAAAAGTCTTTTCCAAACTTAATCTTGTAAAGACATTTAATCAGATAGCTGCGGAGAAATCAAGCTTGTCTGCGACGCCTGTCTGCACCACCTTTAGCTCATACGAATTCCTCTTCATACCACTTGGTTTGATATCACTATCCCAAATCTTTGTGCGTTTCATAAATGAATTCCGAGGTGAGCTTATTTTTATCTATGCGTTTATCGATGATATTCTCCATTTTTAATCTGATCACGTGACACATCTCTTACACGTGAAGCAAGTCTGTGGGTGCTTGTTTGTTTATAATCTCAGACTAAGCGACATAAATACTCACTAGAGATGGGGAAGCTCAAATTCCTTGGATACCTTTTTGAAAACTCCAGCAATCTCTAAAACTGCTTTTTCTCGTGAGAGAACTGTCCAAGGTCGTTCAAAACCCCCCACCGCAAAATACCGTCATCTGTCATAATTATCCCTGCCCAAAGAACTCACTTGTTTCTAGTTAATGTCACCAGACTCACGTTTATTCCTACGCATTTCAAGGAAAATTACTATCTTTCCATCCCCAGTGATCAAAACCGTTTTCCTACACTATTTTTTGTCAGCATTAGAGCACACAAATTAAGAATTTTCTTCGCTTATTTTCCCTAACACGAATGAAAGTTTTGTATTTTGTTCGATTCATTTCAAGGAGACATTGAGTACTTGCTCTTAAGTCATTTAAAGAACACGTTTTCCACCTACTCAATTGTAAGAGTGACAATCTCTTTTATCTTTCTTACTTTTCTTTGGCAGCCCGCAAAAAATATATTAGGTAAACTCACATTTTTTTCACATATCTTAAAATTAGGTTTTAATCCTAGAATGAAAAGTTGACTTGATTGAATACTATAAGTTTCATTTTATAATTAATCCGCCTGTCGAAATGATTAATGTATCAGAAAAAAAGGCCCAAAATGTGATACATCTCCATGTGATAAAGGTTGCGTAAAGATAAATTAACAGGAAATCTCCCCCAAAAATTCTACACATCTTTGGGTTGATATAACTGCGTTGTGGTTGTCACCTTAACTAGTCACTTTTTGATGCTTACTTTCATTCTAAATATATCATTGCAGGCATGACTGATAATTTCACTATAAGTTCCCAAATTGTATAGTAGACCCAAGTTAGGTATGAGGGTTTTATCTATGTTCAAACTGAAATTGATTATAGCCTTAAATTTGCTCACCTGAATTCATCCACTTGAGAAAGCGACCGAATGGAGCCCCAGCTTAGATTTGAGAGGAAATTCAGAGGACTGACCACGTTGGGTGTGGTTGGAAAACGCAGGAGGTAGTCCAGTTCCAAGACACCCAGTTCTCCTTTGACGGACAAAATCTTTAATAAAGGACAACATAAAATTATTCACAACATAACTAGAGACATGCACGCGATATAATTCACAGAGGAGTTATTGGGATGTAACCCGTTTATAAGGTACCTCGGGTAGTTAGTAGAGTCACGATCAATTTATGGAGGGTTGATTCGCGAGGCAAGGTTACCTGCAAAGGCGTGTCGGACGAAGGCGTTTGAGGTTTCACTGTCGAGTTTGCTCTGACTCCCAAAGTTCTTATAGGGAATCTGTTTATAAGCTGGGTTCGAAAGGTAACTTGGTTATCACTGGGTTAAAGGAAGGACTCGAAAAGAAATTTGGGTTCTGTATACTTTATTCTTGGTTTAGGTCTACCTTAGTTGCTGCAAGCAAAATACTCGAGTCTTACGCGGCTTTGTTGTAAACTTTCCTCTACGTTAGATAGTTGGAGCTAGGACGGCTGGACTTAAGGAGGAGGAACGGACTCGTTTGGTTAATAATAAACAAACCAGGATGAGAATAACGCAGAATTAATAATTGTCATGAGAATGTTTTTAACCCGTTTATTTATACTACCTCCAATTAAGGGGGTGTGACTTCTTATTTCCTAATCTGGACGCGGGGCGGAGCTTCTAGGGTGAGAAGTGTGTTCGTGTGTTCTTTGTTAAACTGCTGGGCGGAGTCAAAGGGTGTTTGCGTTTTCAGTGTGGACACATGCATATTGCATTTGGCTGCCCGATCGTGGCTTTATCAAACCGTCATCCATAGCAAGGTTGATTTTGCTGTTTTGCAGGTTCACGCAAAATCTGGCTGGTCAGATTAGATACTACTCTGAGTTTGCCCAGCTGCCTTCGTTATCTTGTATCGAGACCTTTTGTCTCGCAGCTGTTGCCTCACGTGGGAACCTCCAACTATGGGTTTGCCTTCTTATACTCATGTTTTTCTTAATACATGTACAATTGTGATATAAGTGTTTCGCTCTATTCTACATTGGTTCATTGCTAGTACATGACATATTGTTTCAGTAGTTAAAATGTGTGCCCAATTTTAAGATTTCCTAAGTCCAACAGAGTGCACATTTGTGAGGTTCCTCGTTGAGCCTAATTCACCGTGCAATTCGACCGTCGCTACAGAGTATCACAATATGGGCCTTTGACTTCACCGAGGTATCAATGCCTCTCGCAATGTATTTCTTCTTTAGTTCAATGTCCAATCAAATCCCAAGTCCACCGTTTGTGCGTAACCACCTCACAATATATAATGGGAAATTATGGTTTATAGTTAACATTTACATATTTTGCCTTTGTGAGAGACGAATAGTTATGGGTTGAAAACAAAGGAAAAGAGAGAGAAAAGACAAGGCACCTTTATTTTACCAACAGTATCAAGGATTAGATTAATAATTAATACAAATAGAGATCTTATCCCTTGGTTCCCTGGAAGATTCTGTGTACATATAATAAGAGTTACTGCAATATGGATCGTGGTAGCCAAGGTTTAACACTATTAGCCATAAATTGACAGATATGTGTATCTCCTCCGACTTTCGCATCTGTGAGCTCAAATGCTAAAAATTGCTGCCATCTTTAGAGTATGTGTGTAAGGGGGTTGGGTTGGTTACCATAAAAACAGTAGTTCCTCATGTGATAGGCACCAGAAGGTACAAATGTGTACTAAAAATCATGCGCAAATCATGTTCAATTTGAACTGGGATTTGAACCAAAATCTTGTCTCTAAAAATGAGCCACTAGTTGGATCTTTGAACGAAATATTATCACTAAATTCTTCTGGTCGACCAAGAAGGTATGGCTCGACATTAATTACATTAATTATAAGACAACAAGATAAATAATCGATCTTTTTTTTTCATTGATATTGGCTGCATCCTGTACTAGGAAGCAAATGAATTTTTTTTTATTTATCCCATAATATTTTCCCCACCTACCATCCACAAAGGGGCTTTAAATTTACTCCATTGATTTCCAACATTTATGAATGATGTTTCCTTATTATTTCTCTTTACTATCTTAGCCCCACTGAATAGGCGTACATTTCGGGGAATTACACCCATTTCCTTTATTTCTTACCAAATTAAAAACTTAAATTCCTCAAAAGCCATTCCTCCTCACCTGAAAGGTCATCTGCGCAGAGAAAATAAGTTTGTCCTTCTCGAAAAGACCTCGAGTCGTGTACTGAAATACGCTGTAGGTGATTGCGCTGATCAAGGTCTTCACACGGGCGTCAACATCATCCTTCGTTTCAGCCTTTGAAATGGCGTTATGGAACACAACTCGGAATGCCTTTGGGAGTATAAATATAATTACTGCAATCATCATTCGAGGAATGGAAAAAGAATCTTGAGACTGACCTTACTTGTACACCATTTATTCTTTTTTTCATTATTCAAACTTGTTTCTATTCATTTTCCTTTCGCCGTATGGGCCGTAACGCATTCAATGGTGAACGTTAATTGCGATTCCAGCTATACTGGGCTGAAGAAGCCAAGAATAAACGTCCACATGGATAAGTCGTGTTAAACGGCGTTCATTGTTAAACGGGATGTTGGTTAAATGACAATGGGTATTAACAGCCAAGGGTGCCTAATTTAAAAGTTACGAGTAAAAGGTTACAGGTTTTAATCCCGAAGGCTCATCATCTCGCCTTTGCTGCTTCCCAATAATTGAAATTCCATCTACTGGCAATGGTTCATCCTCTACGTCACCATGTAAGTACTCACTATTGAGATGAACGCTGCGAAATCGAGAATCAGATATCAAAGCCTCAAACAACACATGTACTCGCATTGACGACATAAATTATAGGGATAACATTAAAAACATTTCTTTGGTCTTTATTAGCTTATTTTATATCTATGTATATAAAAGAGGAAGTTTGTTTGTTTACTAAAGGAAAACAAACAGTTAAACTTACTAATTTGAAAATAGTGTAGTATTTAATGATGAAATTAAAAGAAATTTCATATTACATTCATAAGCAATATTTACAACGCCAAATAGTTTATTTCTTTCGCCAGCTGTCAGATAAAAGTTTTAGTTTGTCACCTGACATTTATACAGAGCCTATACACTGGCATAGATACGAACATTATGTGTCAACACATAATACTTAGACACGCTTTCAAGCCTAGCTGAAGTGAGGGTATAGAGCGAACCATCCCTTTCAAGTTCAAATCTATTTTTTTACCCATGCAATGCCAGGTAATTCAGAGAGTTACACTTCTCCTTGCGATTGGTCGGTCACCTCCCAATTGAGGCCTATTCTAGCGTAATAATGGGCAAGATATAGATCAATGAACTGACCTTGAGACTGAACTGATAAATAGGATTGATTTTGTGTAAGTCGTTGAGGATGAAGTAGAGAAGGGAGGCTCTGGAGGCGGCTGGGCGGTAAAGTTCCCTAGCCTCGTCGATCTGATGACTGGTCACACGCGCCTCCGCAACCTGGAAGGCCGAAACAACACATTCATTTGCTTCGAAATGATTAGTACCAGGTTCAAACCCACGAAGTGGAAGAATTAGTGTCATTGAGCGATGGAAATTGAAAGATTCAGAAGTAGACTTCTTAAAATAATAAGCATATACAAATGAAAAAGTAAAATGGACGCGAGAGAACTTACAATGGCCTACTGAGGAAATAAGTCGCAGAATGAGCGGATGAAAAAGAAGATGAAAAATGATGAGAGCAGGAATCGCCGAGCCAATGCATAGAAGAAAATGCTGTTATTTGTGGAAAAAATGAAAAGAAGCTGGTGTTGGCTGAGGGAAAGAACTTGGGAAGATCAGGTGAAAAAAAAGCAGAAATAAATGGTTGAGAAAAAATATTAGTAAAAGAAAGCGTGATGACTAAACTGCTAGAATAAAACATGCCATAACAAAATGATGGGGTCTATAGACTCCAGCTAAAGTTCCCTCCCCAAAGGCTCTAGAAATAGAGATGAGTAAGAGATGCAGCCTTAGAACAAATGGATAGGGAAGGAATGGTAGCAAAGTAGCGCTCGAACCTTTTCCTGTATTTCTTGCGCTGTCGCCTTTGTGTGTTCCAGGTTTTCGACCAAAGCAGTGTCTCCGAGGAAGTTCCCCGCTGCAGAGGACAGGCGGCTCAGGAGATCATCTTCGAGTTGCTTTAGTTCGATCTTGAAGTCGTTTTGCTGCTTCGTTAGTTTATACTGGAAAAATTTGAACCCAGTGTAGATCATTGAGGCAGATAATCCTTCTACGATAGATATGTATATAGTATCGTGCTGTCTACAAATCACCGAGTGGTGTGAGAAACCACAACCTTGGTGTCAGGGACGAATCAAAGTTACCAGATGTGATAGCGCACAAACATGAAATGGGCAGAGAAGATAGCTTGAGAACTCGCTCTATTTTATAATAAAAAATAATTTTAAGAATAATAATAACAATAATAATAATAATAATTCAATAAATGCGTCTAATGACCTTGGATCAAGTCGAAGCAGTTATCTTTCCTAACCTGCCTGCACGTAGCCCATTCTTTCAGTCTATATTACTCTACGAGTTATATCTCGGTCTACATATTTTTATCCAAGTCTATCGCCTCATGCCTGCCTTAGTTATTGGGCAGCCTGCCGTCAAGATGAAGCCCGAATCAAACTGTTCTTTTCTCATTTCAAGCCGTTTATTCGGCTTACTTCATCATTACTCAAAGGTTTCGAAGTGACTTTACGTCACTGATTAGACAAAAGTTTCCTCGCAGCAGTGTATACTATGTGACATCAATTCATTAAATATGGCACTTTTTTGGCAGTATTCAAGGCACTGCTCGGAAACTAAAACTGAAGTGATGTCATAAAACTCGCTAGGAAACCTATCTCATAGTATGACCGAACCAGGCTCATGAGGATAATGCCCCATGCAACATGAATTCACGTTATCTTACTTCACCACTTTCCTTGAGAATCAGGGTTGGTTTTCGTTAATATTATTAATAATTAATAAACATCATAATGCACACAACTCTATTAAAAGAAATCTTGCAACAAGGCAGTGGGGAGAGCTATCGTATGTACAACATTAAATGTACGAGTGATTGGCGTGTGATGGTACATATGAGGTACAAAACCATGAAATTGGTTACCTTGAGCTCTTCCAAATCGGGCCGCTCCGCCTTGACAACCTCAGCCAAGAGCTGATCCTCGAGGCCATCTCTCGTTACGGTGAAATTAATGAGAGTGCACTGCGCTTGCAACTCAGGCTTATAGTGGGGATTCGCCAATTTCGTTTGCAAGAAAAGAACAAAATTGGGGTTGTACTCGATCTCACGATCTCCAAGTTTTAAAGCCCTGAAAGAAAGTTTTAGGATCTGTATCAAACACGTATCCTAACTCTGAATTAAATCAATGTTGTAGACGAACACCGTTCATCAAGGTACTGATCAGCACTCTGGTGGAAAATTATATGGGACGACAAATGATAGAAGAAGAAAAAGAAGAAGAAATCACGAGAAGAATGAGATAAGTAAGAGGATAAAAAAACAATGATATTTGGGCTTCTTCAAAGAGTGAGGACAAGGAGCAAACATTGTTAAGTGCCACTATGGACGAAGAGAAGCTAAGCTACAAAATGTGAAGATCATTGGATTGCAAGGACTTCTGTCCTTTTCGCGTTCCCTCTCACCCAAGATTAAAAACACATCCTTGGGTTGGAAAGGGTTAAAAGTCTCAGAGATACATATGGGGGAGGGAATGCAAACTGAAAAGTAAGAAATCGAAACTCGTTCCCCCTCTTACCGCCCTTTCTTGATGAGGTTCTTGCCAACAAGTGGGTCGAGAACCGGGTCAAGGTTTTCCGGGATACTCTCGATCAATACGCTTTCTCCTTTCACGATAGAACTTTCGAGCACTTCCATACAGTTTTTCTGGTCGAGCCTCACCACCTTCAGTTCATCTCCGAATTTAGCCTTGATCCATTTGACGCCTTGCAACTGAGAACAGAGAATTGTGACAAACGCAATAATACAGTTAAATTAATGAGAGAGAAATACAAATCAGAGAGGAAGGAGGAAGGATGTGATAGAATAAATGAAACTTACAAATAAGCATAGAACAGTGCTAAAGGTGGAAAGAATTGCAGTCTCTTCTGCGTGACGCACAAAAGACACGAAAAAACGAACTGAGGTCTGGCACCGGCCCTTGTAAACTTCGCGGGGACCATCAAACTAGAAGTAAGCTTGGAAGAGCTCACTTTTAAAGTCACCAAACATCAGTTTCAAAGAAAGAGGCGAGACATTACAAAAGATTTCCTCCGCAATCACTTCATTCGGGGGTTGATTGCGCCACGCGTTACTTAATGATAAAGTTCTCAGTTAAAAATGGTGGCTCATTAACCCACCAAACTGAGACCTGGATGCGGGCAGTTACAGGGCAGAGACAGACAGAAGTTGGGGAAATCCCTGAGATTCACCCTTAAAGGAAACTCAACCTTGATAACCCCGCTGCTCGCTCCTCACCTGCGGGTCAATCAGAAGCGCCCATCGGTCGGAGTTGGTTAGTATTATGGCGTTCTCGGTAGACATCCGGTCTGACGGCAGCCCTTCATTGTTCCAACGGGCGATCGTGGCGACATCCGTAAGCAACTTGATCGGGTCGAGGTTTGGCGTGATCGGGATAGCAGGCTGAGAGACGAGGAGGTGGGGTGAGGGGGTCACCAGTAAACAAGGTAGTACAGGTAGCTTTGAATTAAATTAATGATCTGCATTCGTTTTGCCGCTTTACCTGCATCAATTCAGGCAAAATCCCCCACCCCCTATTTTTCTCATCCAAATTGGCCTTTCCAAGCAATGGGAGTGCTACATACTCGTATATGCTGTAACATCTCGCTCTGTCAGGATAAATTTCTCGTGAGAAGGCACCAAGCACTTCACCCTCATAAATCCCCTCCATAAAACCCTATCACATGCTCCAACGTGCTCCCTTTCCCTTTAAACACTCATTTACATAATCAAGCAACCTTTTTCGAGGTCGTCCAACACTTTCCACGCCGCCTAATTATTCTTTATATTCTCTTCATGAATCAATTTAAATCCATTTTTCTTATATGCCCCTACCAATTCAGAACATTTTCGGCCACAACCTCATTTGCACCACATATATCTGTCACTCACTCTTTCATTTAAGTTTGTTTGGAAATAATATGGCATTTTCAGAGAATAAATAAAAAAATTGTGATGCAAATTAACCTGAAAATTTTAAATCTTTGTGTGATCTCCAATTATAGCAATGAAAATAGCCGAATAGTAGGGAATTTTTCATTTTTATTATTTTTTTTTAAATACCAAAACTAACTTTTCTTTCTGTTTATTTTTGCTCTGCTGTGAAGGAAATTTTCTACTCATATAAAAGCTGGTAATCCTAAAATGCTAAGTTTGGTTCGTATGCAATATGTTAGAATTTCCCAGCCTAATGAGCGAAATTTTTCTGGGTCTGCTTTTCTGCTTGAGGCGTTGCAGTGTTATGAGAGGAGAAGAACACCTAGTCTCTTGCCAAACTTGGGCATTTGTGGGTGCTAGTGCTCCATTACCACGATCGACTTAGCAACAATAAAAATCTGCAGATATAATTTTTCAACCATCATCATCCAATTATATTGTACTAGATGTATAAAAACATTTTTGGGATGAAGTGTTGATTGTAATGTTGGACTTAGTTTTCATTAGGTGATAACCACTAAGTATACCCAGGTTTGTAGTTACCATACAATACTCATTTTTCGCCCATTGTAATAATGATAATATTTCAGTCAAGAAAAGAGAAGTTACTCCGAGCAACCAGATTGTTGTAAATGGTCGAACTTTGGCGGAAAAGATTTTCTTGAGGAAACCAGATCTTTTTTAGATTTTTTTCCATAGATGATTGAAACTAAATCTATGAGGCATTAAAAAGGACTTGAAATACAGCTTTGATTTCAGAACACCTTCATAACTGATAAATGAAGACTTACGCTGTACTTAGACAAAGCAGGCAACCACAACTTCTCCATGAGTTCTTTTCTGTAATGTTTCGTGAAGCATCCGACGTAGGAGATGAAAGCGGATGCGATCAGAATATCGCCGGGTAGAGTCTTCTCCCGATTGCGTAATCTGCCAAACACCCGAAATGCTTAAGATCGAACAAGTGAAATTTTTGTAATAGCAGAAATTGCTGGTAATTTTGCTATCATTTGCGTCCTTTTCATGCAAAATACATATTTTAGAACATAAGAAATAGTCTATATCGCTCAAAGCCACTTGGGTCTTTCGAAGCCAAACCACCTGTAGTTATTGTCGATCACCAAAACCCCAACCCCCACCTCATAAAACCATCCAAAGGATGTAGTCAATTATAATATAATACTAAAGCACCAAACAATGAATACAAAGGATGTTTTTAATCCATAAATAGAACTAAAAGTGTATACAAAATACATTATGCCAAAAAGTCCTTGTCAGTTCATATCTAAACTGTCAATAAAGTAGTCCAACTTGCAGATTTAAACTTACCAAATGTCGCACTGTTAACCACCTCATTGGGAAAACTATTAAAAAAATTTTTACCACCTTTTGACTATTTTATTTTTCGAATATCGAACTGAGACTGCAACGACGTCAGTTTTCTATCATGACCTATTGTCCTTTTATCATCAGATAACTAAAAATAAATCTAGCAAGGTGTCAATCATATTCAAATCTTGAAAGAGTTAGGGAGCCAAAGCATAAGCACACCATTTTAGATGAGCTCTTACATAAAAATCATATAATTTCTAAATAAAATTTTATTTTATATGATACATTTATCTTTGTAACACCTAGAGTTTTGTTAGCTTTGTATCTGGCTTCAAGACACTTTTCTTCATAAACTTCCTTTAATTAGCTACCATTCAGTTCATACAAAAACATAATCCCTGTATATGCATTACCTTACATTTGCCTTCATTAAATTAGTAGTCCATTCTATACTTGACACTGAGGACTCAATTTTAGTATCGTCAGCAAACTTCCAAACTCTATTGTGCAATTGTTTTGAGATCATGACCATAAAATATAAACAACATTGGACCTAGGATTGATCCCTGCGGTACACCACTAATTATCGGCTCTCCCTAGACTTATGACCATCTAAAATCACGCTATTTTTTAGTACTTATACAATCACAAATCCAACTAGGAAGACACAGAAATTCTCATTTCCTTTAGCTTGTTAATTAATTTTCTGTGAGGCCTTCTGTCGAAGGTTTTGCTAAAACCCAGGTAAATATGAAAACTGTTAGAACTTTCTCTATCAAACTGTTGCTCTCTAAAAATCCAATATCCTATTCTTGTTCAATTTCAGCAAAATCTTACAAACAATAGAGGTAAGGCTACCTTTTTCAAAAATGGGATACACACAAAAGCCCATTTTCAATCTTCTGGTATTTGGCAGTATGAAACTGGACTATTAAAAATTACGCATGAAGCATTCTGGCATATATATTTCAGGTCCTGCTCTTTTATTAGGTTTCATGTCATTGATAACATTTTTAATTTTCTACATATCAAAAGTGATCCTTTCTCCCATTATCTCACGTCTAATCTCAAACCCCCCCTCATACGAGCTAGATTGATCTCCAACAAAGGTAGAGCTGAATCGGTCATATAGAACTCGAACCATTCCCACATCTCTATCAATTATTCTACCATCAAACTCAAATTGGCCTCTTTTGTCCTTCTTTCTATTCAACCGCGGGCAAGAGTTTTCAGATAGCTGAAACTTTTCTTATTCCTAGAGTATGTCTATGGATATGTTGGTGTAAGTTTTTTTGCATGTGTCTAATACATCTGGGAAGCATCATAAAAGTACAAGCTTGCTTATAACTTGTTTAGTAATATCTAAAATGGCTATGCTATTGAAATGTATGAAATCTTGATATCAGCAATAGGTATGTTATAGTCAAAATATCTTCATATTAAACATCCTATATATTGATTAATACGAAATTCCATGTCTACGAGGTCCGATAATGATAATGGTGAAAATAAGCAAATATACTGTGGAGGAAAGAGGTCTGATAGGCAGGGTCAACAAGGAGAGTGTTAGCTGTCGACATATCGCCCGGAGGGTCTGCGAATCCCCCCCACTGTTGCAGAAGTGTTGAAGAGGCTACGAAAAAATAGGAACATCCAAAAGTGACCTAGTTCTGGGTCAGTACACAACGTGATGACAGATCTCTGCGTCATATGAGCTTTCGGGATCGTAAGGACATCGCAGTCCAACTGCAACATGAATAGACACAGGGCAGTTCAGTTAATGCATCCGCCAGAACCCGGTGATCAACTTTCAACAGAAGCGATGTCGAATGGCTTGGGCACGTGCTCACCGCAACTGGACCATGCATCAGTGGGAACGTCTCTTATGGTCCGACGAGTTCAAGTTCTAGTTGTTCTCGAGCCCAGGTAAAGTGAGAATCCGTTGGAGGCCAGGAGAACATTTGAATCGAGAGTGAATAGTGCCAAAAGTATGTATGGTTGCCGGCCTGTAATGGTATGGGGTTGCATGTCTACTTCAGGGGTGGGTCGTCTCACAGTTTGCAGTGCAACGATGAATTCAGAGAAGTACCAACCTGTCCTGAGAGATACATCTCCCTCCTCAGCAAGATACATCAGCAGAAATGCCCGAGTGTAATTGTTACTTGTCTGCGTCCACCATGCAGTGGTTCAGAGACAGAAATATTAGTGTGATGGGCTAATCACCTCAGTCTTCGGATATGAATCCAGTAGGAAACCTTGGGCAGGACCTGAAAGAGGCCGTAAAACGTCGTCAGTCAACCTCGAATGAGCAACTGAAGATAGTCTTCACCGAGGAATAGGTCAACATCACATCTCTAAGGTGTATAAATTTCGTGGAAAACATGATTCGAAAAATAAATGCTCTCATCGCTGCGAAGGGACTCTCGACATGCAACTGAGTTTCCCCTATCAGATGGTTTTGCTGTAACTTTCATCTGCTTATCTGTTATATGTTGGTTATATTACATTTTTTAGCAAATTTTCTATTTGTTAATTCTTGTTGATTGCTTGGGGTATATATTACTTATTGCTATTTATTCATTATTGTTTCACTCTTACGAGAGGCGGTCAATAAGTTTTCCAATTCAAATATAAGGAAACGAGATATGAGGAAAAGTGTTTTATTATTTTTCAATATAACTACCCTCGACTTCAATGCACTTGCGCCACTTGAGGCTTCGAATTCCCGACAACCAGAAATCTCCCGACTGCTGTTCAATCCACTCCTGGACGGAGAGCTGGACATCTTCATCGTCCCCAAACCGGCGTCCATGCAGTGCAGCCTTGAGCTGGCGGAATAGAAAGTAGTCGCTAGGGACCAGATCTGGACTGTAAGGGGGATGGTTGAGCTCCTCGAATCCGCACTCGCGCAGGGCAGCTTGTGCAACTCTGGCCTTGTGGACTTTGACGATGTTGAAGTCGATCATGGAGCGTGAGCTTTCTAGGGACCCAATGGGCAGTGACCTTGGTCATGGCCAAATTGTCGTGGATGATGTTGATAACACTTCCATGGGATATTCCAAGTTCTCGCTCGATTTCTTCGTCGATTTTCCACGATCATCCTCTCCACACGGCCACATTGTCCTCGTTGGTCACGTCTGACGGGCGTCCTGGACGGGGGTCATCTTCAAAGGACTCACGACCATGGCGGAACTCCCTACTCCAGTGAGCAATGGTTGCATAGGAAGGGGCGGTGTCGGTGTACACTGCAACCATGCGTTCATGGATCTCTTTTGCATTCTTGCCTTCCTTGGTCAAAAATTTGATCACTGTGCGGTGCTCAACCATCTCCATTGTTGAAAAATTTGTGACTGATGATCTGCGATCAGCTGCTGCTTCTTAAATAGACGAGGCAGGAGCGTGCGGCTGCAGGTTCTGACTTGTCATAACTTGTCCTAACACCCCCACAAACAGCCAACTCCCTTCTTCTGTTTTGCCCGACCGATTCGCAAAACTTATTGACCGCCTCTCGTATATTCACATTGATATGCACACAAAAACTTTACGACCCTGCACATATCAAATTTCATAAACTTATGGAATGTCCAAAAACCTTTTGCCGTGGCAGTATTTGTAAAAAGTAAAAAAAACTTTTCAGATTCTTATTACAATTTCTGGCTAAATTGATTTCTACTCTTTACTTGTTGGTTATAATTAATCTATTCAGATCATCTCTGATGATTATATAATCTCTCAGAAGAACTTCACTATTTCTATTTATGCAGTCCTCTTGACCCAATTTTTATTTCTAATTTTATTATTCCACCACGTGGGTTTTCTTTGCTTCGAATTTCTAATTTCTTTGAGAGAGATACTCGTACAATCTCCTTGAGTAGTTTCTAAAATAACTTTAAACTCCTCCCACATCTCAGATTCTGCCAAAATATTCTGTAAAAATAGTTCTTGAAGGAAATTGTGATCTAAGGGCACCATGTTATTTCGTTTCATCCATGTTCAAATAATCGGATTAGCAAATATAATAAACTTTAAATTCAAGAGGCCTTGTCTCTCTGACTGACGATCTAAATTTGCTTTTTCATGTACTTTCGTTTCGAATAGCATAGCAAACCTCTTAATCGGGAAGTTATGATGAATCCGTTCAGAACAGTGTTCTTTCGTTCTCGGAATTTCACCTAGCTTACATCACTGGAACGTCACACTATTAGGTGAATTTGCTACGTGCATTGTAGACCTTAGTCAGTGTATGTCCAATGTAACCGGGACACATACGAATGAAATATAAGCCACCTGGCGGGCGATTAAAAGATCACCGCCGACGTCCGGTCGCTCTAAAAATCACGTCGCAGGGTTTCTCGCCACGTATTTATGGAACAAGAAACATCACCGGAATTAATTCCCAGACTTGATCGACGCAATTGCCGAAACATATTAGGTATGTGGTGATAGAGTGTTTTTAAACAGCTGTTTTATTCGTTTAGTCTCATGTTATTTCTTTCTGCAACTTCACCTGGTTTACGTTACTCAGTGGCTAGGTTAGATTAGGTCACTTTAGTTTAGACCAGGGGCGCGCCACCTTTTCCGAGTGAGGGCTAGATGAGACTTTTGGGAGCAGGCCGCGTGCCGGAGTGACAAACGAAATCCCCAAAGTCGCCATATATATATTTACTAGAATACAAAATATTTTGGTCTCTATGAAATATTTCGTATCTGTGAGGGAAATGCATTTTTGTCACGTTTTTTACTCATTTTCACTGCCAGACGTAAGACCCATTGCCCTTCCCCTCTACGTGTTTACTGAGACAGATGCTGTTTGGCAGAATTTATTTATTTTTTTATGGCTGGGGTTTCGCAGGCCGGATTGAAATACTAATGCCGAGCAAGGTGGCGCGTCAGACCCTAGGCTTTCGCGGATCGGAGGTTGCCCGCCCCTGGCTTAGACGATAGGTTAGGTCATAAGAAAAATCATAAACCAGCATATACGTACTGGACTACTTAGCGTCTTCGTATCAAATTTTAAAGCAACTGAGACTTGATTGGAATTATAAATTAGTGATTAGGCTATTTGGATCAATAGGCTCGATTAGCTTAGTAAAAGCTGTATATTTCCTGACGCATATCATCATGTTTCTTACAGTTTGGCACTAGGCGTCTGCTTCGAGTGACGTTATTAGAAAGCTTACGTTTTTAGCGAGAAAGTCGAGAACATGATGTGGTGCCTTGGTCAGCACATTCTCGGAAAGCATGACGTAATTTAAGATTACCCACAAAATCCAAGCTTTTAATCATGTGATGAAAAAATGACGACTGTTAAACTGTCCGAAACAAGATAACGCATGGCAAAACTGCCATGACTAAGCTATTCGAGACCCTTCCCCCCTCATTCCCTCTTATCCTGCTTTGCCTAACTTGGACCAAATTTTCTACTTTCCTTCTTCATCGAGGTAAGGAGTCATAAATACACTGTCCCTAATTCCTCATTTGAAAATGAAGAAGGTTTACTTGTCAATTCAAATCTTCATTTATCTTGCGCGGGAGTTTCTCTTTCCGTGTTTAGCTTTGTTTGTTTCACATTTCTCCCCTTACCTATGTACCGATTCCCCTTATGTTTCCACTAGTTAAAAACTAATCGCCTGTCTTTGCTCAATTTGGTGGGAACACTTACTCTGCCACAGCTTCAGCCCAACGCACTTTCTCGGAGGACAGCCCCCCGACCAGTCGATTTGCGAGTTGGATAGTGACAGCTGTCGCATCTGCTTCTTCCTGGCACTTCATCTTTTCCGTCGTCGCCTTTTCATATTGGGCGCGCAGCTGCGCCAGCTGTTCTTCCAAGCTCTGTCCCAGTTACGGCCGAGAAAAACGAAAGAGCGGTAATTTTCCCCAGAGGATTTTAAGTTTTATTAAAGAGAGGGGAAGTGGAATTTGCGAGATCGGTCAAGAACAAATTCGGTCAACGGAGAAAGAAAGAAAGGAGATCAGGAAGACGAAGTAAAACAAATGATTAGAAAGCACTGCTGACACGAAAACCGAAAACGAGACGATAATTTTTTCCAAGATTAACATAATCATCTTTCAATGCCGGATTCAAAATTTTAAAAAAATAAAGAGAACCTCAATGAGAACATCTCCCGTAGAAGGTTTGTAGAGAAAAGTGAAATGTGTGGGAGATAAATATCCGCAGCCGGACTGCTGGAAATGGAATCTGGCGTGTCTTCTGCAGTTGATACCACTTTGCAGGCAAGTTCATAAATCGAGCCCGAATATGCAGAAATAAGAACTAATACCTGACTGAGGATGTATGCACATAGGGAGGTGGCAAGGAATAAAACGAAAGATTATTTTATCGGATGTGAAGAAGAAATTCCAAGAGATGTTTCTTGGTGGAAATGGAGGGGATAAATTATTTTCCCTTGTACTTACCAATAGACACAGGGTTGTGCAGGGAATAAAAAAAAATGATAAACAAACTACACGAACTACTCCAGTGTTTAGTGGAAATTGCTGATAAATTCGTGAAAAGAGAAGAGAAAACAACAAATAGAGAATATAGAGTTGAATTTAATGCAAGATAAAAGCAAACACACTTCTTAAAAAGGGTATACTAATAATGAAGAAGAAAAACCGCTAGACCGGACCACCAGGTCCCATAAATGCTCGATTGTGTTAGGTTACTAAATATATTAATAAACTCATATATGTACGCACAATGAAAGGCGGAGCCGGTGTAGGTAGAGAGGAGTAGGAAAAGAAATAAAAAAATAAGTGAGAACGGGAGTAACAGAGTCGAAGTTGATCTATTTTGACCTTCTCCATATAGCGGAAAGATTTGGTAGAATAGAACAGCTCCATTGTGTGGACCTACTGATTTTATCGTGGATTCCGAACCACGCAGCCTTGGTCCTTCCATCTCTTTTAGTTCTTTTATTCCACGTTTGCAACTTCATACAGGTATCGGGTGAACCGCTAGCTGTTACTTTTTGCAGTTTCTCTTTCATTCATGTATTTAATGTGACATTCAGGCCGTTATGTTTTTTTAAGCTCTGAGCTATATGAGCTTGTTTGTTGTTTATATAGTATGTTGCGGTGTTGTTTTGTATGTTCTTATTTGTTTGTTATTTATTTATTTGTTTCATCTTATTTTAATTTTCTGTAGAGTTTATTCGTTTCAATTTTCGTTTTCCTCTTGCATTTTCTTCATTTTTGTTTATCACTTTTCACTACACTTGTGTTTTTGTATTAAACTTATTTATTCAGTTACAGTTAAGTTCAGTTACCTATTACTTCACTTCACTTTGGTTTGTTTGTTATTTCGTTTCCATTCGGGACTTTTTTTTGTCATCGTTTCACTAATCGGCTGTTGATTTGTTCGGTAGTTTTGTTCACTTTGGTTTTCTTATTCGGGTATCTTTCTGGCCTTCGATTTGGTTGATTTGGGATAAAAAATAACATCAATAGGTTATAAAAATCACATAGCAGAAAGGAAAAAAAGGACAACACTGAGCATGGAAAATACAAATAAAATTTACATGGCACTAGGAAAGGAGGTATCAGTGTACTCACCGATTCCAATCAACAGCGAGACGAAGACCAAAAAACCTTGAACTACAAAAGCTAAAAAATATAGCTATCTATATCATAAAAAATCACAAAGACTAGAGAGAGTATAGAAGCCAGAGACGTTTACATTAAGAAACTGACATGGAACCCCTCAATGTTAATAGCATAAAGAACAGAGCGGAGAAAATGAGTTCACTTCCTCGCTATTTGCAGATAATACTCTATTATCAGAGCAGAAATCTCTTAGAATACTCGATTCCCAAGCGGTAGGTACACGCTGACAGTTGAGGAGGAACCGTTGTTTACGTAAAAAATGAAGTCAATAACATACAATAGAGCCTAATTAAGTCTGCTCCAATTAACCAACTCAAGAAACCAAAAACTATAGAGACACAAAATCTAACACCAAAAAAACAAGATAACCAATCAAGACAACCGATAAGGCAACCAAAAAGTCAACCCAAATTGACCTAAACAACCACAACATGAATTAATTTATAAGTGACATAAGTGATGTCCAAAATTTTAACTGGAAATTAAAAAGAGAAAAAAAGACAAAATGACGTTGAAGTGAGTAAACAATAGTGGAAAAATAAACCAAATGGGAAGAGCGCGATAAGTTTAAAATACAAACACAAAAAAGACAAAATGTGAAAGTGAAAAAGTTAACAGACAAATATTGAAATAAAAACCCAAAGCTAAGTGTATTTAAGTGAAAAATGTATAATCAATGTGAGAAAAACTCAAGTTAAAGTGAACTAAAGTGGAAAGATTCAAATTAGAGTACAAACTAATGAATACAAATAAACACTACAACATAAACATCACAAAAAAAACAACCAACATAAACTTAAACAACTAAATACACATAAAGGTAAGAATGCTACATTAAACACAGAGGGGAAGTCAGATGAAGGATCTACCGGGGGTGTCTCCTTACTCTCTTTTCCACATCGGGACAGGAGAGGGGAGAGATACCACTAGCGGCGATGAATCTTTCCTTCTTACTCTCCCCCACAAAATGTAACCATTGGAGGACTCAGTCTGGCCGCTTCCACCCCCATTGCGAAGCTCATAAATGGCAAAGGAAGCAATCTCGGCTAGACGTAATGGCGGTCATTTCGGCGAGCGAACAGAAGAATAAGAAGAAATATATTCGCCCATGAGGCTTAACATGTTTCATATTTGCGTTAGATAACTTGATTGCCGGAAAAGTCTAAGTTGTAGTTGGTATTTGAGTAGAGTGTACCCCTGCAGAAACCCGGTTAGGTGACTCCAAAAAGAGGGGCCCAGTTAGCAGTCACGAGCACTAACTCAACTGCGGTCTGTTGATTGGCCTACGCCTATTTAAGTAGGGTGAACAAGGAGACTGCGAATCTCGGGAGGGATAGGCGAGTTATGAATAGGATATACAGAGGACTCTCCCCCTAGTGAAGCTGGGTAATTATTTACCTTACAGACGTCACCAACTAAGAGCACCACACAAAGTGAGGTACACTAGAACACTGGCAAAGAAACATGGCCCCTGGATGTATTAAAAAGACTGCCCCTACGACTAATGCCTAATGGAGAAAAAAAAGGACCCTGCAAGAAGTCGCCCGACAGATTTTCTCCGACCTGGAAATATGATTGATCAGGTGCATCCAACCGTCCACTGGATTTACGGATATCTTGATAGAAGCACACACATGCGAGGAAACAAAGCCAGAACTGGCTCGAAGTACAAGAAGTGATCAAATTCAGAGATCACACTCATGTTTTTTAAGTAGTGTGTGAAAAGACTGAAATGGCCTCTGAAACATCGAAAAAGGATTGTGGTCATTTAGCATGTTGATTCCCCCACGGAGATCCAGAGAGACGTCTTCGTCAACGTTTCGATGTGCTTCACTTTCTATATAATTAACAAAACTGCCCATAGAAAATACTTATAGTATGTTTTGAATGTGCTACGAAGGTCATACATCCTCAATTGATTGCACAAACGTAGCAAAGAAATATATTCATTGAGAGGGAAACACATCGGATAATGGCTATGCTATGCCGAAAAATATTGAAGTTTTCTAATGGAAGGAAAGAGAATTGCAGAAGAAGAAGAAGAAGACAATTAGAAGAAACACTTTTACGCAGATGCAACCGGAAAAGAAAACTTAATCATATCACGCTAGCGAACATGACAGAACTTATGTACGCCAAAATATACACATGCGTAATACACGCACACGTGCAAAACACACTTCAACCAGAGACAAAAGCGAACACAATAAACTCGTTGCTTGAAGCTAATGGCTTAAAACCGATCGACATTCCCCATCAATTCGACTCGTCGGCAATTTTAAATATGTAAATGAAGGAAAGCAACACTAAATATGACAAAAAGGAAGAACCACAAAGGAACAGGCTCAGAAAAAAAGTGATACAGGAAAATGTTCGGATTCTTCGGAAGAGTAACAGAAGAGAGTAAGACGAAAGATGCAAAAATGGAAGAAAGGAAAGTCAGTCAGGAAAGAGACTCACCCCGAGGCGAAAATCCCCCAGCCTTGCTCTCCTATCGACGAGCAGAGGCAGTCAAGAAACCAAGGCAAACAAAAAGCAGCAGACCAGAAAACGGAAAAAAACACTGAAACACATCGCTAATGTAAAAAAAAAATGAGTAAATGTACCAGCAAGCATCGGATAAAGGACCATATCAAACACCCTGGATACTATGAAACTTAAAATCTTACAACTAAATATCCACGGATAGAGAGAGAAGAAGAAGCAAATTGACGGAAAATTCTTTTGAAGAATGGATCCAGACATCATCTTCATCGCGGAAGACGGAGTCAACTCGAACATCGGTAAGGAAAAAATACGGCATTACGACATCATAGCCGTAAACCCAACAGGGTAGGACCACGACCGAGCCGCTATCGCGATTAATAAGGACATCCAATACATAACTCGTGAGAAATTAAATGCATAGATCGCCGAGGAAATAAAAATGATATTAACCAACCTCATAAGAGCTAAAGGACTCTAACGACCAAGAAGTAATCATTTGCTGGTAAACAACTTCACACACATCTTTAACAACAGAAGCCCGGTTACATACACGAGCGATATTTATGCCCTTGCGCATCGATCGTGTACCTAACGAGAAACAGGGCAGATTACATCTGGAAACTATTCGCAAGAGGAATCTGCCATCGACTGGGACGACATTACCCAATTTACGTAACAAAAACCACAGGCTCAAAATGAAAACCAATCGAAATGACTAAGGATTACCTAGTTTTATTAATTACAAAAATATAACACGATATCGACACATAAGCAAGTAAAAAGAGTGACGAGAGAGAAAGCTAAAGCAGTAGTAGAGAGGATTAACATAACTATTTTCAAAACTATATTACTATTAAACGGAAAGAGATAAACATGACCGCCATGCAACCTAGCATTCACGTGCAAACCTCCTACTTCCTTCCACTTTATACGCGGGACAGGAAAATAAATTTTTTTTTGAATAGGCATAGGCGTAGTACACACCGAGCATCGGATCTCACGTATATTTGTAGATCCACCCACCGCCTTGATCACCTGTCGACCCTTCTCCATTTCTAGTTTTGCTATCTCTACTCTTTACTCTCCCTCTTCCTCTCTGTCCTCAACCTTCTCCACGTCTCCAGTGGGAGCCCGCAAGAGCTCTTGGAGTACCGGTGGGGAGGTTGGGGTGGGTCTCTAGTCCCTCTTCCACCTCCGGCCATCCTAGATGGAAGGAGGGAGGGGGGGGGGTAAGCAGATCTTTCTCTTTCGCTCACCTAAAGCTGAATAAAAATACTACCCAGTGGTGGGATTGGGTAGGGTGGGGGATGATGAGAAGGAATAATGGATCCCTCGGATTTCACTAAACAGCAACGACGACAAATTGAACAAAGAGGAAACCTCAAGATGTGCTAAACCAAGTAAAGTTTAATGTAATTTTTCGGCAGTACATAAGTTAAACACGAACCTTATTGTCCAACACTCAAATATGGTTATTTCTAATTTAGTGGTCTTTAAAGCAACATTAAGAAAAAGGACTTTCGCATAATATATCTTTATGGGTTCATACTTGGGGAAAAAAAGTTAGTGAAACTTTATAAAACATTAACGAATAATTTGGCCAAGGATCGGTTCCTGTTCGTAGGTCAGCATGTAAGCTTGCTGGAACATTGTGAGCAAGCAAATCATGCATTTCCTCCACCCACTTGTTTAAAATTGGAAAAAGAAAGGAGATGGATAAGTTCATACCACATGAGCTGACAGTTGACCAACAAAATAGTCGTGTCGTAGAATAGCGTCAAGTTAACCCTTTCTGCGTTTACGAGTGTCTCGTAGATATATAATATAAGCAAATTACTGAATGTAGGTTGGCCACAGTCGACTATCTTGGAGGTTCCGAGATAACAGATAAAAGGGCACAAAAATAACTTTACTAATATGCAAATTAATATTATTTTACAAGATTAAAAGGACTTTTAAACCAAGCTAAACACACATTAGGTGTACACGGGTCTCAAAGGCTAAAGGAGGGGGGGGGGGAGACTTGGTGAGGACGGTCACCGTATAAACAAACGAACAATATTGGCCGAGGGACGCTCGAATGACCTTGAGCGTATACTAAGCTGATGATGAAGGCTTTACAATGGGATGATGGGGGGAAGGGGGATAGAGAGAGCACACTTGCACAGGAGATTTGCACATTGCTGTTACCTCAAACATTTGGTCCGAGGGAGTAATTCTTGCCTTGGCGCAAAGTTCAAACAATATTCTCTTGACAATGACTATTACGGGGTGAAATTAAATCTTGCTTCCGAGTAAGACGAATCGAGACTAAGCGCGCTGCGATCGAGGACCGGGAGGAAGCGGTTAGAGGTAGACTCACGTGAATTAACGATAATACCGGAAGCTTGAGGGGTTCTGTGAGAATTGTGCACAGTCCAACGAGACACGAATAGCGGGTACAAAACGGGGAGGTGCAGACAGCGGATACGGACGAGGCAGGTTGGGCGGCGGATACTGACTTCCAACTCTGGCGCTGGAGGATTTATAGGGGTCGAATGGGGTTTTTCCCCTCCGTCCGAAGGAAAGGTTCTAGGGTCAGACGCATCGGCAAGCGAGAATAATCTCGGCCTTTTAGCGCGAGCGCGGGAAGGTTCTTAAGTCGACGAGGAGAACTTTGTCCGACTTCAGATGGGACTTTCTGGGCTCTCAAACTTGTCGCAGCTTCCTATGATGGCGGCATTTCAGGTCACTGCGCGTCTCATAATTTCGCACCTCCATTAGCGCAGACAAAAAGGGTCGCCCAGGTGTCTGTTGTCTCTCTCTCTCCATTGAAGGGCAAGGCAGCGTGTATCTTCCTCTCTCTCTCTCAGATCTCTGATGCTCCTCCATCCCTAGATAGAACTTCAGTTAAAGAAGTGACATTGGGGAATTATTAGTGGGGAATGAATATAACCTAAAATCGCATGACAATAGCGAATAAAGCTGGTGCCAAAGTACAAAATAGTTATACAATGCTACACAATGTTATACAAGGTTATATAATGCTACGTCATGGTTGCCGAAGGATATTTTTTTTCTCTATGATACCATTAAGTGGGGCTCACTGCCCCGAGGGTGAGTTATTCTACGATTATACAAAACCCCCCAAAAAATTAAGGATATAAAAGGAATTTACTGTACACATATAAACAAACACGCAAACAAAAATATATACTCATAAAGGATACGCGTTTTATTATTATATGGTTAAATATAAAAAAATTATTTTATAAACAAAATTAATAAATGGATAACAAAAAAAGGAAATTGCTCGGAATTAGTTTGGAGAAGGATCTAACGGGTTCCTACTTAAACTATCAGCCATACAGTTATCGGTGCCTTTTAAGTACAAAATGAAGGATCTAACGGGTTCATACTTAAACTATCAGCCATACAGTTATCGGTGCCTTTTAAGTACAAAATGCGGAATTGGAATTCCTGGAGAGACAAGCTCCAACGCATCAAACGACCGTTATTATTCTTGATGTTACGTAGGTATGATAAGGATTTGTGGTCCGTTTTAAATACAAATTTTTGCCTAATAAATATATTCTAAATTTACAGATTCCCCAAATGATACCGAGTGCCTTTTTCTCAATTACCGCACAATTCTTCTTACGCACGAATAATTTTTTGCTTGCGTAAGCGATGGGGAAACTTTCGCCGTTATCATCATACTGGAGGAGAACAAAACCTACACCGTGATTACTCACGTCGGTGCGAATGCGAAACAGTTTGTCCGGGTTAGGGAGGCGGAGGATAGGCACGGATGCCTACTTCTCCTTGAGATTGTTGAAGCTGTGAGTTGAGAGTGGCGTCCACTCGAGGCGTTTGGGGGTTTTCTTCTTTAATAGCTCACAAAGGGGGGCGGAAACAGTCGCGAAGCTGGGTATAAAGCGACAATAGAACGACGCAGACCATAAGAAGGATCGCAGATGCTTTTGATTAATGGGCGACGGCATGTCCACGATGGCCCAGATCTTTTTTTGCTGGTGGGGGCTAATCGATTATTCCCGATATGGAAGCCGAGGTAATCGATAGTGACAAAAGAGAAGTGGCACTTGCCGGGGCTAATTGTCAAATTGTGGTACCGGAGTCGATACTGAAGGGCTTGAAGGGTGGTCAAGAGTTGATCCCAATTTTCGGTGGCCACATAAACATTATCGAAATAGAAGGTGACGTTGGGTAAGCCTTCTAAAATCCTCCTCATGTTCCTGTTAAAATTGCTGCAAGCCGTCAACAGACAGAAAGGGAGCCGCCGGAACTGCATAAGGCCCTTCTCAGTGGAAAAAGCAGTAGATTTCTTCACTTTCTTCCTTAGGGGGATCTGATAATAGGCCTTGCATAGATCCAACTTGGAGATGAACGTGGCCTTCTCAAAAAGGTGGAGGTTCTGATCTATGGTGGGATTGGTTGGGCATCGAATATGGTAACCGAATTTAGCTTTCTAAAATCAATGCACATTCGATAAAAACCATCGGCCTTCTTTATCATGACAACCAGGAAACAGTAGCTCGACTCCAAAGGTTCGATGATCTGAAACCTTAGAAGTTTATCCACTACCTTATTGAATGCTTCCGGGAGGTGTATAGGCAGGGAGTAGGGTTTGGAACGGATAGGTTCCAGGCTGGTTAGTTGTATATTGTGCTCAAAGTGAGCAGCACAACAGAGGATCTAAGTGATGACGCCATCAAAAACACTCAAGAGCGCTTGCAGTTGATCCTTTTAAAGAGATGGTAACTGGTCGCCTATCTTAATTTCCGCAGGCGGGGAATTATTATAATCGAGCAAGACATGCAACGGGTATTCCTTGTCTTGCTCCACGTAAGCGACTTGGATTAGGCAAAAGGGATCCAGGGGGGAACCAGATTCCATAGGGGACTCTTCATCGATTGCAACTATCTGGTTGATGCTCACGCGCCGGTGATACCGCTTGAACATATTAATATGGAAGAGCTTTCTTCCCGAGGGGGTTTCAATAAGGTAATCGACGGGGCCACGCTTCTCGAATATGGAGTAGGGGCCCTTCCACTGGCTCAACAATTTGTTGTTCTCAGTGGGGAGGAGAAGCAAAACTTCTTCTCCGGGGTTAAATTTCCTTTCTTTTGACTTGCAATCGAAATATGTCTTATACTTGTCAAAATTGACGTCGCCGTTCTGAGATGCAATTTCGTCGCACTTTTCCAGCCTCTTTCTTAAATCCAGTAGATACGAGTAAGGAGTCTGGATATTTTGATCCAATTTCTGATTGGAATAAAGTTCCTTTAGGATACTAAGCGGGTCTTTGACGTTCCTACCATATAAAAGTTCAAAGATGGCGAATCCCAGTGTACAATGGAGAATTTCACGGTAGGCAAAGAGGGCTACCAGAAGGAAGCACTACCATTCAGTGGGCTGATCTGCACACAACTTCCTAAAAATAGCCTTGAGGCTTCAATTAAGCCTTTCGCATATTCCATTCCCACTCTGGTGAAAAGGAGTGGGAAATATGGGCTTGATCATCAATAATTTACTAACGTACTCCATTAATTCGGGGGTGAATTGACGACCACGATCCGAAAGGATTTCTTTGGGAATGCCCACTCGGGAAAATATGCGATAAGGGCTTTGGCGCAGAAGATGCTATCGATTTTCTTGAGTGGTACAGCCTCGGGGGATCGAGTGGAAAAGTCGACTAGCGTTAAAACGTAACTATGGCCTTTGCTCGATGTGGGGTGGATCGGTTTGATAAATTCGATAGCTATTCAGGAGAAGGGTTCAGAGATTAGTGGTCCCTTATGCAAGGGCGCAGGTCTGACTCGTCCTTTTATTGCCGTCTTTTGGCAAATGTCGAACGAACGACAATTTTGCAGAATTTCGTCGATCGCGCCAGGCCAATAAAAATATTTGAAGCTCTGAGTGAACTTCGTGTGACTAAAATGACCAGCAAATAGGCTATCGTCGTGAGCCGTTTGCAGGATTAGAGGGACGTGGTAACGGGGTACACATAGTGTGCGGGACTCGGTGTCGTTTTCCTTGGTGCACACTCGATAGAGGAGGTCGTCATTGATGAGGAAGGAAATGACCTTATTCACTCTGACGGTTTTGCGTCTTATTCTGGGATTTGAAACACAAGGGACGAAGAGATTCACATTCCCTCTGGCTTTTGGCAAAGTCATGGATCATCGCAATCTGGAATTCGGAAGCAGACGTGGGTTCCATAGGTGTAGGGGCTTTCAGTTCCTTCTTCACGCTGTAACGGGTAGTAACAGGTTGAGCTACGGGGGCGGAAGAAACGCGGGGGGACTGACCAATAAGGACAGAGTAAAACATGATGGGGACTCTCACGACTTCAGCCCAACCAGTAAAATACGCGCAATCAATGTAGCAGTGAACAATGGGTAATTTATTGGCACGCCCCAAGTAATCATGCACTACGGCAAACTTCTCGTGTCCGGAGCTACAGGTGGGGGGGGGGGGGAGTCGGGCATCGGACACAACAATGCACGTGTTCCTTGTATCACGGACGAAGGTGGTGATCCTGCACCCATTCACGGCCTTAGTTTCAAATTGGAAGGCCTCAGGGGTACTTTTATCGAACAAAAAGTTTACTTGGTGTCCAGCCGTATTCAGCGGGTTCGAAGAAGAGGGGGCTTCATTTTGCGACGTTGGGGACGTAGAAGTGGCACTGACCTGGTGTACCTGGTGAGAAGGAGCGATGCTTCTAAACTGCGAGTTGTGAGGGCAGCTGGAGCTCACGTGGCCAGGAACTCCACAGGAATAGCCCACGATGTTCCTCCTGGGGAACGACGAATCAGGGGGATAAGAGAGGTTCGGATTGGCGGACCCAGTCACCTTAACGAATTTATTTCCATTATTAGAAACAAATTTGTTCTTGCTGTTTTTGGATTTGGTAGATAGGGGTTCTGATTTATTCTCTTTTTCGGGTAGCAGTCGTGGCTAGCCACGTAGACGTCTGCTTCCTCGATGCATTCCTTAAGAGTATGGCACCTTCGGTCCTTCACGAAGGATCTGATTTCCGAAGGGAGCGACGAAAGAAATTGGTCCTTGAGGACGAAATCTACCAGGGCGTCGTATTTATGAGGCATCTTGGACGCGTCAATCCAAAAATTTAAATGACGCTGTAGGAAGTAGCCAAACTGTAGAAAGGTTTGGTTTGGTTGAATGCGACAACGCCTAAATTTAGCTCGAAGGAAATCTGGGGTCATGTTTTAAGCAGCGAGCAACTCGGCTTTTAACGATTAGTAATCAATTGTTGCCTCTGATGAAAGGGAGATAAAAATATCTTTAAGTTGAGGGCACAACAGGGGCAATAATTGTGATACGCCGTCCGTCTCGATCTCCCACTAGTTCACCTCGAAGATCTTTTCGAAGTGGGTGAGATAAGACCCGAAGTCTTCGCCTTCTTTAAAGACGGGGAGTTTATGGTCGCAAGCTGCGGTGTGTCTAGTCTAACACTAGAGGAGTTTATGGATTCCGTCTCGTTCCTCGCTCTGCTCATTTCCAATTCGTGAGTGCGAATTCTCTCTATTTCTTCCCGTTCCTTTTCTTCTCTGTCTCTTGTTTCGTCTCTTTCTTTTCTTTTTTCTCCTGGATGTAGGCCATCAGATCTTTTCCACTGAGTCCGAGTGACTCACATTGGGCCTGGAAAATTTCAAACGGCGACATGCTGCTGGTTTACGAGATGGGCACAACAACAAGAATTAAATTAACGGACGACAATAAATATGGCAGACTAATGATTCCTTTACGCACGAAAGGGAGTGCTAATGCTTTTGCTAACCAACGAAAACACGAACAACAAAGGAGGGGGGGGGGGGGTGCGAAACACTAGCGAGAGGAATATTGCGGTCGAGCTTTCACTGCAATTGATACGAGAGTTAAAAATAATACTATTTCTGTACCTTCAACTTACGGCAAGAGATGAGGCCTTGAAGGGCAACATTTCAATTCCTTAGAGGAATAAAATTAAAAGAAAAACACGGTCACTCGACAATCAATTCACACACACACACAAAAATAAATAAATGGGAACGGGAACAATGACACTTCGCAAATAGGTATGCAATGGTTATTTCTCCCCTTTCAAACTCCAGAACCGGAACCAAGATCAGCTATTAATTAACAATTCAACCAAGGTTAATCAATAGATTGATAAAACTTCAACCAATTGCTTGACCAAGATTAACCCCATAAACCTGATAACAGGTTAATATAGATGTCGAGAATAGGGGCAAATTAACCCTTTATGCGTTTACGAGTGCCTCGTAAATATATAATATAAGCAAATAACTGAATGTAGGTTGGCCGCAGTCGACTATCTTGGAGGTTCCGGGATAACAGAAAACGGGTACAAAAATATCTTTACTAATATGCAAATCAATATTATTTTACAAGATTAAAAGAGCTTTTAAACCGAGTTAAACACACATTAGGTGTACACGGGTCTCAGTGGCTAAAGGGGGGAGAGGGAGACTTGGTGAAGACGGTCACCGTATAAACAAATAAACAATATTGACCGAGGGACGCTCGAATGACCTTGAGCGTATACTAAGCCAATGATGAAGTATTTACACTGGGGGGGTGAGATAGAGAGAACACTTGCACAGGAGAGTTGCGCGTTGCTGTTACCTTGAACATTTGGTCCGAGAGAGTGATCTTTGCCTTGGCACAAAGTTCAAACAATAGTCTCTGGACAATGACTATTACGAGGGAAACTTAAATATTGCCCTCGAGTAACACGAATTGAGACTAAGCGCACTGCGATCGAGGTAGACTCACGTAAATTTACGAGAATAGCGGTAACTTGAAGGGTTCTGCTAGACTTGTGCACAGTCCAACGGGACGCGAATAGCGGATACGGACGAGGCAGGTCGGGCGGTGAATACTGACTTCCAATTCTGGTGCTGGAGGATTTATAGACGTCGAATGGGGACCTTCCCCTCCGTCCAAAGAGGGTTTTAGGGTCAGACGTATCGGCAGGCGAGAATAATCTCGGCCTTTTAGCGCGAGCGCGCGAAGGTTCCTCAGTCGGCGAGGTGAACTTTGTCCGACTTCAGATGGGACCTTCTTGGCTCTTGAACTTGTCGCAGCTTCCTGTGATTGCGGCATTTCAGGAGGTCCCTGCGGTGCCTCATAATTTTTCACCTCCATTAGCGCAGATAAAAAGGGTCGCCCAGGTGTCTGTTGTTTCTCTTTCTCCATTGAAGGGCAAAGCGGCGTGTATCTTCCTCCATCTCTCTCTCTTTCAGGTCTCTGACAATTCGTTACCAGATTTGTTCCAACTTGTTGCTAAGAAACTGGAATGATCCATTTCTTGAACGGATAGTTACTTCTGAGTAAAACTGTATTATTTACAACAACACGAAAAGATTTTCATAGTGGCTTGACCGACGGGAGCAACCGAAATATATCCCAAAGCCCACGTTCTCTCAAAAACGTTCAGGGTGAGAGTAAGGTGTAGTGCATCTGGGATTAACACTATAAACTCCTGAACCAAGGAGAAACAATCATAGTAATGAAATATTGTCAGGAATTAGAGGTAATGCATAAAAAGTTATGCGAAAAACAGACAGCTTTAGTCAATCGCCCAGAACTATGGCCATGATTTGTCCCAAAGGAAGAGAAAATAAACAGAGTCAAACAGAAATAATACGAACGTAAATAAAAACTCATACGCAGCAATTGCAAAAAGTGACCAACAGGTCCCGGGAACTCAGATTAATTTAGATGGTACACTCAACGCAAAACTACTTACTTGTATATTACATGCCCATGTGATGAATATAGCTAACCCTGGAAGTTATGCAACACCAGTCAACAGCATGTTACAGGAAAACGGGCTCTAACCGATGAAATTCCCCAACGAAGTCGAGTCATCGGCCATTTTCAGAATCAAAGTTACGACGGAGCGGCAATAGCGGTCAAGCAAGGATTGCAGTACAAAACAATAAAAGGATTGGTAGATGGATATTTAGCTATAGAAATTAAAACGGAATTAAGCAACATCATTGTTGCAACTGGATACCAGCCACCCAGGCGCCCCAAATTACCGGTACAAAACTTTACTAAACTCTTCAACTATAGGATACCGGTCATTTTGATAAGCGATTTAAACTTCAATTGCGGGGCTTCTGGAAACAGAAATACAAACAGAATCGGAAAACAACTTAACACGCTTATCAATAGACATATACTGCAAAGACTGGGACCCAATTTTCCTACATAATTTTCCTACTACATACTTAGCCTGGCTAACTTCAATCTGCCCTTTAACTATTTCATGGAACCAGTGGATGTTCCTTGTAGTGACCACATTGCGACTCTAATGTACCTAAACAAGAATCCTAGACAAATCCCTTCGAAGAAATGGAAGGCGTACCATAGAGCGGATTGGGATAAGTACAAAGAATTACTTCAGACCTACGTGCCCAGCCCGCTCGGGAAAACCACTCTAGAGGAAATCGACATGGAGTTGGATAGGATCAGAGAAGAAATTAAAAGGGCAGAGAAGGAGGCCATCCGCATTAATTCTTTCCAAACCATTAAACAATTTAGGTGGACACCAGAAATGGTGGCTTTGAGCGAGGAGATCGGCTGGGCGGCAGAACATATAAGAAGATTCGGAACATCAAGGGAAGCATACAACGCACTGAGGGGACAGAAAAAAGAACTAATAGGACTAATTTATGAAAAACAGAAAGAGAAATGGGATCCGCACATCGAAAAATAGATGTGGAAACACCAAGGGAATTTTGGAAACATATCAACAGATTAAAGACTCGGACAACAAGGGATAAAATAAAAATTAAGGATGCAGGGAACAACATTTTAGAAGATTTAGAGAGCACTGGAGAAATGTATTCAAAATTAGAGAAATAGAGAATGAGAGCTATGACATTGATTTAGAACATCAGATCGTCGACGAACTAATTGGAGAGATCGAAAGGACATACACCTTCCTCTTTGTCGAAGAAAGTAGAGACAACAACGATGGAATAGACACAATCATTACATCTGAGGAATTAAAAGAAATCATAAAGAATTTCCGACAGAGAGCCCCAGGCAGATTGGGACTCAGCAGATTAAATTACATCGAAGAACTCAGGAACATACTGGAGGGAGTGAGAAACGTCTTCAATGCGTGCTTGAACACGGGATACTCTTCTGATAAACTGTAAGTGGCGAATTAAGGATGCAGGAAAGGAGAAACAACCTTCTTCATCCTCTCCCTCTAGATTTCATTGGTAAAGTATTGGAAAAAATAATAAATACAGACTGTCCAAATTCCTCGATGATAATGGCCGAAGAAACAGCTGTTAATTTGGCTTCAGGAAAAACAGAAGCACGAAGATGGCCCTTGGAGTCATCATTAAAAAGATAGCGAAGGCAAAGAGAGAAAAAAATGAGCGTCGACATCGTATGCTGGGGCGTGTCCAAGGCATTCGACAAAGTATGGCAGAAGGTTATACAACTTAAGATTATCAGATTAGGAATGAACAACAAGATTAAAAGGATTTTATCTGATTATGTCATGGAAGACGTGCTTATGTGGAAATAGGACTACATCAGGGTGAAATATTCGAGCTTGCTGCCGGTTTTCCCTAAGGCGGATGTGTGAGTCCGTCTCTCTATTCGATCTACACAGCAGATATACCACCCCCAAGAAATGAAGGCTGCTTGAACATCCAATTTGCCGACGACGCCACTCAAATCATAGTTTGCCCCTACAGGAACGGCCCAATGCAAGCTAGGATGAATGCAGAAGAGATAAGCAGCATTAATAGATACGAAGAAAAATGAAAAATTAAAACCAACAGAGATAAATTTAAAATGGTGCCCGTGTACAGGAGGAGCATCTCAGATGTATATGTAGAAGGACAGCACTACAGATATGACAAAGAATGTAAGGTGCTCGGAATAACTATTACGAAATCAGTTTATAAAAAGCACGTAAATGAGTGTAAACCGAGGGAAGAGCGGCCTGGCATTACTGTACAAGTTAGTTAACCTAAGCATGAAAAACAAGATAAAAATTTATCAAGCTATAATACATACAGTCCAAAAAGTCCAAAACAAAGCTATCTACTTAATAAAAAACAAAATAAGAGGAGAGAGAAGAAGACTCTGAGACCTGCATAGGGAGGCAAGGATAAAGCCACTTAACAGGATAATTGCAAAAAGTGCAAGGAAAGTCTTAGAAAAGACAAAGAATGAAGTAGGAGTTGAATTAACCAACTAAATTGCCCAGAGAGAAGGATGGAGGTCACACAGATTATTCCCAAGTTTCCCAAAGATAGATGAGAGAGGAGAAGAAGACGAAGAATACATCTACACCGAGAGAAAGAGATTAATATTCGACGACGACTAAGAGTAATTAATTAACCGAAGCAAACCAAAGAATAGCATAAAGTCAATTATAACTAGGATAGGAATAAGAAAGAATAGATACAGAGATAGAAACCTGCTGCAGTTTTTAGTAAGAATATTTACTAATATTTACTACTTTCTAACTTTATCACGCTAGCTATACTACCTAAAATGGAAAGAGATAAGCCTGACCTCCAGGCAATTATTATCTCTTTGCAAACCTCTTACTTCCTTCAGCCTTCTGCATCTATTCGTTTTTTACTATCATATTCGCACACGAGACTCACAGTGATACGTGGGACAGGGATCACGATAAACTGTTATACTTATAGTTAGAGACAAGCGACACATCTGTAGGTCCCATGACTAACTAAGTCCACTTTTGTCTCCTACTATTTTCTTCGCTGTCCTATCCTAAAACCTTCCTCTCCCTCTCACTCCTAACCGCCGTACTCACAGGGATTGGAGCCTACTTTGGCTCTATACAGTGTGACTATGGGGGTCTATAAAGGAGTACCGGGCCTCCCCCCTCCCTCCTTTGCCGGTCCATAAGCGCCAATGGGGGCGGAGAATGGTCGGAAGAGCTGTTATTTGTCTCCTACCTCCCTTTTCATTTCATTTCATTTCCGAATTTTTACACCTGGAAGAAATCTACAACAAAATTAAGCTCACTGAAAGGTTCACAGCCGGCAAAGGAGGAAAAGGTGAGAAGTCACCTCAAGAAAACGCCATCAATTTTTACCTTTTCCCCACGGGGACTTCAAGAACAAGATCTATTTTGTACGGAGCCACGTATAGCCGACCCATGATATCGTACTGCATACTGGGGAGTTTAACTTCCGAGTTTACGAAAGAGAAATACTACAATGAGGGAAGTTTATCTTCCTATTTACGAAAGAGAGATACTAAAAGCGGAAAGTTTATCTTCCTATTTATGAAAGAGAGATACTAAAAGCGGGAAGCTTATCTGCCTATTTATAAGGTTCAATGTGTGAACCGTTTAAAATTTTCAAACACATGTTTACTAGGTTCGACTCTCACACAACAACATGCGCATCATAACGACAATAAATCAGAGTGGCCAATACATAAATATTCAGATGTGCTTCCATTACTATATAATGAAAGACCACGGTGCTGTTGGTAAAGATTCGTTTTAACACATTTTCCCAAATGAATTTAAAAATGTGTTTTTCCTATGCAATTCTATGTGTACTTTTCAGATGTGACACTCTTTTTTTTCCGGAAATGCATACTTTTCCCATAATTGACCGAAGTCCATACTAGGAAAAGTATGCATTTCCAGTGAAAACAAGTTTTAGATCTGAAAACTACACATAAAACTGCATAAGAAAAACACATTATCAAAATCATTTAAAAGACGTAGAACCAGACCGGACCTAACCTGGTAGTTTAAGATGATAGAGCCGGCTATTTTAGGTTATTTCCGCTAAAAATTAACATTTCTTAGGTACCTTCGAAATAGGGGGCTTCGCTTCCCATACCTCTCCCCCACCCTAACTTTAAAAAAAACTCGTAATATTCCTAATCCTTTCATATTTGAATGCAAAAGTCGAATGCTAAATGTCGTTAGGTCTCCAATTTGAATCTAACCTTTGCGCAGAAAACAGTTTATAAATAAAAGGTTAGCACTAGTTCGAATGCGGGCATTAGAAAACCAAGTGCCATTAACGCACTAACGGAAAATTTACACTGGTTTTTTCGCCCTTTTGAATCCTTTAATCCCGCCCTACCACAGCCGCTGCATGCCATTATACCATATAAACTAAGAAAAAAATACAGCCGTAAATCGTTCGAAATACACGGGAATGTAAGACGAAATACTATTGGTTCATTGGTAAAGGACGCATGCGCATGCAGATAAAAAAAACACATCGTATTGGTAGAATATCATCAAAAGACTCATACGTAAATAATAATAATAGGTATTATAATGCAAATGGCTTTTAGATCACAAAGGTCCAGGTCTAGGTGATTGAATCAAGGCAAAAGCTGAAGGAGCTAGGCCAAAAAGACGCAGAAAGATTTGAAGTTAGCAAAATAGCAATATACTTTTGATAAAATTAATTACGTAAATTAAAATTGTTTTTGTCTTTGAAAAGTATAAAATCGTAAATGTGTTAAAACGAATCTTTACCCTGCAACCTTTACGCAACCTAATTTAAACAGGGAAATATGCTCGGAATATATACAGTAGGACTTCACAGATGGAGAAATTGCAAGAATACAATTAAGAAATGTATTACATATCCCGGAAGCTACAGAGTGAATACTATGTCCTGCTCCAGAAGAAAAGAAGTTATAAACAGACAAGAAATAATTCTAAAAGGGGCAGAAAAAAGAGAGACAAATTCAATTGCATCGACTCAGGTGAAAATCAACGGCGCCCCCACCTCTAATATTCTGACATGCATTCTTCATTCACAAGTAATGAACATAGCGTAACTAGGATCTTACGCCACAACCTTAAACTCAATGTTGAAAGAGAACTGTCTCGAGCAGATGAAATTCCCGAAAGAAATAGACTCATCTGCCATCTTTAACATAAAAATTTCTGAACAAACTAAAAGACTACGAGAAGACGCAAAAGTAAAAGAAGCTAACCATCCTGAAGTAATGGAAGAATCCGAACGCGAAGAAATAGCTCGCATGAATCTAACAAACAAGATATGGGTGAAACGAGAACGAAAATACGAAAACACAAGAAGACAACTCTGGCCATTCGCTGCGATAAACTACACCAGTTTCACTAGCAAAATAATGTAAAAGCAAAGAAGAAACATTAACAATGACAGAACGGAAAAGAAGGATGGCAAAGAAAAAGTTCCACTAATGCCTAAAGCAAACTCCACTCCTCCTATGAATAATCGCAACCAACGAACATGAAAGGAAGAAAACTAAGAATACCATAGATAAACACGAAAGGATGAAACTATAGAGTAAAGCTATATGGAAATATTTTTAGAGAGATCGACGTAATTCTAATCTCTGAACGGCGGGATCAACTTAACAGCTGAAAAGATAAAGATATGGAGTTAGGATGTAATCGCCTCTAACCACACGAATAAACATCGGAACGGTGCAGGCATAGCGATAAAAAGATGACTGGATTACAGGAACTACAAGGACTAACCGAATCCTACTTCTTAATTGAAATAAAAATGGAATTATACAATATAATAGTTACCACGGTCTATGAACCACACCGGTGCCTCCAAATTCCGGCAACCAACTTCGTAAAACTATTTAACAATAAACACACAAACCTATTCATGCTTCACCGAAAACGGCCACAAAACCAATAACAAAGCTGGAATTGGTCTGAAACACTAATAGAAAGACGGATAGTAAAACGAATGGAACCGGTTTTCAACACATACATTACACAGAACGCAGCAACGAGACCAGATATCTGCGTTTCGAATTACAACACACCTTTAAATTATTATATGGAACCGATAGATGTTTTCTGCAAGTAATTAATATAGGCAAACCCAGCGTTTTTGCTGAAACCATCAATATCACTGAAGAAAAAATGGTACGAATAAAATGTGTTTTTCTGTGAACCCACACTCCTCGGAAATTTGAAACCTCACTGTTGCCAAGATCACAGGAGAAAACAAACAGAAAAAAGATGAAAAAGTAAAAGAAACATCTCCTGAACAATAAACGACGACAGGCCAACGCAAAGGAGCCTGTGAATGAACCTGCAAAGGGAACACAGAAGATGAAGAATCAATTGAGGAATTACTCATCAATGAGAGAATTATAATTTTCCTTTGCGACTACGTTACCCTACACCGTACCACACTAAAAAAAAGGCATGTGAAAAGTATAGGGGTGGTGGTCCCGATCGACCAGACAAACAATGAAGGATACCTGAAACGATCCATAGTAGTCAATGCCCCCCCACCCTAGAAGAAATAAACTGTAGACGAATTATGAGCCACTGTTTTACAAGAAGAGTGACATGAGTCCCTCGCCCCAAATCATGACCCAGGTTCCGAGGAGAAAACATAAACCGAGAATAAACCTAAACTCGAGTGCAACCAGATATCTCAGCTCTGGAACACTTACCCGAAAGAAAGGCAAATTCATTGTACAAGAACCTCGATTAAGCCAAATATTATGAGCACTCGATGAAGACACTAAAAGTGAAAAAGTGCTTAAAAAGGAAGTGTATAAAGTGCGTCATGGGGATACCAGATGAAGATATTTCGACAGTGAAAACGAATAAAGACAAACAACGTTACTCAGCTAGGAGGATCAAACATATATTAATATAACGGCATTAATGCTACAAAACACACAAGAATGAAGCTGATTAAATGACTACAGAGATTATACAGCTCTTACGCCATGAAAAAAAATCATAATAAAAGAACATGGACGAGAGAGAGAGAGAGAGAGAGAGAGAGAGAGAGAGAGAGAGAGAGAAAGAGAGAATGACAATAGAGATTGAGGCCTCTTCCGTCACCTATAGAGAAGAGTGACTATAATTAAATTAAGGACCGTGGTTTGGAATCCACTTTAATCAGTAGGATCAAATAATTGAAATGTTCCGTTCTTGTCTTTTATCCCACTTTTAATCAAGAAGAAGGTCAACTTAGATCAACTTCTTACTGATTTTCTCTTTCCAAACCTTTTACTTCACCACACAGTGGGGCCTGGGGTAAAAGGGCGGCGTGGGAGCTGGAACAGTCGACAGGGGAGGAGAAGACATGCAGCCGATTCATCTGTATCTTTCATACCAAATGAATCTAACTATTGCATCCCCGAACATGACACAGTACGGTTGACAGATGTCTTGGACTAATAAGGAAAATGGATTTAAGCGCTCTCTTGAATAACCTGGAAATACCGCGCATGGTTCTGTCCCGACATCTTGAAAGAGTAAACAAGAAACTCAATAATGCTTCCCTGATCTTTGACTTTAATGAATTATGTATTCAACATGGACTCCACCCACATTATAAAGTGTAAGGCTGATGCAAACATCAATAATTTTGAGATTCTGGGCTCTAATCCTAACATCACCCAGCTAAGAATTCTGGAATCTCTCTTCATAAAAACACATTCGCCCACGTTAAATTCAGACTTGACCGGCCACCCATTATCGGCAATAGCCACAACCAACCAGCTTCAGACCTGTTAATATTCTAACGACAACAAACTACCCATAATCGTGTCCGAATTTGGGAAATTCCTTAGTCATTCCCCTGACTTGCTGACAGCAGGTATGAATTTATTCCTCTCCTTTGCTTTGAGCTTATCTGTATATGTACTGGTAATTATTAATACCTTTAATTTTATAGGTTTACTATCTTAATTATTTTATTATGATTTGTATTTAGGTTTAAGTTAACATTTGTTCGCCTTAAAAATTGTGTTTATCCTTTTAGGCTGATGATGGATTGGGTAATCCGAAACGTTGCTTGAAATAAATAAGAATGTCACTGATGGTCGTATCCTTCCTACTGCAATTAAAATTACGCCTTCTTAGAAGCAACCTTGTTGAATATATATATATATATATATATATATATATATATATATATATATATATATATATATATATATATATACGTTAAATTTTCAATATCTCTGAAATATTTCGTGGTTTAGTCTGGTTATAAAACTAAAAAGAAACAATAAACATATATTTAAAAGAAGAAATACGCATAAGAAAGATTTTCTTTGTATATAACAACAATTGCTAGTAGACAAAATTTGGCATGCGACAAAAGCATTCAATCAATAATAATTTCAGCAATTTAATATTTCGTGTCATAACCTTTGTTTGCAATAACAGCACGAAGACGATTCTCTGATATTAGATTTTCGCAAGCATTTCTTGATATTTTTACACAGTTCGATGCAAATCTTCCTGAAAGAGACAAAGTTCCTTGGGTTTCTCTTTTAGATTGCAGCCTTCAGTATTCGCTTCAAATGCTCAATAATATTGAGGTCTGACGATTAACTTTGCCATTTAAGGAAGTTTATTTTTCTCTTTTAAGCCATTCTTGAGTTAATCTGTCCGTTTGCTTAGAATCGTTGTCCTGCTGAAATATCAAGCGATGTCGGCCGTAGAATTTTTTTTGCACATGGAAGAAGCCTTTTCTCCATTGTCTTTCGATACGAGGCGCTATCCATTTTCCCATCAATCATGTGGAGTACTCCTGTACTTTGTGCAGTTAAGTAGTTCCAAACCATGAGACTACCTCTTCCGTGTTTCACGGTTAGGATGGTGTGTTTAGGAGTTACTTCTGCCCACCATCCCGTCCCTGCATCATTTTGACCGAAAAGTTATTTTAGTCTCATCTGACAATATTCACTTCTCTTTTCAAGATGCTTTCTCGCAAACTTTAAACGTTTCGTTACATGCTTTTTATTAAGTGGAGTTGTTTTTTTTCTGAGGAGGGAGTTAAAGCATGCATATAAGTATTATGGAGTTGTCTATTAATTGTTATTTTACTCACTATAGTCTCTGAAAATTTCAGATCACTTTGTGGATCAGTCATAGTAATCATTAGATTATTCTTTACTTTTCGAAGCATGTAAGGTCGAGACCGATCGTTAATCTTGCGAAGGAGAACCGGCTCTTGGCAAGTTGGTTGTGATCCAAATATTCACGATGCTTTCTAGTTATAGAACTTACTTTGCATAAAACACATAATAAACTCGCTCTGAAATAGTCCTAGAGTAAAATCCATCTGAATTTGCTGTCGAAAAGCTTGAGGAACTTTTTGATCTTCGGCATTGCTCAAAGCAAACGTCCTGCCTCTATCAATGAATGACGGTGTGAATACTCGGCAGTTTATATCAGTTTCTTTTTTAGAAATTTTTCGAATCTTCAATCTTATCCTTTTCATCGGTGTTATAAGATTTCTTTGATTTAATAAAAATATATCGCATGTTATTAGAGTGGATGAATACTTTTGTTACCTGCTAAATTTTGTTTGTTAGCAAATGCTTTTATATACAAAGAAAATCTCTCTTACAGTATGCGTATTTCTTCTGTTAAATTAACTGAGTTTCCTTTTAGCTTTATAACTAGACGAAAGCACGAAATATTTTAGAAATATTGGAAATTTTACCGTCACATTACCGTATATATATATATATATATATATATATATATATATATATATATATATATATATATAAAAGGCCATGGAATTACAGATATACTGTAATTATGGCGGGTGACCCCCCCTCCCCAATTTCTCATTTTTCAACTAGTCATATCGGGGTAACCAGTTGGTTAATTCTGACAATATTTTAACTCAATATACTACAAATCTTCCCACAGAATCATATATCATATAGGATTTTGTCGCAATATAAGAAATTGCGACTCCCGTGGTTTACATGTCATCATGCTTTGGTAGGTAGGCTTAGTTTTAAAGTGTACGTCTACATATATACTTATGTATTTTTAATTGGTCAGTATCATTATAGTGAGGTTGTTATAAAAAGACTAGAAGATTATTATGAGAGTTCCCTGTCATTAGTTGGAAAATACGTACACTTGAAAAACTTCTCAAGAACATTCGTAATACAGGAACCATCAAAGGAAAGCGGTAAATGGTAGGTTTAAAACCGTTCTAGTTCCCGAAAATGTTAATTACATAATTGATAATATCTGCGAACCAGGGACTTATTTATCGTAACGGATAATTGCACAAAATCTGAATTTTGGTAAGAGTTCTGTGCAACATGTAGTGAAATCACGGAATTTAAAAGCAATAAAAAGAATTCCAACTACAAGAAAAAAGACAATATGTGAATGATAAAAGGAAAGCAAAGTTCAGACCATTCTTGGATAATATTTCAGTTGATAGTATTAACAAGATAGTGTTCACGGCTCAGAAAGATTTTACTCCCGAATTAAAGGTAACCGTCAAAATAACGTTGCTAAAAAATGTGATATTCCACTTTTTTCGAAAAAAAGCGATGAAATTTGCAGGAGTTTCTTGGAGCGCTAAAATGACGTTCATTTTATTGAAATCGAAAAGCCAAAGCGAATTCAGGTCATTCGTTTTTGTATGATTATAACCAAATGAATTAAGAAACATGAATGGTCGCCTCGCCGCAAAGCCAAGACTGCAACCCGATACATTATTCGATTTGAGAGTTGCTGGAAGAGAAGAGTTAAAGTGAACAGAGCGAACAAAATCACACAGCCTGAATTAAAAAGTAAAATACTAAAAGCATGCAAAGAAATTGACATTAATAAAAGCTAAAACGAACAGGCTTTATATGGAAGAAGAGGCTCCGATTAGTTTGTCAACAAAATGGTGTTCCATTCAATCATTTAATAAAAATAAATAAAATATCAGTTATTTGTCATTTTTACTACTTTTTAATTTTTTATATTGGGATAAAATTACATATAGTATTATTTAAAAAAATTTACCATTGTGAGGCAAAAGGTGTGTTGTGCATTATTAATTTTAATACTTAGTTGGACCATTTTTGCTCTAATTAGAGAGAAAATCTTTCGTTGCACGGATTTTAACAAATTTCTGACGCTATATTTCTCCATTCAGCTTTTAATTTTTCATACAAATCTGTTTTATTTGTACTTGTAGTGCTTCTTATTGCTTTTACCAGCACTCACCACAAGTGTTTTATTGTATTTACATAATCCTGGGCCCTATGTTGCCAATTCTAACTGGTGATCCCCATTTCTCCAAACCAATTCTTGGTGTGGTTGGTTCAATGGCAGGGGGCATTTTCCTGTTGAAATTTAACTTCATTTCTTGTTGTGGTGGGATGAAATTTATTTAGACATTACTCTAAAACGCATGACGAAATGGTGATATAATATGTGTAGTTCATTATTCACTGGCATGTAAACATCTCTCTTGGCCCTGATGAAGACATTCAGCTACATATTAGGATAAAAACAAATCCCTGCCTCACAGTTGGTACCACACAATCAGGCTGAAATATCTCTCCAACTTTTCGTCTCACAAAGGGAAACTGTAGCTCTTACCAGGCTTCATGCCATACGATTCTAGAAATCGTTCTGAAATATTTACTTACTAATAACATGCCTGTCAATTCTATCCTTAATTGTTCAACGCTGAAACTAGTGACTAACCCTAAAGGTAGTTCATTCCATGTCTGGCATATTCTATATGTGACGGACTGAAGTTGCCCCAAAAAGCAGTCCTGAACCATTTCATTACGATATTTAACCATATAGACAGGGTTTTAGCCAAAACTAGGTGTGAACCTTTTGTCTGGCCAGTTCTACCAGGGGAGCATCTAAGGTAGGTAGAATAAGCAGAAGATTCTAAATGGACGCGGAAGCGACCGTGCTCATAGGACTGGGGGAGGGGAGGAGCAGGTGACGCCATTTAAAAATTGAACATTATACTTCACAGATAGGGCCAGAAAGGGTTCATTGCATTTGCAAAAAGGCTCCCGTCCGAGAAACAGGTCACCTCCGGATCTCTACCAATCAATCTAGTTAAAGCTCTCCTTTTATGGAGCATATGCCATATGGCCAGCTTGCATCCAACAGTGGAGAGAATAACTAAAAAGCTCTTGAAGCCTGCGGGCTCAAAAACGCCGAATAATCTCTCAATGAGGGTCCCAACGTAATCGAGGCTCCGCTCAGACTACTTGCGACTTTGTTCTTGGTCTGGGCCACTCTACCCGAAGGTGTCTCATGCCACGACTTATCAGTCTTGGCATGATCTCTTATCGTAATAGCAGCAGAACCGTCCGTCTCCGGCGGCCGCGCAGATGGAGAGGATTCCTTTGTCCTCTTTGATTTCATCTTACATTTCCTCTTCTGCAGAGGAATGCGAGGAGTCAGCCCACTTCTCTTTCTTTCCCCGGAAGAGGCTCCTAAGGCAGGACGGATTAGCCTCGACCAGATCTTTCTCCGAAATTGGGAAGATTTTGGCCCATGATCAATGTAGCACAAGGCATGGGAGGGAGTACATCCTCTACTTACGAGTATTCGAGGACCAATGCCTCTTAAGGAGGGTCTTGGAGAAGGGCGGAGTCATGTTTAGTGTCTGGCACAGATTCAAGGTTTGTCCCCTTGGAAGACACCTCCATAAGCATCTTCACCTCAAAAGCGGCCTCTAACTGGCCATCCGCTCAAAGGTGTCAGGTATCCCGGCCGAGGACTTATAAGGCCTATGGACCGCTACTTGGGCCTGTATGCTGAACCTCATGGGAAAGATAGTGGGAGCGAGAATGCCGACAATCTTAAACATGACAAATCTCGGCTCTATGAGGTGCATCGACAAGGCCTAGGGAACGATGCAGCCTCTTATCCCTCTAAGGAGGTTGTGGCGGGCCACCTGACCCCAACGGGAGGCACAAGGATCGAGGCGGTGCGTCTTCTTTCTTGAAGTGTTGTTGATTGGCCCTAGAGATAGAAAAGGAGGACTCGTCGCAAGTGGTGAGACGCCTGGAGGCAATTCTACAAAAGTGGGTAAGGAGGAAAGTCCCGAGCACGTCAAAAATGGAGATAGAAAAGCGCTCTCTCCACTTAAAGATTCTAGGAGGGGTTCCTGAGAGAGATCATTTGAGCCCACCTCCGTCAAAAAGGTGAAGCTACCCAGGGCGGCTCCGTAGATAGCAAAGGGTAAGCCACTTTGCCGCATTCAAAAGGTAGAATGAGAGCCCCTCTATCTGTCAGAGTGGTGTTGTATCTAAGTTCCTTGTCCATCCCAACACCAACGTCGGGCGAGGATTGAGGGAGAGGGACGTAATCGTAAATACTGAGAACTGTTAAAGACTGGAAATCCTGCCAACAAACAGTAATTTCCTAAGCTTGTGACCACTAAAATGAAAATAAGGATAGTTGGTGGGATCCGCTCCTGCCTATCCTGTCTCTGATTTTGCATTAAAGAATAGTGTTTGCAACTTAGGACAGCAACACACACTCACCAACTAAAGGTAACCAGTGACTGGTCCTTCCCTAAAGGTCGAAGCTCCCAACTGGGCAGCCATAGAGGCAGGGCGATAGGGCAGATATCCTTGGTAGGAAGTAATAATCCTCGACAGGACGGCCAGGATCTAAAGGTATGTTGTGGCAGGCCCATATAAGGGACCCGAGAATTTTTGTTGGCCAGGTATACAACAAAGCAGTAAATCCCACCCGCCATAAACAGTCCTGCTTTATGCATCCGAGAATGGTCACAGGGAAGGGGATAACCCATTACACGCAGGAAAGTGGTTATTAGGAGCAAAACAGATATTCTCATTTTTCGCACCCCAACGCTCAGGCCTCTTCAAGGCCTGGTCTCTTGCAACCTGGTGGCGTCAAAGGGCGTTGTTTATAGAGTTTTCAAAGCCTCTCCTCTGACACGGTATGGGGTAGCTGGTCAGGTCCTTAAGCCTGGGCAGAGATTGATGGGATATTCGTAGAGAAAAACATTTATTGGCCTACCTTGCTTTTTTTTACAGGGAAAGGAGATTCCAACTTCTTCGATGAAGAAATTAGTAAGAATGAATGAATATTTACATCGCTGTTATTTCCTATGTATTTCAAGGACGTTCAGCTTGAAGCAAGAAAATTTTACTTCCGCTCCCGAAAGAAAAGTAACAAATTCCAATACATCTAACTCTTGCTATATCGCCTTGCCCTTCAACCCCGAGTTAAAAGGCTTAAATAAACTATTAAAATATTAGAGATCAAGTAAATATAAACTCTATCTAATGTGAGCTAGTAACGATAAACCATTTCTAAGATGACCGAGGAAAGATTTACATCTGAATTAGGACAAAAATAAAACAAATTGACCTCAAAGGAGGGTTAAGTTATGTTTTCTGTTTCCAAATTTACACGTAATTAATTCTCTACTCGGTCAGTATATAGATGAATTATCTTACTTGGGTAATCATGAAACATAAACAACCTAGCTCGCTTATGTATAGTAAAGATAGGCTATCTCTAAGTCTACCCAGTAAAAAAGATCCATATTGTTCCTTCTAAGATCACCTATCTTTACTTGATGAAAGGTTCTAACACTGAAATAGCTTTTAGCTTTCCTGGTACTTTCAAATATTCTCCAAGAATTATGAGCATCCCTATCAGTTTAGCGCACAGTTTCCTCTGCTCCAATGAGAGCAACAATTATTACTAAGAAAGTTCGCATAATATTAAAGATTAAGGTGAGGTGAGGCATAAAGTGCTGATGTAAGTGCAGCAAGTGTTAGAGGAAGGGAAAGAGTGTTAAAGAAAATATTTGACACAACAACTATTAGAATTAAACGAGACAGGATTATTTTGAAAGGATATGCCTGAAAGGACATACATTTCAAAAGAGGAAACTTTATTACTTGTGATTACTACATCTAGAGATTTTAGGTTTCAGAATCTCCAGAGCCATACAATTAGTGAGGCTTTTAGCTGATACAAGGCTTTTTTTGACGATAAAAAGAAATTATATATACAAACAACCGTCGATGCCTATTTCAAAACACCGGCTCGAGTGATAGGCTTCACTTTTCTATCACCAAAATCAAATCATTGCACTCCAGTACCAGTCATACTTCCATCATCATTTTTCCATATAATGTTAACCCATCTTATTACCTCAAAAGTGTCCCTTCATTATGTAAGACATTGATGGAACATGTGGTAAGTGTTAAGCATATTATCTTTTATAGTTCTTTTTCTAATACTTGTTAGGATTTTAATGTTTTTTATGTTCTGTAGTTGCCCTTAGACCGTTCGTTAGGGATCTAATTTATGCACAAATTCGACTTAAAGACGTTGACAGCAACGTATTTTCTTCATAGTCAGGGGATCGTCTGTACTTGGGACGCTTCCGTCTGGAAAGGCGTGCAACCCTCCAGAAGATCACATCCTACACGGTTACACCTGATACTCTCCTATGTGGGGGTAGGGAAAATTGTAGAACATTTTAAGTATTGCAAAGATTGTGATGGCAAATATCGTAAACTTCGAAATATGATCTCAGGAGGGTGCATTATTATTATCCGAAAGCAAGCTTATGCATAAAGCCCAACACTTACGAGTAAGAGCTTGAACTTCCTTCATTCGTCGACAAGCACAAAGACAGTGTTGAAGTAAGAATTCCGCGTTTCAAACGTTTAGTGGAAAGCATAAATCCCCGCTAGATCAAGCATGCAAAAAATGAAACAAATTCCAAATAGAATTCCTATTCAGATTCATTCATAGACCTTGCCCCATCCCCTTGGTGCAAGTGTACACCTTGAACAGAATTGGGCCGACGAATGCGTCACCTTAATTTTGGATATGATGTTGGCGAGCCTGATTTGAGCGGCCTCCAGCTCGGCGTTCGCCTCCTCTAGGGCCTTCCGTTTGGGCTCCACGTCACAGTACACCTCATAGAAGCGAATGATGTTGATCACCCATGAACACAAGCCTAGAATAAAGGCTCGTTATGAGGAAAAAGAGAGGACTGCAAGGAAGGAGCGTTTAGTACTTGCTAATTTATTTAGTCGCATTATGAGGGGGATTTATTTTTCCTTTAATTAAATTTAAAAAAGCAACGATAGCATATCTGGCAGTCATTTTAACCATTGGCAAAGAAGGAGGGGGTTAGGGTAAGTGAACATAAGTGACTGTGCTTAGTTCAACTAGCATAATATAAAGACTATTAGAGACCGAAGAAAAATAAAAGAAAACCATTTGATCATATATATAATGTGGTAATTGGATAGACTTCCTCTGTATATCCATTTGCTTTTAGTAATCAGGAAAATTATGCATCTGCTAAAGATGCGAATAGAAATATAAATCTCCTTCACTAAACATGAATCTAATTCAAAATGGCATAGACTTACCAGCTGCTGCCACACTCTTGGATCGAATGAAATCTGGATTGAAATCCGGGTTTTCGAGATACGGCTGAATTGCCTTAATGACATCAGGGTGGATATCTTCTTTGTTGTAGTTAGTCAGCTGGTCAAGAAACTGATCCACTTTTGCCATCATTACCTGACAAAAAAAATGCCAGACATTATCTGGTGGTTTGAATATGCTTTACTTGCTACTTTCGGGATATCTCAACTCGATCATTTTGTCGAAGAATTAGAGGATAAAGGGAAGTTCTTAATACCCATATCATCACCACTATCTTATTTACGCCTTTTTAGCTAAACAACATATATTTCTATGCTTTACCTTCCTCTTTAAGCTTTAAACACAACGTGCTGTGGCGAAGAGCTTGCGTTTTGAAGCTTCGATAAGCATCGTTCGGGAAACGAGTACCGCGACTCACTGACACAAGGTGGAGAAAATACAACTACATTCGTTTGCTTCGAGCCAAAGTGAAAGATGCTCAACTTTACTTGCAATGAGTCTTACAATGCCAATTACACACCAAACGTGAATTTGGGGGTGTTTTTAATATCATGTTGAGAAGAGATTTATACGTAGGAGGTCATTTGTCTGGGTTTCTGGACCTGGAGCATACCTTGGCTGTCTTCCACGAGCGGTCCTTAGGGATTTTCCCATTGGAAGCGAGTAGCACCATGACGGCTGCAGTCACGTTAGAAACTCCCGACGGCGGTGACCCGAAGGACTTCAGTTCCGTTAAATTCGCCTTTGGATGAAAACAAGAGAATCAGCTCATGCGGATAAAAAATTTCGGAACCGAAACCACAGAAAGCCTTAAGAAACAAGCGCACACGCCAAACATGAGAGTAATACGCAGACCACAGTTGGGACTCGAAGATGATGATTAAACATAAGAAAAATAGACGCCATCCGGGTGTATAGTGTGAGATGTTCTCACAGTATAGAAAAAGGGGATAAAACGGAGTAGGAAGATAACTCGATTAAGGAATATGACCTTAAATTAGGATGGCTGGTAGTAAGAAGAAGCCACAACAATTTAGAAACTATAAATTGTAAAACAACTCTCTCAAATTCGCATAAATATTAGTCACAAAGCGCAAAACCGAAATGTCTCGAAGCGCTATAATTGGCCATCTTAAGTGTGTCGACCGAGAAAAGAGGGAACCCTCTGGAGCCTTACCTTGTTGAGGGTGTTGAGGGCCTCGCGTGCGGCCACGAGCGCGGGTTCCGCTTTCACCAAGTCTTCCTCGCAGTCCTTCCGCCGTTTGGCCACTTCGGTTTCGATTAGTGCCACCTTCCGCTTCTCGTCGTTCGCTATTTCGTTCTCGACGGAAGCCTATAAACGACCATTATCTAAGTCATCAACATCACTTCAGGTCATAGAGACTCTATCGTGTCTAAAGAAAGACAAGAAGGCCATCAGACTTTCACGCATTAATACCAGCACAAGTCTTTTGCCCCTATCCTGAAGGAAGAGGAGGGAGAAGAAAAAATATGGGGTTTAGGACAAATACCCATGCCTATCTCGTCCACAGAACCTAAGTTCGTTCGAACCTGATTTGAAATTAGAAAATGAAGGTGAACCCCTGAATTAGCCTCTAATATCGAAGCAACAACTAAGGAGCCGATTCCTTCCACCAGCATCTCTGAAAATGCTAGACCAGGTTTTGCTCGAAGAATGGGTTTAAATTCCTCTAGATAGTCCCATAAAGACGTATGAATCAATTGATAAAGGTATTAAACATTTATTAATGATAAATAAGTGCTAAATCGATACTAAAAATAGAAATAAGTAATTAAAATAGGGTTTCCATTATTTTTTCCAACCGCTGTATGCATTTATCGGACTTAATGAATTAGTGTTACAGACGAAATATTTTTCAAAAATTCAAAATCCATTCATAGTGGGAACGAACAAAGGCATAGTCACCTCAATTCCCAACTATTAATTCATAAAGCATCTCTTTAGGTACATCTATCCCAATAAATATGATGCTCAAGGAAAGTTATGAAAGACAACCAGAATAAAAAAAAGAACAAAAAAAATAAAAAGGTCAGTTATGCCTACGAAAAAGGGCATATGAAGGAGTCTTGCTTCCCCCCCAAATTCCAGTGCATTGTCAGCTAAAATGAGCTCTTGGCTCCAAGGTAAGCTAAGATAGCAAGCACGAGGTGGCTCACCTCTTCCAAGAACTCTTATGGTACCACATCCTGGCATGCCGGAGCTTCGCTAAGTATCAGAAACAAGCGGTGGCGATCCCGTCTTACTAGTACTGCGATAGTTATGGCGTACAAAGCTCCCCAAACGAAGATATTTCAACCAAAGGGTGACGAAAATTCTGGGGTACCAAACATTCCTCACATAAGTGTTAATGGGAGCGCATTATCAGGTGGTGATGCGCCCAACGAGTGTGCTCGATTCGGGCAAGAGAAACAAATAGGTTAGCTACTATGTATTCAGTGTCTAGAAGGGCGCTAAAAAAGAAAATCGAGCAAAACATACCTAAGACAAAAGAAATCCAAAACAAACAAACAAAACCAAAGGCAAAATAAACAAAACAAAACAAGAAGCAGAAAAGCAGGAAGAAGAAGGAAGCACGCTCCAGCATCGGAGGGAGACCCGCTTCTAGCCGGCGCGAGAACATGCGAACAGCGCTCAAAATGGAGGAGGCTCGCCTTCTTCAAGAAGTGAAATAGTCCACAACTCTGCGGTAGCGACCACGCTCGTCCCAATACCGAGACAGGTAACGTGAAAAATTATCAAGCAGACAAACATTCAACAAGAATGTTCCGAACTGTTTGGTGGACAACGCAGGAGTCACAGCAAGGTGAAGGGGAGCAATCCATAAAATAGTGGTGCGTTCCACGAGTATGTACAATTCAGAAAGCAACCTGAAGCCGTCGCGGCCTTGGGGGGTAGGTCTATGAAAACAGTCGCGGCGCAATGGCACGAAGATTTAAGTTCCCCTCGGCCGACTGCTATCATCTAAGCCAAGAAGCCCGAAGGGCTCCTCGGATTCATGCCATATAGTCATTGTGGAGAAGAGAGAAATGCTGTTTTGGTCATTAAGTCCTCGCGGACTCGTTGGTGTCATTACAGCGCGCTCATTATTCGAAATTCCAACATGTCCAACAACCTAGCGGAAAAGAATCGAATCTCGAGATCCTCCCAGTTCGCGGCAACTGTGGCGTGATGGATACCATGAAGCAGTGGGTGTGAATATTCCAATGCCCCCGAGAACACTCAAGGCTCTTTGTGAGTCGCTAAAGATCAAAATCCGGTCTCCAAACCGGGCACGACGTGTTCTTTACCACACCGAGCGAAGTATTGAAACTCGGTTTGCCATGAAGACAGACGCATCGCCTGGTAGAATCCCGCTGAATTCAAACATTCGAACAGAGGCGAAAAGGCGTGGAAGCTGATTTCCTCCTGGAACTTGGAGTCAACCGTGTACACTGGCACGGATCCAGTGAAACACGAAGTGTGCTGAAAAAAGGCCAAACGTAATACCCAGGTGCTGTAGAAAATTTTGAAGCAGATTTGTGGGGACAGACAGTCAAAGGTGGCACCCTCCAGGGTGGTGGTCAGAACCAGATGCGTCCTTGACTCAAGAGCTACATCGAGCTATCCAAAGAGCTTCCTAGCCCCCAACTCAAAGGGCTTTAGTTATGACTGACGTCTCTCGTTGGCATATCCGCCGTCGAAATCGGCTGCGGATGCTGTTAGAGCCATTGGCGCTGAGGAAGACGCTGTCCTCCCGCGTACATAGGCAAAATTAACCATGTACGGAGAGCGAGTGGCATCTCCCCGGTATCGAAAAATATACTTAAAAGGGACATGCGGAAGGGAACAGTTTCCAGACAGAGACTACTGTGATGAATGAAGTCCACCTTGCTATATAAACACTTGGCTGCGGATGCGTAAATCTTGAATCCAGAATCAAGCTTTGAACGAGCAAAGAATTGCTAAAGGTAAGGTCGTTGCGCTATCAGAACCAGATGTGCGTACTGAATGCCACGGAACGAATAATGTCTATGGCACGAGTACAAGATTCCCTAAGGCTGCAAATATGAGCCCTCCAAGTGAGAAATCGGTCGATAACAAGACCAAGGAAACGGTGCGAATCCCTCACTTCCAGGAGAATCCCGTTTAGGAACAATTCCGGCTCGAGATGGAGCCGTGGATAGCGGCAGAATTGCGCCTCCTTAGTTTTGGTCAAAGAAATGCGAAACCTGTGCGCTTCGGCATATCGAGAGATGCCATTCAATACCTGTCGTAGAATATTTTATCCCCTCTGAAGGTAATGTCCAGTCGGCGGCCTTCAGCGAAATAAAGAAGTGCATTTAACTCTGGCGGAGGAGCATCCAGGCCAAAGATACTACTTCTCCACGGATGCAGGGTCCTAGATTGTACTCTCATTCTCTTGGAGAACGAAAGTATGTTTCCCCTAGAGAACTTGCATCGAATCCCTTTGACTTCTCTCACACCTCTGCAAGAGGGATATTTCTTTTAAGTAAAGACACGTATGTCTGCTGCTTCACCTTACTAGAAACTCGCGTGGGGGGAGTTGGGGGGAGCCATGGTTTTAGCCAAAGCTAGGTGTGAACCTTTTGTCTGGCCAGTTCTACCAGGGGAGCATGTAAGGTAGGTAGAATAAGCAGAAGATTCTGAATGGACACGGAAGCGACCGTGCTCATAGGACTGGGGGGGGGGAGCAGGTGGTGCCATTTTGAAATTGAACATAATACTTCACAGGTAGGGCCAGAAAGGGTTCGTTGCATTTGCAAAAAGGCTCCAGTCCGAGAAACAGGTCACCTCCGGATCTCTACCAATCAATCTAGTTAAAGCTCTCCTTTTATGGAGCATATGCCATATGGCCAGCTTGCATCCAACAGTGGAGAGAATAACTAAAAAGCTCTTGAAGCCTGCGGGCTCAAAAACGCCGAATAATCTCTCAATGAGGGTCCCGACGTAATCGAGGCTCCGCTCAGACTACTTGCGACTTTGTTCTTGGTCTGGGCCACTCTACCCGAAGGTGTCTCATGTCACGACTTACCAGTCTTGGCATGATCTCTTATCGTAATAGCAGCAGAACCGTCCGTCTCCGGCGGCCGCGCAGATGGAGAGGATTCCTTTGTCCTCTTTGATTTCATCTTACATTTCCTCTTCTGCAGAGGAATGCGAGGAGTCAGCCCACTTCTCTTTCTTTCCCCGGAAGAGGCTCCTAAGGCAGGACGGATTAGCCTCGACCAGATCTTTTTCCGAAATTGGGAAGATTTTGGCCCATGATCAATGTAGCACAAGGCATGGGAGGGAGTACATCCTCTACTTACGAGTATTCGAGGACCAATGCCTCTTAAGGAGGGTCTTGGAGAAGGGCGGAGTCATGTTTAGTGTCTGGCACAGATTCAAGGTTTGTCCCCTTGGAAGACACCTCCATAAGCATCTTCACCTCAAAAGCGGCCTCTAACTGGCCATCCGCTCAAAGGTGTCAGGTATCCCGGCCGAGGACTTATAAGGCCTATGGACCGCTACTTGGGCCTGTATGCTGAACCTCATGGGAAAGATAGTGGGAGCGAGAATGCCGACAATCTTAAACATGACAAATCTCGGCTCTATGAGGTGCATCGACAAGGCCTAGGGAACGATGCAGCCTCTTATCCCTCTAAGGAGGTTGTGGCGGGCCACCTGACCCCAACGGGAGGCACAAGGATCGAGGCGGTGCGTCTTCTTTCTTGAAGTGTTGTTGATTGGCCCTAGAGATAGAAAAGGAGGACTCGTCGCAAGTGGTGAGACGCCTGGAGGCAATTCTACAAAAGTGGGTAAGGAGGAAAGTCCCGAGCACGTCAAAAATGGAGATAGAAAAGCGCTCTCTCCACTAAAAGATTCTAGGAGGGGTTCCTGAGAGAGATCATTTGAGCCCACCTCCGTCAAAAAGGTGAAGCTACCCAGGGCGGCTCCGTAGATAGCAAAGGGTAAGCCACTTTGCCGCATTCAAAAGGTAGAATGAGAGCCCCTCTATCTGTCAGAGTGGTGTTGTATCTAAGTTCCTTGTCCATCCCAACACCAACGTCGGGCGAGGATTGAGGGAGAGGGACGTAATCGTAAATACTGAGAACTGTTAAAGACTGGAAATCCTGCCAACAAACAGTAATTTCCTAAGCTTGTGACCACTAAAATGAAAATAAGGATAGTTGGTGGGATCCGCTCCTGCCTATCCTGTCTCTGATTTTGCATTAAAGAATAGTGTTTGCAACTTAGGACAGCAACACACACTCACCAACTAAAGGTAACCAGTGACTGGTCCTTCCCTAAAGGTCGAAGCTCCCAACTGGGCAGCCATAGAGGCAGGGCGATAGGGCAGATATCCTTGGTAGGAAGTAATAATCCTCGACAGGACGGCCAGGATCTAAAGGTATGTTGTGGCAGGCCCATATAAGGGACCCGAGAATTTTTGTTGGCCAGGTATACAACAAAGCAGTAAATCCCACCCGCCATAAACAGTCCTGCTTTATGCATCCGAGAATGGTCACAGGGAAGGGGATAACCCATTACACGCAGGAAAGTGGTTATTAGGGGCAAAACAGATATTCTCATTTTTCGCACCCCAACGCTCAGGCCTCTTCAAGGCCTGGTCTCTTGCAACCTGGTGGCGTCAAAGGGCGTTGTTTATAGAGTTTTCAAAGCCTCTCCTCTGACACGGTATGGGGTAGCTGGTCAGGTCCTTACGCCTGGGCAGAGATTGATGGGATATTCGTAGAGAAAAACTTTTATTCGCCTACCTTGCTTTTTTTTACAGGGAAAGGAGATTCCAAGTTCTTCGATGAAGAAATTAGTAAGAATGAATGAATATTTACATCGCTGTTATTTCCTATGTATTTCAAGGACGTTCAGCTTGAAGCAAGAAAATTTTACTTCCGCTCCCGAAAGAAAAGTAACAAATTCCAATACATCTAACTCTTGCTATATCGCCTTGCCCTTTAACCCCGAGTTAAAAGGCTTAAATAAACTATTAAAATATTAGAGATCAAGTAAATATAAACTCTATCTAATGTGAGCTAGTAACGATAAACCATTTCTAAGATGACCGAGGAAAGATTTACATCTGAATTAGGACAAAAATAAAACAAATTGACCTCAAAGGAGGGTTAAGTTATGTTTTCTGTTTCCAAATTTACACGTAATTAATTCTCTACTCGGTCAGTATATAGATGAATTATCTTACTTGGGTAATCATGAAACATAAACAACTTAGCTCGCTTATTTATAGTAAAGATAAGCTATCTCTAAGTCTACCCAGTAAAAAAGATCCATATTGTTCCTTTTAAGATGACCTATCTTTACTTGATGAAAGGTTCTAACACTGAAATAGCTTTTAGCTTTCCTGGTACTTTCAAAAATCAATTAAGGTAACCTTCCCTCTTCCGACACTTAAAGGCGTCTCTCAAAACACCTTGCCAAAATTGAAACCAATCCTATTTGGAGAAACCAGCAGAAATTTGGATAAACGCACACACGAGCGGAAATAAGACGTACGCAGCAGAAACACTTCCAATGCCCTCTTTAGTCACTTGCATGTCATCGAAAGAACCATCAAATAGACTGGGATCAAGCCAAATATTTTTATATCACCCAAAGAGGGGGCAGGGGGGAGCTAGCCACAGAATGTACTAATAGTTCATCTCCTTTAAAAATCCCAAATCACAGACCAGCAAAGACCTTAAGGTCCACCCGTGGCAAGAAATCTAAGTTGAAAGTAGTTACTCGAGTTCTGTTCTATTCAGTGTTGCTTTTTAAAGTAAGGGATTATGTCAAGAATAGGAAACCAAACAGCTGAAGGGGTCGCTATCCGTCACAAAAGAATTCGGAGGTCGCTATTTTGGACAAAGGATGCCCTCAAGAATGTTTTTAGGACTTAAGAAGGTAGGTTTAAGTTAGGATGAGTTAACCCATGGTAGTCTAATCTAACCAAAACACCATATAGGTCTCCATTTCCCAACCTTTGGGTCGCCAAACATTTTTTTCTGGGGTTGCCAAGTACTTACAAATCTAACAAGAAAAAACTATCAATTCCCTATAATGAGATGTTGGGTGAGGAGGGGGAATACCGACCGAATGCTCTGGTACGATAACTATTTCAAATTGTCCGCCGCCACTCACCACCAACACAGCACCCATCCTCAATAAACAGCACGCGAACAACAGGTTTCCGCCATCACGACGTCTGTCTTTATCAGGTAAGAAAATTGATTTTTCGGATGTCTGCTGTTATTTTTCACGGTTCTCATATAGTGTCGCACGTCGGTGAATATGGCGTGATTATTTTGAGTTAAGTTTCATTACGATATTTAACCATATAGACATGTTATCGAGTGAAATGAAGTGCGTCCTTTAGAAGTGGCCACTATGGCATTGTTGTGAAAATAAATGGTGGTGCGGGAGAACATCGCCCGCCAATATGTGGGGGAACACCGATGCGTGAAATTTTGAAAATTCGATTTACTTTGAAATACTTTGAAAAACATAACAAAAGGTGACTGATTATGGGTACAGTTTGCACTCGCTCAGGTACATAATGGAATTTTTATGCAGGTTTTTCTACTAATAGGTCGGTGTTCCCCCACCCATCCCTAATCGAAAATTGAACATCTATGCATTTTGTACGTTGAATACAAATTCGGTATTAGAATACACAAATAGTAAAGCATTGATATTGTATCAACAAAAGTGGCTAGGGTTATCATATATGTTGATTTCAGGCAAAAAACCCCAATGTTTTTTGTTTTATGAGCTTCAAAACTAAGGGTAGGGGAACACCAACCGAGGTCTCCCAAAATTTTGAAGTGCCAAAAAGGACGCTAATTTTCTGAGTTGAGGATTTATGAGTATAACATATGTGGGCCATGCTCTGAAGTTTGTTTTTGGCACAGTTTGCACTCGCTCAGGTACAGAATAGAATTTTTATACAGGTTTTTCTACTAATAGGTCGGTGTTCCCCCACCCCACACTTTTCAGCATATGCTATATTTTTATGTTGCCATAATTAGAGAGTATATTAGTGCTAATTATTCATAAAAGAGTTGCCTTCATAAATCTCCTCATGTATATATTTATATATAGAAAATTTGAATAATGTATGTTTATTGCTGGTGTCCCTGAGTGTCGTACTGGTTTGGTCCTCCCCCTTCTTTTTCTTGGTCCTTTTTCCCTTTATTTTTAAGTTCGGGGATTAATTTAATTGCTCTAAGTTGAAGAATTTTAAGGCATGTCAATTCATATGCGAGGAGAACAAAAATGAACTACATATCCTAATATAATGGGAGAATTATACTCTCTGATTTAAATGTAAAATTCGTTGCGAAATACCCAGAAGTTTATTTGCGCTTTTGATGCAATATTTTGAAACTTTTGTTGGCTGGAAATTATGACACGCAAATTTTTTACCTTGATGACCTCATCAAGATTATTGCCAGCCATGTTGTTTGTATTCTTCTCATCTGCCATTTATCGAACCATCTCAATACTCTATCCAACTCTTTTTGTAGATATGCTAGATTACCCGAATATTTTGTTCTATTTATGAATTACGTATCGTTTGAAGGAGAAATAAAAATTTTACCTTTTATTCATGTTTAGGAAAATAAATAATAGTTCTAATGGTGAAAGATTTTTAGATTCAGACATTTTGTCATAAAACTATGGCTGACAATTTACTGTTTGTATGTTTTTGTACAGAAAGAACTTAAGGAAATCTTCTACTCTGCACTGATAGACGGGCAGCATCGATTGAATTAAGGGGAAGGGCAAATACTCAAGATTGGGGTTCTTGACAGGAGGGTGAAGCAGCAATTATTGGGAAGTTTCAAATTTATGTTGGTCTGAATGATTGTTTTGTGCATTTACTCCCCACCAACCCCACTCCACCCACGGTAACATACTTTTTCAGTCTCAGCTTCGACGATCTTGATCAATTTATCTGCTTCTTCGTTCTTCTTCTGCAACTCCACTTCTTGAATGGCCAGTTTGGCCTTGAGTGCGTCGACCTAATGGAGGAAAAAGGTACAAAATCAAGGGGAGAAATTCAGAGAGAAACGAAGTTGTAAAGAAATGATGAAGTAAGTAGGCTGTTTTAATTAAAGTTAAATAAAAAACAAACGAAGGCGTCTCGCGCAGAATGTATATAATGAGATAGATATCTGTAGAGAAAGTGCTGAAGATAGAGAATGCGAAAATTTGGGAAAGATATATAGCAGCAGGTCTTCTGCGGGCATTCCGGTTCTTTTCTCACTGATTAGGATTTTGGGAAATGGACTGTGTGGTTCTATAAGAAAAAGGAAACAGTACAACGTGTGACAACCATGAAGCATCCCTAGACCAGCCAAGTAAAGGGCGGCTTCTCATCCAAGGTAATTGACCTGCTCATATTTCGTCCCCCTAAAACACGGAAAGAGAATGGTAACAAGTGGTAACAAAGTCGTTTGAACAACACTTTATTGATTTATTGTGACCCTAGCCAGGAACCAAGCACACTGAGACGGCGAGCAACCGCTTTTATCTCAATTAAACCGAGCTTTAGACCATTCGGCTACACCACCACCCCAGTACGGAATTTTTTGAATTAGGAAATAACTTTTTAGGAAGAAAAATTTTCTTTATTTTCTGTTTCTAACGGTATGCTGGATTATATATTGCACAAAGATCTTTAGTTGTCAAAATTAACTGGCTTCCAACGGTCGAGTGACTCGCTGATATGGTTTAAAACGGCCGATAAAGGAAGAAGGAATGTTTCTTAGTTCATAAGGTTCTTAATGTGTATCAAGGGAGAATTTAGCCGTATAAATGATAAGATAATGTTGAAATTAGATATAAGTGTAAAGATATGTTGGTGAGGAGTTGCGTATGTAAAGGGTGATCCATAAACAGCGCCAAATTTAAAAGGTGAATGATTAAAACGAATTTTTATTAACATAGTTATATTCTGCATACTTCTAATGAGTTATGGCTCCCATTTAGGTATCAAACACAATGTCGTCCATATGTCCATCTGCACTGAGTCTAGATACATTTATGCACTCCTCGAAGTTTCCGAAAAACTATCTCACTGATGTGTGGCTCGATGCCTTCAATCACACACCTGATTTCAGCCTTGAGTTCAGGAATTGTGCGTGGTTTGTTGGCGTATACTTGTGATTTCTCATACCCCCATAATAAGAAATCACAAAGGGTAAGATCGCACTAACTTGGTGGTCATTCCTGCTCACCATGCAAGGATATCTCTCGTTGAGGAAAATTTTTGTGGAGTAATGCAAGCGTTTGGCGCGAAATGTGGCAAGTCGCTCCATCCTGTTGAAACAAGAGGTTGTCAATCTCCGTATCTTCCAAGTTCGGCATCAACTGATTGGATATCATGTATAGGTAACGTTCTCGAATAATGCTAACTGCATTCCCCTCATCATCTTTAAAGAAGAACGGTCCAAGCACTGCACCTGCCAAAAAAACCCAACACAGCACAATCACTTTCAGTGGATGCTTTTCACGCTCTTGCATTATTCGACGATTTCTATTTCTCCAAATCTGGTAGTTCTGTTTATTTACAAATCTACTTAAGTGGAAGTCAGTCTCATCACTGAAGAGGATTTTATTTGTAAAATTTTCGTCGCCTGCAAGTTTCCCCAACCCAGTTAGCAAATTGCTTCCGATTCCCGTGGACAGGTGGCTGAAGAAGCTGCATAAGTTAAACTTTATATGCATACATATGGAGATCTTATGCGGAATTCGATGTAATGAAGTGGTCGAGATGTCCATCTGCTGCAAACGTCGGGGAATCGATTTTCCCTGACTCAGACTGCCACTGTCTCACACAACAGCAATTTGGTACGCTGGCCGACAAGAACGATTCCGCCCAGGCGATTTGGTCGTTGCAACTGAACCAGTTGTTTTAAACTTCGTCATTAGTCTGCAAACCGTAGACTCGTTGGGTGTTTCATTTCTCACCAAAATGGTACGAAGTGTTCGAACTGTTTGCGTCGCACTTTCTCCGTTTTTGGTAAAATGTCATAACGATTAGAACGCGCTGTTCAGTTATAAACTGCTCCATGACGCACCAAACACAAGTATTCTGAAAAAAAGGAAGAATTTTAATCGAAGTGAAAAAAAATAGAAAACATGATAAAAACATGCGTTCAAACTTCAAATTACAAAAGTGTCACCCAATTCTAATTCAGCGTTCTTTATGGAACACCTTTTAGTTTGCAGGTCACTGGATGATCCTTTTCCTTCTTTATTTTCTCTGTTCTTACTACCTTCCGACTACGTCTTCTACTACCTAAATAAACACTTGATTTTATATTGGATCTCATCCTTATATATAACTTTCCCTTGCTGAATCTACAAACCTTCTCTCTCCCATTACTCGCAGGCCTACACAAACATTGGCACTGGATTCGTTCCTATGCTTTTTTTACTGCTAGGAAATTGAAATTTCATCTCAATTGTCTTTTAGTCTCAGTCTGTCCTCCCAACCATTTCTCAGTTCTCCCGCCTCCTTTCTCCATATTTTCACTGCCCTCTCATGAAATACTATATTTATGTATGTAATTCTTATTTCTCTATGTGATTCTTCTTGCCTTCTCATGTCCATCCTCCACCTAGTGCTTGTAATCCATCGGGTACCCTGGGTTTGTACCCTTTGGAGTTTGATCATAGCACTCTTCGGAGTACTATGTAGCGGAACAGTGGAGGGAAATAGGGTGGTTCTGACTATGGCCGTGTAGAGTTTCCTCTTGTGCCCAGGCAACAGTCGTGATATTCTTCCTAATTGCGCCAACTTCACCTTAGTTATTCTTATTCTATCTGCTACATGAGTTCTGTACCCGGTTTTACTTATTTGCATACCCATTATACTCATATATTTTCCCCTCAGCCCTTATGGTCTCTACTTTCCTCTTGTTAATGGGTATTACTGCGAACTTATCGCTATTGGTCTTGATCTTCCATTTCCTCTCGTATCTATTTAAGTTAGGAATCTAGCTGTAATATTAGCCGTTTTCATTGCTGTTCTTGTTGAGGTCGCAATGATATGGGTGACGTCGTTTGCGAACTGGTCAAAATGGCGTAGAGGAATGGGGATAGGCAGCTCCCTGGAAGGAACCCCGCCTTTGTATTAAAGGTGGGGCATTCAAAGCAACCGAACACCATATAGGCTTTACTCTCGATTATGAAACTGCATAATATCCTGGCAATTTTATCTCCAAGCTTCATCCATACCAGCTTATACTTGAGTCCATCCCTCCACACCTTATTAAACGCCTCCTTCACGTCACGATTCTCCGTTATCAATGCTAGGACCATCTCCGTACCTTTCTTTCTCCCGAACTCATACTCTTGTGGGTTGAACTTGTGGTTGGTCTCTAGGTGACCCATTAATCAGCTTTACACGTTTTTGTCCACAACCTTGGCTATAAAATTTAGTAGCGAGATGGGTATGTACCCGTCAACTGTCGTGCCAAAGTACTCGGCTAAATAGCCCGGGGGTAAACTAGTTGCCCTAGGTCAGTTGATCCTTGAAGAACTCATAGCTTGAGGAGTACCAGGGTCAGAAAGTTAACAGACATATATTTAAAAATATACATTACGCGTGAAAAATTGAAAGAGACTCGAGAGCATAAAGGCATTCTACCGTGTGCATTTTTAAAGCTTACATGAATTCACTAAGTATAATGAGGAAATATAAAGGGTTAGAGAACGTAGCTGGAACACCAATATGGCAACTCTATAGTGCCTGCGCTGGTGAGGTAACAGAATCAGCGTTAATTTGAGATTGGACAGCGAGAAGACCCATGTTAGTCTGTTTTAACTTTGACTCGGGAAGGAACCGGCACGCAAGGAACGCTTGAGAGTCACGAGTCGTGTGCAATGACTCTCCGATTGAGTTTTCCCTAAGGTTGTAAGGTGAAGTGAAAAAATAATGAATATCAAGACACCTGATCAAGTTAGAAAAAAGTTGCGAGAGAAACTTACTCCAATTGTCGAATACGAGCGTACTCGGAATACTGATTTGAGCAATCTATCCATGTGAAATTGCACATGTATCTATCAGCAATACATAGCAGGTAGTTAATTCTATGGGTTTCAGCATAGGTTCTTGCGAACCAGATCTTTCATATGTTTGCGAAACGATGACCAAACGAAATGTTGAGTTACGAAAGAGAATACAACTCTCACACCTGAATTCGCTAAACCATGGAAGAGTTGAAAAATTTGTTTCTTAAATGTTTAAGGGACAACCTCATAGCCTTTTAAATAAAAAGTCTACCAGAAATTTGCAGTCGGTGTTGGACAGGCGGAGGGAAGATAACTGTAAGATCGTGTGTTCCCTTGTAGTGCTTACATTGTAAGATAGAATGAGACAATCAAAGATACCTAAAATATGAGCGCTTTTGAGTTTTATGGTCTTATAATGGGTTAACCCTAAACCAAAATAAAATTTCATGAAAAGAGAATCCGAATACTGAGTGCTCTTAAAAGAGCACTGTTCTAAAATCGTAAATACTTCTCTTTTGCATGATAATCGAGATTAAACAGCTTAGTTATATTTCTTCAAATTATTGTCATTTTCTCAATCACTTCCCTATTTTTACTACTAAATAATATTTTTTATTTCCATTATACGAAGAAACTTTAAACGAACTCAAAGAAACGAAAGAATGGAATATAGTAATTTTGGGTTAATAAATATAAAATTACTGTAAAAGTCTATAGATAAAGAATACAATCATGATTCTTCCGTATATTTAATATAAATCGAGTTTATTTGACGGAAAAAAGAGTATTTGTTTTAGAGCGCTGAAATAAAAAAAACGGTGACATTTGGCAACCTTGCAAGGCCAAAAGAGTAAGTCACCCTTTCGTCCGAATATTAACGAAAGTGTGTTAATTGCTTGTATATTATTATATAGAAATAATAATCTAGTTGTGTAAGAATTGGTAAACTATATTAATGCAAGTAGAGAGAATAAATTTAATGTGAAGGGAACTAATTAAATAAATAAATTTATTATAAGTCAATGTTTAAAGACCGCATTCATGTATGCGGGCCTTTAATGTAAAGAGGGAGATTGTCTGCGTTTAAGAATGAATTCTTTTATCGAGAAAAGACATCTGAAGACGATTCCCAGTTCCCGCCGCATAAAGAATATTGAATCCAGCTCCAAGATTCTTTTTACCTTTGAGGAAATTTCTGATCACCTTTACCCAGCCTACAATCAAGTAAGAAGAGAGTTTTCTACTCCTTTGAAGTCAGTGTTTTGTGAATAACTGGCATTCGCATTAGAAACAAAAGGCAGCCGCCAAGCTGAATCAAGAAACCTGTTTGCCTGCCCCAAGAGTTGTATCAAAAATCGGTGACAAATCACTCTCGAAGAGGCTTATTCAGACTACTTAACCTATAACCTTTCCTTGAACCACTTAATAGCAGGGCAGTCTTATTGGCTTGGGGAAAGGGCAGCGTAATCGATCTATGGAAGAATGTGGGAAGTGTGGCTGTAGAAGCAAAGTAAGTTACTGGAGGAAGTGGCTGATGATGAATGGGTGTCAATATCAGAGTTTCGAACCATAGAGAGGATGCTCGCGGCTCGTCTGTTTCTCGAAAGAGTGTGAGCTGAAGCGATATTTTCACCCTTCGATAATCGAATTTCAGCCACAAATTGAGTAAAGAACTTTAGCTGCAGAGCTACAAGGGGAATGTAGAACTGCACTTGGTGTGTGGAGCGCCAAAGAAAGCGCCTTGTGATCAATCGGGGAAGGTAACATTTAACCATTGTATGATGCTAAAAATCACTTTACACTTAAAAACGCTCCCAAAAAACGATCCCAAACGTATATATTTTTTTCCTGAGCCATGGTCACCTTTTTGAAAAAAAGGGGCCCATGCTCCAATTTCTAACTAGTTCAGGTCACCACCTCCTTGCGGTTGAATTTGCGTCGGACAAAATATTCAAAGGGTGTGTGGTAGCGGGTGTCTCGATTAAGTGGCCGGGGAGATTGCTGTTTTCGAAGCCTGAAAGGCATCTTCAGCACTTTGTCACCAATTGAGCATGGATGCAGTGCGTTTATGTGCAACATTCAGGTTATTTATAGGGATCAAAATGTAGGCCACGTCTTTATCATGCTTTCTATAGAAATTAAATAAAATAAAAAATTCTTTACGGGATTTGTAATTTGTGGGCGTAGAAAATTCCATTTGGTCTCATCTCTGTTAGTTAGCGGTGATATGACCTCGTTGGTTAAGAAGTATCTAATAAAGTTGACTCACTCTACAGCTAATTTACATTTGTGTGAAGCTAACTTAAAGCACTAAGCAAGTAAGCGTCTGAATATCTTCTTTAAATGGAAGAGATATGTGTCTTGGCTTGGGGAATAGATAAGTATATCGTCGATGAAGCTGAAAAAGGAAGTCACGAAACAACTTCGTTTAAAAAAGAATGCACGAAAGTTTGGGATGACGATATTAAACAAGGGGCAGGTAGCGAAAATCATACTCCCAATTGTCGTAGGTATTCATGTTTTTTTCCATACTCGGCTCCACCGGAATTAGATGAAATGCTTTCAATAGATCTAGCTTGGAGAAGTTCACACCGGGGATTTGCACAGTAAAATCAGACAGGAAAGGAATTGGATAACGATCGGGTTTAGTGACCCTGTTTAAAGCATGGAAGTCACATAGTGGGCTGTATGATCCATCTTTTTTGACACAAGATGTAACGGAGATACCCATGGGGACCGTGATTTGTAGATTATGTCCTCTATTTCCATTTTAGGCAAACATTTCCTCAGCGGCTTTAAGTTTATCTGGCAGCAATCGGCGCTGCACTGCGTGTATATGAATATTAGTAGTGTGCATACAGTGTGTAGTTAAGGGTTTAACTGGCTCCTCACACACCCGGGAAGAGGTCATGTATGGAAAGGATGCAAGTAGTGTGGGGTATTTTGCGTGAATTGAATGGTGAGCGGCTGAACGGATAACTGTGGAACTCAACAAGTCAAGTCCATTAATACGTGTGGTAAGAGTGAACTGCCGTAAATTGAAAGGAAGGAGTGTCGTAGATAATGCATCCAAACACTTTATAAAGGAGAGCTCTTTCCTTCAAATCCTGGATGAGCGAAAAGTGTTTCAGGAAATCCGCCCCTAAGATCGGATGACTGATCTCTGCAACTAAGAACAGCCATGGGAGTGTTCGTGCAGTAAAAATAAAAAGTGAGAGAAAATGATTTTTTAGGATAAACAGGAATTAGCTAGCCTGAGATCGTCTGGAGCGAGGAAACCAATGGTGCTTGACATCTGTCTTGAGGCAAAGCTGGAATTATCAAGACGGCAAAACCGCTGTTCACAGAGAAGTTTAATTCCGTACAGGGGTCTCGGACAAAGAGGCAGGGGTTTGAACCCTGTACAGTCTCTAAGGTGGGTGCAAGAAACAAGTTGAAGGTGTCTATAGGAACAACAGAGAGAAGAGGCGCATGTAGGAACACATTTCTTGACGTGCGGATGAAAAGACGGATGGTACCAGTTCGTCAGTGCTGGAGCCTGAGGGTGCCAGAGATCAGAAGCAAAAAGAGGGATGAACGCTTTTACGAGGCGAATTTTCGTTATTCCTTATTTCACCTGACTGCTTCGATGAAAATTCCAAGTTTGCGGTTGAGCAGAAGACACTCATCTGCATGAGAGTTGTATGACATCCGCTGAACTTAGTTGAGTGAAGACACGGTTGGGTCGGAGCTCGTAGTATGATCCGAGAAACGAGTCCCTGTTGATGAAATTTTCCTTTAGGAACAGTGTGAAATATGTATCTCACCACCCGTAGAGTTGATGAGTGTCAGCTGGTGTGGATGGTGTATGTATGAAATCCTTTGACTTGCCTCGATAACGCACAGTGGTGAAGTTAAGAGTTACTGAAAGAGAAGATACTTCAAAACATTTCAGGGCGGCTTTAAAAAACAATGAGAACATGGTGGATGTTAGGTCCCCCACGCAGAGGTCGGATGAGTCTTCTGCTTATCAAGGGATCAGTGTTAAACTGATCATCGGCTGAATTGAAGTTAGGAATTTCCTTTATGAGAGCTGGTTCTATTAGGCAGTTATATATGTAATTGTGGAAAATGATAAATTATTTAACATTATCAAAATCAATTGCATGGTCTTCCCTAGACATATGTAAGAAAAGGCTACAAAATACGCTTCCCCGGCTCATGTTGCATTTCTTTTCCCTCATTCTCTTGGGCCATCTCCTGTTTTCGCTAATGATTTCATCGCAAGTTTTGCATGGAATAAAATAAACACCCTGTTCTTTATCAGTAGATTAATTTTTAGACAGACTATTTCGTTCGTTGTTTGGTATTAGGGGGCAAAATTAATATCGTTTGCCCTTGCAAGATATTTAAAATTAAATTAATTGGGGCGAATATGTAAATATAATTTAATTCTTATTATTAGGTTGAGGAATAAGTTGTTGCAGGTATTTTTTTAATTTTGTGCTGATTTAAGTTTTGTTGACGTGATTTGTGCACATATTAAGAAACAATAATAAATAATGAGAGCAAAATTTGCAAAGGTTAGGCTACGTCTCTTAACAGCCTAGACTATTAGGCTTTTGCTTAGGCTACATCTTGAAGTTGAGTAATAAGTCATTGCGGTTTATTTAAAAGTTGGGTTAATTTAATTTTTGTTCTGTACCCTCAAAATGGAATGTCAAGTTGAAAGAAAGGCGCATTTTCGACACTTGTTGTTATTCATTTTCAATCGAGACGGGAACAATGCAAACGCAGCCAAAGCTTGTCGCGATATTTGTGCTGTGTACGGAGAAAATGCTTTATCAGAAAGGACAGCTCAATGGTGGGTTTCACGTTTCAAAAACGGTCATTTTAATCTTAATGACGAAGAACGCTCCGGTCGCCCCATTAAGTTGGATGAAGATCGATTGAACGACCTTCTTCATGAAAATCCTCGTCAATCGACTAAAAAATTGTCTGTACAATTGGCGTGTGATCAGAAAACTGCAATGAATCACCTTCATTCGATGGGGAAAGTTAAAAAACTTGGTGCATGGGTTCCGCCCGCTTTGAGCGAAAGCAACAAACTTCAACGCTCCACGATTGCCACAGGTTTACTGGCTCGTCACAAGGCTACTCGTGGATATAAGGACAGATTTCTTCACCGCATCATCACTGGAGATACATTCACACAAAAGTTACACACACTTATGTACACGTTCTTTCCCAGACTGACAGAAGCGACCATTGATTTTGCCTTGTTCACGTTATCTTTCTTTGAGTCACAACAAATTCCGTTCCCACAAAGCTTTCATTTGCAAATTTCATTCCATTTGCTTATTGACGCCAGCTGCTATCCTCAAATTCTGTTTCCCAAACTTTCTTATCGTTTTTTAACAATAAATTCCTTTCTTACCAGATAGTGAGAAAAGAAGAGTATAAAATTCATTTGATAGATAATCTCTGCTCTCTCTCTCTCTCTCTCTCTCTCTCTCTTTCGAACGAATTATAAAATTCCTGTGATAGATAATCTCTGCGGAACAGAAAAAAATACAACTACACAATGCAAGGCGACTTAATAAACACAACGCCGCAAGTTAAAGATTTAGGAGTAATAATTACAAAAAACTTTAAAAAATCAAACCAATGCGCAGCTGCTGCAAAGAAAGCTAACACAGCAATACATAGGATAAAATAAAATAATATTACACAATATATATATATATATATATATATATATATATATATATATATATATATATATATATATATATATATATATATATATATATATATATGAAATGAAAAAAATGACAAATGAATGCAATGCCCCGCAGGGAAAAATGAAATGGCGTTTCCGAGTACTTTCCAACTTTATTTAGTTCCTTATCAAGGATAACTACAAGAAATAATATTATATTCGGAGTATATATACGAAAGAAAAGTATAAAAGACAGCCTCAAGAACAAGAAATCACCAATGATGAAGACGGAAGAGGGAAGGTAAAGATTCACAGGTAGTAAGTTCAAACTGAGAAGACGAAAGGGTAACAGATTAAAAGAAATGGAGATAGCCCAACGAAAGAGATTATAAGACACGAGGAGCGAAAGAGTGGGGAAAATAAAATGTACATAACAGAGCAATGACAAAAAAAAAATGGGGCCACATAACTAAAGATTGTATATAAAACTAAAGACAAAAGTCAGAACTAATTTCTTTAAGTATTAGTTTTTAAATTATAGCATCTATTATATATACGAGGGGCGGTCAATAAGTTTTGCGAATTAGTAGGGCGAAACAGAGGAAGAGGAATGGCTTTTTGTGGGGGTCTTAGGACAAGTTATGACAAGTCAGGACCTGTAGCCACACGCTCCTGCCTCGTCTATTTAAGAAACAGTAGCTGATCGCAGATCGTCAGTCACAAATCTTTCAACAATGGAGAAGGTTGAGCACCACGCAGTGATCAAATGTTCGACCAAAGAAGTCAAGAATGCAAAAAAGATCCATGAAGGCATGGTTGCAGTGTACACCGAAACCGCCCCTTCCTATGCAACCATTGCTCGCTGGAATAGGGAGTTCTGCTATGGTCGTGAGTCCCTTGAAGATGACCCCCGTCCAGGACGACCGTCAGACGTGACCAACGAGGACAATGTGGCCCGTGTGGAGAGGATGATCCTCGAAAATCGACGGGTGAAGGTCGAAAAAATCGAGCGAAAACTTGGAATATCACATGGAAGTGTTATCAACATTATCCACGACAATTTGGCCATGACCAAGGTCTCTGCCCGTTGGGTGCCTAGAAACCTCACGAAACCTCACGTCCCATGATCGACTTCAACGTCGTCAAAATTCGGAGGAGCTGCTGCTTCTGTACAACCAAGACCCGCCGGGATTCAAGTCACGCATAGTGACAGGTGATGAAACGTTTGTCCATCACTGGGATCCCGAGACCAAGTTCGAAAGCAATGCCTGGAAGCACAGGGGCTCTCCGCCTCCTATCAAGTTCCGGACCCAACCCTCAGCCGGGAAGATCATGGCCACCATCTTCTGTGATTCTGAGGCAGTGTTGATGGTGGACTATGTGCCTCGTGGAAGGACCATCACAGGCCAATATTACGCCGAGGAACTGGCTGGGTTAAAAAAGTACATCCGTCAGAAGCGGCGCGGCAAGTTGACACGCTGTGTCCTGCTTCTCCACGACAATGCCCCTGTCTACAAGGCCAGAGTTGCACAAGCTGCCCTGCGCGAGTGCGGATTCGAGGAGCTAAACCATCCCCCTTACAGTCCAGATCTGGCCCCTAGCGACTACTTTTTATTCCTCCAGCTCAAGGCTGCACTGCGTGGACGCCGGTTTGGGGACGATGAAGATGTCAAGCTCGCCGTCCAGGAGTGGATTGAACAGCAGTCGGGAGATTTCTGGTTGTCAGGAATTCGAAGCCTCGGCGACAAGTGGCTCAAGTGCATTGAAGTCGAGGGTAGTTATATTGAAAAATAATAAAACACTTTTCCTCATATCTCGTTTCCTTATATCCGAATTGCAAAACTTATTGACCGCCCCTCGTAAGCCAGGAGAAAGGTTAAAATTATCACATTGGCATATAAAAGCACATTCAATATTCCTTTTTATAGGGTCATTGGAACGATAAATAAAATTTTGCCGAGTTCCAGTTAATATATATATATATATATATATATATATATATATATATATATATATATATATATATATATATATATATATATATATATAATATATAAGACAAGGTGCATATAAATATGGGGTGTAACATACCATTCCCCAAACTCTCAACCACCTCCGATGTGTTCACATCACCAACACCTAACACCATGGAACCCCTGCGCCATAACCTATTAAGATTCTCAAGGGAGCAATTCCTGAAAGTCATCGCTATGTTATTATTGGCACAGAAACAGGATTTAGAGATGGAGATGAACCTTGTAAAGCTGAAAAACACCCTACAGAAGAGGAGGCAGAAGTAACATGGTTGTCTATGAACACGACCGTGGCTCCTCCGAAGGACAAGATTTGGAACATACGAGAACCTCCTCGGTAATACCTGGAGGGGCGCGTGGTATGTCAGGAGTTGGCTCACTGTCCAATATCTCGTCGTCTCCATCATCCATCAGCTGCTGTTCAAGCTGCTCCTCTGGTGGTGTATCGTGGATGGCCTGTGTCCCTTTGATTCGGCAAACATGTTCACATACCAGACGTGAGATATTTTCTTCCTGGTGATCCGAGGTATGGCGAGTGGAAGGGCGTGAGGTTGCAACGAACACGAGTGGAGAAGTGGAGAGAGACTGGTAGGCGGCGCTAGCTTCTATACCACCAGGGACGCACGGGAGGGTGTCGGCGAGTGCGACGTTGCTACATCAGTGACTGGATGCAGTCACCAACTGGCGGCGCAATATCGCTACCTGATGCCGTCCGACAGTGTTATCATTACGTGTGACGTTAGAATATCGGCGGTATACGGCGGTATGCGATTGAACCATGGTGTGTGGAAAATTTTATATGTGAGAGGGGCCGCGCCTTGCGGTGTTAGACGCTGCACATGTCGCCGCTGCGAGCTGACCTTGCGCCGCTTGGGTTATGACGTCATTATGGACGCCGCCTGCCGCCGTGTCCCTCCAGAGTCCCTTACATGTGTTGGCATGAGCTCACTTCACGCCGACAACTTTTAGAAGTTTTGAACATGCAGAAAACTTTTAAGCTTCCTCCCCGAACTTAGGCCAGCTCGCCAATACCAAAAGTTGGGGCGGGGCTGCGCACCGCCTATATCAATGACGCCCCTAGGACCGTTGTTGGCCGTGGTCCGCAACGGTCGGGGTGGCTAGTCGCCAAGGTGTGACGGGAGCATAAGTTAGTGTTAGAGAAGCCTTCTAGTGCAGAGAGGGAGCTCCATGTTGTTGAATAGTTTCCAACGAAGTCCATCATGCCACACCTTATCAAAGACCTTTCCACGTTTTTGCTTATTGAAAGTGTTTTCTATATGCTCGTCGTATTTCCAATATTATGCCGTGAGCGATAGTCACAACCGCTTGAGTGAACCGTCCTCTCTTGAAACCATACTGGTAGGAGGAAAATCGGTCACTTAAAAATTCGAGACGGCTATTGACCATACGCTCAAGTATTTTGCTTAGGTGCTCTAATATTGCAATATGCCTATAATTGTTTGAGAGTTTGGGGTTTTTATGTTGTTTATACAGAGGCGAAGGAGGAGTTGAATGGGTCTGTAAGTGTAAGGAAAATGTTTTCTGGAAGGAATATTACTTGATCATTCTGTGTAAAAGGTGATTTTACATCGCATTTTGAGCAGACAAGGTCCATTTTTGCATGGGATAGTCTGGTGATCATTCCTGTAACAACGCAGGCACTGGTGGGGGTAGGTTGTATTGTGTCTGGAGTTGTTGTTTCTGCGTCAGGGTCTCGAGGATCTTAATGCCCAGGTCCAGCAGTGTGTTCGAGTGTCTTTCCTTAGAGAATGTTATAACCCCCTAATTTTGGGTGCGGTTGTAATATAGGTCTTCAATGACCTCCCCCCGTACACATTTTTAAGTTCAGTGATGACTTCTTAGGTTGTTAAATCCAGCCAGAGAGAGCTGGTACGACTTATGTGTACTTGGTGACGCTTGGTGATGGAGTCTGGCAGTGTGGTGGTGTTTTTCAGTCAGAATGTTTTGACGTCAGTAAGCGACCTGTAAATGAGTGTTTGTCCAGTATGTGTGTTTATGATGTTTACGAGGGGTTGTCGAGTGTAATTGAGAAATTTATTATTTCTGCCGCCATAGAATACACTGTTTTTCGTGTTTGAGTTGTAGGTGTAGGTTATTTCGCCCTTATGAACTATGACTGAAATGAGAGGCTAATGGATGAGTGTGGGCATAGATGGGCTCCTCAAAAGGGTGTAAAAGCATGGCGGACTTAATGATAGATGAGGGAAGAATCAACAACCCCCATCCGAGAGTGACGCCTATTCAACAGGTTTTAGTGTTAGCCAAAGAGTTACCCCAGCAAGTACAAAGACATATAGATGTACGTCCTTCTTTGTTCCTGGACTGACACAACAAAGTAGGGTAGAATACCCTCCCCGCAGGTTTTAACTCCGCTCGAATGCAGGATGCCTCTTGGCTTCGGGCTTCGCAGTGGGCTAGACCACAAGCCTCCTTTCCCTGAAACCTGTAATTGTGCCTTTATAAATGAAAGGCATAATTGCAATCAGGTTATGTGTGGAGTCTTCGGAAACGGGACCAAAATCACGACTGGGCAAGAGAGGGGGTAAGAGTTAGGTTGTTATGTTAAACACAAGAACCTAAAATAAAGTAAATTATCTCTTTTGGGGAGGAGGTGGGGGGGAGGGAACAGTGGCGAAGCTGAAGTGGAGGTCGACTGGTGGCCGGTTGCAAAGATGATCCCTCTTCTAGATGAAGTACGCATTTCTGAATGGAACTAAAGACGTTTTCTGACAACTTCCCTTCTCACTTACCTCCTGGATCAGAGGTTGATGGCAAGATCAATGTTGAAAAAACAAAATTTAACCTAATGATAAAATCTAAGTGTCAAAGCACTCGGCTAAATAGCCTCCTGGTGCCTTCTGGTTGTCAGGCGTCACTAGTTGTATCACTACAAAATGTGACTAACTCCAACCACCATACAAGATTGGCAAGCAATCGCTCAGATTTTGCTCGAGAATTCGATATGCATTTTGCCACAGCGAGTTGCAGAATTATTTATTTTGGTGGATTACACTTCGAAACTAATACAAATAATTTTGACTGCCATGAATATACATAGTATGGATTAGTTATCTAAAGCAGTGTCGAATAGGAACCACCAAGTTTGTTTCTCTGTCAAAGGCTTTGTCCATATCTGTAGCCTCATTGTGGCCTATGCAGGGTTGCTGGGGAGCGGTTGGGAAAACATAACTTCTAAACCTGCCTTCGTTTCCTACCAAAACAGTTACCTTCCGGAAAACAGGTAAAGGGAGGCGAATAGCAGGAATAAAATGAATAAGAAAGAAAGGTTAAATATGCTAAATATTGTAATAACAAACAATGTCAACTAAAACATTTAAGTAGATTTAGAAAATGTGCCTTTTACATTTCCAGAAACAAGTAAAAAGTTGAACTCTCTTACGGGGTAACAATAGATATAAAGTGTAGAAAAAAGAAGGCAGCTTGTGGAAAAGTAGTGGAGTGGGAATCAAACAGATTCATAATTGCATTGAATTAAACAAAATAATCAAGAAAAAGGAGACTAAAGAGGAATGCTTAAAAATGACATTTTGGATTGGAAATGATACTTAAAAACCTTCCCTATGTTATTTGCCGATGATTTATCGCTTGTAAAGGCAGGATTCTTCAAGGTTCTCACCGAAACCTCTTTCTTACCCTTGCACTCCAGCTTCTAAGCTCACCTGACTTGCTGTTGTTCTGAGTTTCTCCAATCCATTTTGAAGTCTCTCAATTTTTCCTTGTAATTCCTTGTGTTTAGTCGACAGAAGCTTGGAGTAGAGCGATATGAGGCCGAGGAATGTCTTGGGTGTCGTGTAATTAAAGCGACGCTCATTTGTTAAATAGTGGCGGCTCATGTCATTTACAGAACTATGGACATGAGACATGAAGTAGGACACGGACTCCCGAAGAACTGACTGCAACAAATATGAACAATGTGAAAAACATAACCCGCACTTTTAAGTCAAAGAAGACTTATTCAACCCACTCTTTTTCCGAAGCAAACATTTATCATATACATACCTTTCTGATAACCATTCTAGATATGTACATAAGCCCACTATACAGCACACATTGGTTCTCAAAATTTTTTCCAAGAAATTACCACTGAGCACAAAGCTAAGATCCATACATAGCCTCTCTTAATTGTATGCTTCCCTTTTGTTCCGTTTGCCGACGAGGCGAGAAAATCAACCTAACCATATAACCAAGCGCCATACCAACCAATTCCTTTACACGTGGGATTCATTATTGTCAAGTTTGCGAATGGGACTTTGTTGGCTTCTTAATATATTCCCGCCAGGGCAATCTGCAACTAACGCTTCCATTTATCCTCTTCCACTAGGCAGAGGTGGTGTAAAAATCTTTTATTGCTTCACCTTTCCTCGGAGTCCCTCTCCCCTACCCACCGCTTTGATGCAACCTATCTACCTTATCCTCCTTATGCTTGCACCAGTATGTAATAGATGTCAGCTTTATGGAACTTGATTTTTTTTTATTTTGTGAGCCTTCTGACGGTCACGAACGAAGGCACTGCCAAGGATTATTGAGATAAAAAAGGTCCGGGAGAGTAAATTAAATAAATATATCACAACTCTCTGCAATGTAAGATGGAAGGTGACTCAACCGCAAAAACTATGGCTGATTCAGATAATGTGAGGGAAAGCGGTGTCTCATCAAAGGAAATATTGGGATTCGTAGGCGGATGAGCTGGGTAACGGCGACCTCCCATCCCCATTCTATCATCATAGTTTTACCTTTTTCTATCCTGTGCTAATGACGGCTCTCAACGCCTATTCCGCTAACATAGTGGTGATATTGAAGATGACCCAATTTGTTTATTAATTAATAAACCTTCAGTTTCGATGTGGTGGAAGAAAATGAATGCCACCACCGTGGTGTGCGTCATCTGGGCGTCGTAGAAAACTATATGATTGAACCTTAAGTATAAAATAGGAGAAAGCACTAGCCATTTACCAATGACAGGTTCAGGCTAAAAATTTGGGGGGGGGGGGCTAATCTGAATTCCTCCCTCTGAGTAGTCTGAGAAAACGGCATTGAAAATTAATAATGGTTATCTTACACAGCATTGATAATAAATAACAGTATCTCACACGGGAGTGAGCACTAACTCTGTCAGTCTGAAATTTTTACCCACATCAGAAAATTATGAACTGCAGTTAATTGTAATTTTTGGACGTCAGTTGAGATATAATATGGAATTTAATAATTATTCTTGAGATTTACTTGAATTTTAGACATGTATCATATAAGGTACATTCGATGACAACGCTTTGAAAAACGGTTTTTGTATATGTTTTTTATTATTATATAAATGAATAGCATAATACAAGTATGGCATAGAAATATAAAGTTAAATGAGTCTGAAATTTGAGGGAGGGGGTCAGGCCCATAGTCTCACCCCCTCCCTTGGATTCGCACCTGCCATTTAACAGATTACTTTTAACGTAGGAACCATTTTCATGGAGCAGCTATTTTTAAGGAAGAATCAGGCCAGGTACAAACGAAGAGAATGGATCATAAATAAGAAAGAAAGAGACGTGAAAATGTTTAACGATGACACTGACGTCTATCAAATCTCGCCGTTCGTAAACATTGACTCCCATATGATTTACATAGGCGCACGGGCCACATCCACTTAAAAGTGGCAATTTGAACAATGAGGGATTAAATATATTTTCTTACCGGCAACTCAGGAATTTCTGCCAAGAATCTCTCAGATACTGAAAAGAGCGCCTCTGGAGGCCATTCGTGAAACCAGTCGATTGTTGTGCAACTAATAATGGCTGGGAACTGTCGAGCGCGAACTCTGCGAAGGAAAAATGGAACAAAAACGAGGGAATCTCAGCCTAAAATTTGATTTACGAAACATAATCTACATTTTTCTGTTGTCTAGTTTGGCAAATATCAAAATCCTTACATGTATGCAAATATCTCTACGCATATATGTTGCATTTACGTAGGATTGATAATTAAATAATAATAACGAAATAATTGGAGGAAGAGATAAATTCGAAATAATAATAATAATGTAAAGATAAAAACAAGTGATAACAAAAAGGTTAAAACAATAATAATGTGAAATAACAGCAACTGATAATGAACTAATAAGTTACATAGTAATAAAGAGTAGAATAATAATGAAACATTCACAACAAGCGATAACGAAATAATAATTTTAAAAAATACTAATAGTGAAAGCAAATGAATAATAATGCTAAAGTACCCGTCATTCTTTTAAATTACAAAGTCCAATCAAATATTTAATTAAATATTTAATGAATGCGTCACGAATGACAACAATTTTTTGAAGCACTGTAACAAGACATTTTATGTATTAGTCCCAGGGTAACAAAGTACTACTGCACTATGGTACATCATCGATATATATATATATATATATATATATATATATATATATATATATATATATATATATATATATATATATATATATATATATATATCGAGAATTATTTGCAATTGCGCAATCATAATTATGCGGTTAAGAAGGCAATTTTTAACTAGAAATGCTTATTTTATGCGTTATCTTCTAGCGTATGTGAGAAGAGCTCCTTCCGAGGCCTTCGATGAAGAACTTAGTTAGCTAAAAATTGCCTTTTTAACCGCACATATAATATATATATATATATATATATATATATATATATATATATATATATATATATATATATATATATATATATTAGTGTAGATGGGTAGCAGTCTTTCTTGAATGCAAATTCTGTTGAAGACCATCGTGTATTTCGCCTTAATTAATTTCCTTTGGCAACTTTCTATTCATCTAACTGTCTTTTTTATTCCATCTTTTAGATGGTAGATCACTTGTCCTTTGTCCATCTCTCTTTTAAATAAATTTGTTTGGTAAAAAACAAACTAAATTGCTGAGCTTTCGATCTTATTCGATCATCTTCGGAGAGTCTTGATATATTCTTTCCTCCTTTACCGATGAAATGTGTGGAGTCAGAATCGGACTGAATGAAAGAAACTTTAACTTTAACTTTATTATTAGAGTACTAGAGAAATATAAGGAATGAAAATTTGTTAAAGGTTAAATACAGTAGAAGGTATACACTAGAAAACGGTTTTTAGGGGATATTTATTCCTCCTAGTTGAGCGTAACGTTAAAGGAAACGAGCCAATCCGGTGAGTGGAATTTTAGAACAACTTCAATGTTCGATTCCAGCTTAGCTTAACGCTTGACTATTGATGACCGGCTTTTCTTCGTTTATAAAAATGGCTTCTAAGATGTTCAGCCTAGCTTTATTTCCCTCTTTTCATTTAATTACGGTGTTGTCAACTAGAATATCTCTCGTTAGGTTGATGTTGTGCGCGCTCTCCCTATGATTTTTAGGCCCTCAGCTTTGCAGATGCATGGTTAAACGTCTCGAAAGTGTGGTAGTTCTCATGCCAATATATTTCAAGTTATTATAAAGTTTGCAGTCTTTATTGGGGCAGATGAACTTGTAAACTATGTTGGTTGACTTGAGGTTCGAGGAGTTTTGGCAGTTGTTGTTTTTCATAAGGAGATTGTTGGCTTTTGTCCTTTAATAGTATATGATAAGTTGAATTTTGTCCATTCGATTCATAACCTTGATTTTACGGTTAATAATCTGCTTGCTGTTTTTTTCATCTATTTTATAGGCTGTGGACATTTGTTTTTTGTAATACAGTTTGATGTTGTTTACTGCTCCCTGATAACTTTTCGTTTTATCCGTATCTTTGGAATGATTATTTAAAAATGATTGGAGTTGTTTTTCAATCATGCTGTTCGAGAAACCGTTGTTCACAAGTGTTTGTTTTACACGTGATATCTCTTGGCGTAAAAATTACCACGTAGAGCAGCATTTATATGCTCGGCGGATTTATGAGCCGATTACAATTATTTTATACTTTTCAGGCCATTCACTATGATAGCAAGGAGGCATCTTCCCATGTCCGTACTTTTTCTATATACTTTTGTGATATAGCTACCAGTCATGTTTTGAACCTCAACGTCCAAAAAAAGGGAGTTTATTGCCCGCGCTCAATTCATAAGTGAATATTAACACAGAGTTCTCAAAAAATTGCTGTTTGATGTTAATCAGCTGTTGTTCGTTTTGGACGTTGATGAAGATGTTGTCTACGTATCGGCAATATGTTTGTGGCTTATTTTCACTGTTGTCCAATAATCTCTCTTCTAGTTGACCCATATAATATTTGGCGAAGGTCGGCCCCAAGTGAGACCCCATAGCCACTCCATCCACTTGCGTGTATAGATTACCGCCCTGAAAAGTCTAATTAAGTGTGATCGGCTCATACATCAGCTGAGCATATAAATGCTGCTCTACAGGAAAAGTGATCTACCATCTACAAGATGGAATAAAAAATACAGTTAGAAGAATAGAAAGTTGCTAAAGGAAATTAATTAAGGCGAAATACACCATGGTCTTCAACAGAATTTGCACATATATATATATATATATATATATATATATATATATATATATATATATATATATATATATATATATATATATATATGTATATATATATATATATATATATATATATATATATATATATATATATATATATATATATGTATATATATATATATATATATATATATATATATATATATATATATATATATATATATATATATATATATATCAGGTATTCCAGGAAGTAATGAAGTTTTTTAAGGTGCAAGGTTTAAAATGAACGAACAGGTAAATATAAAATTAGCTAGTAAGATCCATATAATTGGATGCACTTTTACCAACGAATTACAATGGCATTTTATGCTTTACTGTATAAATTTTAACGCTTCGAGTGGAGAAAGTAATGACGTTTGTTTCACATCTATATGACAAACCAAACAACTAAACCAAGCTCTATTAGGGTTTAGTGGAAATCTTTCTGTAGTACATAAGTTCAACACACGCTTAGTGTTGCCTAACTCTCAAATCTGGTTACTTTGAATTTATTGGCCTTTAAAGCAACATGAATAAAAAGGACTTTGACATTATTTATCTTTATTAGTTCAAACTGTGGAATAAAGCTACTGAAACTGCATAAAACATTAACAATGCATTTGGCCTAGAATCGGTTCCTGTTCGTACAATATAGCGTTAATTTCAGTAGTTTCGAAGAGGAGATGAGAGTCTTACAGATATTCAACGTCCAGGGAGGAATCAATCTTTTGAAGATGAAACACTAAGGGAAGGATTGAGGCAGATCCTCGTTCATCATTAGGTAAGCTCGCTGGAACAATGGGAACAAGCAAATCATGCATTTCCATCCATTTGTTTAAAATTAGAAAAAGAAAAAGGATGGATAAGTTTGTACTACAGTTTACCAACAAATTCGTTGCTGCCAGATTTTTTCAACCTTGTTGCTAAGAAACCGGAACGATATATTTCTTGAAAGGAGAGTTACGTGCGATGAAAACTGTATTTTTACAACAACACGTAAAGGTCTGCACAATTGCTTGAACCACAAGAACAACCAAAACATATCCCAAAGCCAGCGTTCAATCAAAAAAGTGCATGGTAACAGAATGGTGGATTGCATCTGGGATTATCCAAAATAACTTCCTAAAAGAAAGAGAAACAATCACAATAATAATAATAATAATAAAACGGTTTATTTAGGATACAAACAATCATTTCGACTGAAAAAATACAATATTTAAAAGGTATTATACAGCGAATAGAAAGAGTATTTACGAGGGGTAGCATAATGATAGTATTTACAGACAGTTTGCTTATGTACAATACATGTATTCAATTCAGGAATTAGAGGTAATGCATACAAAAATGCAAGAAAAAAGCCAGCTTTATTCAATCGCAAAGGTCCTATTCTCCTTCTCGATAGTGCTCGTCCATATGTGGCAAAGGTGACGCTTCAGAAATTGGGAATCGAAGTCTTGCCTCATCCACCAGATTCTCCTACAGATTTTCACATTTTTTAAATATCTGGAAGCCTTTTTGAAAAATAAACGGCTTCAAACCCAAGCAGATGCAGAGGAAGCTTTTAAGACTTTTCTGAATTGAGGCGTGAAAACTTCTACAGAAATGGCATAAATGGCATTTGAATTCGTTGGTAAAAGTGCATTCAATCACATGAATCCACTTTGATTAAAAATAATTTATTATTTACCTGTTCGTTTACTTTAAACATTTCACTTTCAAAAATGACAGGAAAAAATAAAAGTGTTTTTATTTTTTTTAGATATAGTCGTCAATTTAGGTCAGTTTGTCATCATCACATTTTCTATCGATCTCATTCGATGAACCCACCTCTGGCCTCCAGGAGAGGCCTCCAGGCGACCTTGGAATCAACCACAAGCCTTCATCACTATCTCCCTTTTTAGGCCCTCGTAATCTTGAATTTAATTCGTACTTCGCTTTGAAGATTAATATTTTAGTCTGTCCTTCCATGCACCCCACACAAAGAAGTCGCTAGGATTGCAATCAAGCGAGTTGAGAGGCCAAAAGTCAGGTGCTGTGCGATCGAATAAATTGTCTGACCGTCAGGCTTGGGTCTTCTGACTGGTGTAGCAGGGTGCAGACATTTGCTTTCAAACGTAAAGCCTCCATGCAGCTAAAAGGTCGATCCAGGGCTTCACAACCTTGCTCAGAACATGGCTGTAGCTGTTGGTGTCCATTCTCAGGCACCCAGAGCAAGGTTGGGTGGCATGTAGTCACCTTAAGTGCTGACGAGACCGAAGACAATGAGTGACCCTGGAAATTTCATCTGCATGAATCTGCACACGCCCTTGGGTTAAACTGTGAGCCACCTATAGTTCTGTGAATACATCTTCTGTTCTTGGCAGAAATTATTATCGTCTGAGAAGAACCACAGTATGTCTTGCTTCAACGGGCGTTTCAACTTGTTGCTCAGCTTGGTGTACTTGAGTTGCTTTTCCCCATCTTGTATGAAAAGTAGCGACTGTCTTTATACACCACCGGCCAGTTGAGCTTTTCATCTACATTTGTCTTCATTGCAATGACATGGATTGACTTTCTTAGATCATTGTTGATGATCTCCTGAATTTCAGCGACGAATTCCGGCGTTCTGATGGCATTAGGTCGTTGATTATGGATTTTCCTCTTTAAACTCGTTTCGTAGTCGAATCCTGAATCGTCTAGCTCCTTTTCTAGCCTTTTCCGCCAGCCTTCTGCTGACGTTGAGGAAGTCTGAAATCTCGTTGTTTCTCCTTCTGGCGCGGATTCAAAGGAATTCTCCTTGCCTCTTCCCCAAATTGAGAGATTAAAAATTTTCCTTAGTCAATTATTCTGCAAAAAATAAAGCAATATATATATATATATATATATATATATATATATATATATATATATATATATATATATATATATATATATTAAAAGACAACGCCTGTATTTTCTTTTATATGTGAGTAGCCTTTCATCCCAATGTAAAACCAAAACCAAAGCGTTGCAATCTGCTCGATTAAATTTTCCTTTAATTTCTGCTTGCATATGTTACGAAGTGTGATTCCTAATTAGACTTTTAGTATTAAGTTGAAAGCTTCTTCTGCGGTCATTAAAAGATGAATCGCATTTCGGTCGCTGATTTTGAATCTGTCGAATAATTCAGACAGACGTGGAGTGAAAAAAATCTAGTGTAGCTCTCGTACCAGAAGTACTTGGTTCAATCATTCTCATTGTATCACTTAACCCTGGTTATGTATTTTCACCTGGACTATTAGAATTCTGGGAGTCTTCTTCATCTTCACTCTCACTGCTTGAGGATGATGATAGGTAAGCCATAACGTTTCGTTGGATTTCCTCGTAAGTTCTTGTACTTCTCTCCCTTTCCTTTTCTATGTATTCTGGTTTCCTTCTTCACTCACTTTAAATTTATGATCAATGCTCACCATGAAACCTGGTCGTCCCTTCGTACGCTGCAATAGAAAATGTTGCTATTCCTCTTCGTTCTTAACGATGTTTAACACATTTTCATGGGCAACATTAAATAAATTATCTAATTTATCGAGAAATTCCACTCGGTTATTCGTCTTCACATCTTCTCTACTCATCCTCTACTATAAACTCCCCCTTTTTATGCAAATTTAACTTTTTCAATGTATTGATAGGTTAATTTTATTGGAATTCTTGCTTTTTCCCCATAAACTATAACTTCTACAACTAAGGTCGTACTTGATTTGATGGATAATGTAACTACACATAGTACTATAGTGGTTAGTGCCCGGTAATGGTTGGGTCGGCAGTTCCAATCTCCGTCCCGATTCTTTACTATGGAAGGTTACCGAGGTTCCCGCCGTGACTGGGTGACTGGGCATCACGGTGGAGCGTTGGGTCTTGCCCTGGCTGATTTCCGCCTGAGAAGCAACATAGCTTGATAGGAGGACTGAAACCAGCGAACTTTTAAATTGAAGAAAAGTACGCTAAGTACTTGCCAATTTGAAGGTAAACGGTTAGCTCCCACAATTTGGTTTGTTATGTTTCCGATGAGAATCCATTCGTAACCTTCCGTAAACAGCCGTTAGGTTTTGAGGTGGGAAGAGTGTAGAGCAAGATAACTAGGAGTAAGCTTAGAAAACTGCCTTACTGGATAACGAGTCGAATGAGAGGAAAAATAGTATATGTCACCTAATGACAGCATAAATCAACAAGCATATATGAACATCATTAAACTCTACTACAAGAACATCATGATCACAGGCTACAAAAGAGATGAAAGAGGAAATCATAAACAGATGAGTCATAGCAACAAAAAATAAGAATAATGTATCCCTGATAATTTACTACAACAACAAATGCACCTCCAATCTCATAATAAGAAACAACACAAGACCAAATCTAACACCCAGGCAAAGAAGTCACCTGATACATGAATATACATGTAAAATGGGAGCCTGTGAACTCCAACCTTATTCATATATCGGAATGAGCGAAACAAAGCTAACACGAAGAATCACCTACCACTTAAGCAACGATGCCTCCAGCACTCATACGTTAGAAAAGCATGTAAAATAATTGGACCGGAAGTCACTTGAAAAGAATATCGAAATCTTAGCACACGTCCCAAACCGACGACAATTGTTTATATTAGAGGCCATATACATCAAGGAAAAGCAACCGAAATTAAATATTCAAACAAATTAACAATTCATCTTGCCTTCCTCCCGTCCGCCAGCCCCTAATAATAATAATCCCTCCCCATCTTAATCCTGTGACCATTAGAGTATGAACCATTCAAAGAAATTCCATTGCCTATAAATATGCTCGTATAAATGTTATCATAACTGGTGGTGGTGGCGACCCCATCCACGGCCCGACAGTGGGTCAGGGACTCTTACACCTATTCCAGGCCCCACCCCAGTTCCCCGGACCATCGCAGGAGCAGACTCGCCGACTCCCAGAGTCTCTCCCAGAGATCCACCGGGCCCAGGTCTGTGTGTATCTGTGGGCAGTTGAAAAGATGCGTGGTAGAATAAGTACAAATGTTATAAATAACAATGGTTATTTTAAAAATTATATTCACAATGTACTGTTGAAACTTTTAATTTGAGAATAAATATTTATATTAATCTTAATAAACGATTTAATTTTATTTTGTGTGTATCTATGTAGCCTTATGTTTTTGTTTGTATTTATTTCCATTTGAGTCAAGTCTTTAGAACATTTGTACCTATTCTACCTTGGTTTTTAGATCCTGACCTCTGAGGTTAATCTCTCTTAAAGATTTTCTCCCTCCCTAATTGCTTAGGCAGTATTTTAATCCTCTTTGAATTTACCTGATTTAATGACCTTAGTTTGTATTTATCTTCGCTCGCCCTAAGGTTTCCATTTCATATTAATTCATTTTGTTGGTTGGTTTTTTGCTTTTTTTGTGGGCGTTCCCTCTCCTCTGTATCATCCTTATAAATATTACAATTTTCAATACTTCTGTTATTCCTTGATAAAGAACTCGAAATAAGGTTCGAAAGTACTTGGAATACTCGTATTATTTTTTCCTGTGGGCTTTGTTGCATATATATATATATATATATATATATATATATATATATATATATATATATATATATATATATATATATATATATATATATATATATATACTTTTCTCTCCAAGAGCGTAGTTTTAGTTTTGTATTGTTTCTTACGAAGGCAACAAGGAATTATGGACCTAGCCCCACTTAAATATGTTAGGATTTTGATCTTTCTTACTTACTAACACGAACAAAAAAAGGGATAGTCTGTGATACCTGAGGGTTGAGCCAACTGGAGAAAAGCAGAGCACAATTTTCAAATTTCTTCGAACTCTGTCGATGAAAAAACGCCAACAGTTTTCTTTGTTATCGATCGTCCCAGTGCTCTTCACCTGAGAGATTTGTCACAAATTTAATTTGTTTGTATCTTAGAGTAAAAAGCTCCTAGCGATATTTTTAATATATTTTTCATGACTATTTTGTTGAGATTGGTATATTATTTTTTTTTATTCATCAGGGATATTTTTTTTCTCAGTCCAGTGGAACATCAAATATTCTGAGAAAATAATCACGCTCAAGGTTGCATCTGGATACGTTTGGGGGTAGATAGGCTGCTAGTCTGTGGATGCAAAGTTATCTACGTCTATTTGCAAATAATTTTCCTCAACTGTAGCTAAATAATTATTTCCAAGAATACAAATCCTTTACTTGTAGCTTGTTAAAAATAGGGTATACATTTTAAAAGCATATTATACTTTCACACGCAAAAAGAAGATATTTTCAAGGTTACAAATAGCACACGAATATACATAGCTTTAATGAATCACTACAATAAGTAAATTCATTTCCAAAGACATAGGAAGCTTGCTAAAACAAACCATTTGGCGACACCTGGTCGAAAAAATGTTCGAATCGACCGATTCAAAAATTATATTTGTGTCAAAGTTAAAAATGGCCCCGCAAAAATGTTTAACAATCAGTTAGATAAAAAAAGAAAGTAGCAAACAAAAATCGACAAATTATATTCAGTTAAAAGCACTTTAATTAAGAGAAGAGGTGAGAAGATTGAAATTAAGAAATGAAGAATTTAGCAAGTCTGATTCAAAGAGAATATAAAGCTACAAAATACATTTGCAATGCTTGCCTAAGAATACAGAAGCATGCAGAAATAAGTGCTTTGCAGGAGCTGCTGTACTTATTAAACCAATTTCATTTAAAAGTGGAGAAATCTGGAGAAATATATACTGAAACTTGCACAAATTAAGTAAGCTTTCTCCAGTGAAACTTCCAAGAAACTAACAACTAGCCGGAAATAAATATATAGCAATGCTCCGTTTAACAGATATGATAGAAAACAAGAAATTAGTGGGGGCCAACATAGCAAAATCTAGTCAAAATTTTGCTTCCTAGCGTCTAATTCAATTTTGAGATGATACTAATTTTATCTACCGCATATTTTTGACTATACCTACCAACCAGACGTCCTTGTATTCATTCTTGGAAAAAGGAACAATTTATAAGAAGAAAATATGAACTATTTGGTTGAATATTTATTAAAATACCGTTTAGATATTAAGTATCACATTTTGACCGATATTTTCATAGTGAAAGAGTTGTAAAAAATTTTTAAAACACATCTCAGTATTAGATTTAGAAAATGGGGAGTTAATCTAGTTTTTTTTAATTGGGAAAAGAAAGGACTCTGGTATTACCAGTTAGATCCCTTTAAATTGGAGAAGAAAGAATAGGGACAGGGATAAAGATCCGATGGAAAAAGTTTGATAACTGAAAGAAAAAAAATACTGAGAAAAGATTAAGAATAACAAAAAATGTATTAGCAAGAAATCTCAACTATCCCAAGCGCAGGTGAGCTTCGGCACCCATAGTTATAAACTTGGATCCCTTTGAGGGGTAATGAGGAACCTTTTTATGGGCTCATCTTGTAAAATAGGTAGGCTGTGGCACTCGAATTGCAGGATTTAATCGGCAGTTAACTCATCCAGCACGGATAGCCACAAGTCTTGTGCATTCGACCTGAAGTCTCCTTCTATGATTATCAGCTTTCCGTCGTCATGCCTAAACATTACGTAGGCCTGAAGAGTTAGACCTTGTCGCCGGTTATGGGGTGCTCCTCTACAAGGAGGTAGGCTCCATGACCAGTGACCACTCGAAGGATGGAGCAGAAGAAGTTTGGAGAATTCTACATCGAAGATAAAGAGTCCGCCACCTCAACCCCGGTCGAATTACTATCGAAAAGTGCAATAACATCGAGGACCATAAACTGGTGATCCTCTTTTCGGCCGGACAGTAAAGGTGACGAAAAAATGGACGCATCAGACCCACGCCAAGCAGGACGAGAGGGTACGGAAGTCGCCAACGAAGACGCCATGAAGCCTACCGTGAGGTTAATAAGAAACCGTTTTTCCACACCCATTATCATTGGCCTACCCTTTCGAAAGAGCAGCTGTAGAAGGACGTATTTTCTACGCACCGGACCTCTGCAGGCAACACTGGAGCAAAGTGGAGACACACACTCACGCCATACGTTCGGGTACAGTTTTATTAAATAATTTATTAATAACAAACGTAGAAAGTCTTCCAGAGATAATCAATTTAACTGCCTAAATTCAGTTTTTTTAAATAGGTGAATAGTAAATGTCCAGTGATGTAGAAAGAATATCGGTTTTGTTAGACCGAGGCAAGATATAAAGTTAAATGGATATAGTTGGTGTATATATTAATTGAAAACGAAAAGGAAAGGAAGTTTACTCAATATGCTTAGGATCAATTGAAAGCGAGATAGTGTGTTACGCACACGCAGGATTTGTAGCGCCCATTGCAAGATAGAGTAGGTTCAGAAATGAAACCTCACATATGAGTAACATGTGAACCCTATTTTGCTTGTGACAGGTAGGCAAATAATTATACAAATACAAATAATCTTAAAGAGGTATCTTAGCGTTAACTCCTTGTGTAAATAATATATAGATATAAATAATAAGGTATAGCTTTCGCCAATGTTAATATAAGACAAAAGTACATTGTAAAGCAGAGTAGATTCACTAATCAAGCCTCACAAATGAGTGTCACGCGAATATAAATAATCTAGAAATAGAACATAGTGGTGTTCATAAATAAGAATAACTCCTTATGAATAATGGATACATAAAATATTTGTAAAATAATGATGTAAAATAATTATGTTATATATGATATCTTTGTAAAAATAGCAATGTATAGTTTTTGTCTATGTAAGTAATAAGGAAAGTGCGTCGCAAGGGAGAATAGGCTCCATGATGAACCCTCACATATGAGTATCATGGGAACTCTATAAAGTATAAAGCCTTGTAACAGCCCCAGGGAGATCAACGGCAAGCCAGCAAGCTTCACGCGCTCCGAGAGACGAGTCACGTTTGCCAGAAACACGTCATTCCTATATTTTTTAATCCTATGTAATCATTTTATTGTAGCGGCGTATTATAGAGAAAGAAAATGAGGCTTAAATATAAACACACCTCTATTGCTCTATAACTTTATTGCGTGTCGAAACTATGTATATACGAGGCAGTCTGTCCCAATAACTGATGACCCTCATGCCCCGTATCTGCTTGGTGTAGGACCTCCAGCTGCTGGATGTCTCTCTTATGTACTGTGTCATGATTATAGCTTTGCATAGTAGTGGAAAAGAGGATGAGACCCAATTGTAAGATAATATATATATATATATATATATATATATATATATATATATATATATATATATATATATATATATATATTGTATATTATATGGCAGAACATGGCATAATGGAGTGGCCCGTTTTGTTAAGTACAGATGATGTATGTGCTTACGAATACCAATGACCTGTATGTATTAAAATGCCGTTAGACATTGGTGCTGCTTGAGGTACGTACTTAATATGTATCTATCTATGTATTTATAATGCGTTATTTATCAATTACTCCATAAGTGGCAGGGGAGTCTCTATAGGGCTCATCTTGTAAAATAGGTAGAGCTATTGCACTTATATTGCGGGATTTAATATGCCAGTGAGGAGCTCCACAAATGGACGCTCGATAAATCTATCAAATCCTAAAAATGGCTATTTTTGTAAATTAAAGAAATAATATGCCACGTGTAATAAATACAGAACCAAAGAGAATTAGAAAAATAAACAATATATATATATATATATATATATATATATATATATATATATATCAAATTGTGCATCTATCAAATAAATATAAAGCAAGCGGTTCGTCTGAGTCACGCGGAAACACATGAACATATGCACGCTAGAAACAGTTATCAAAGGTCACCACGTGAGCAAATACGAATCTCACACACACACACACACACACACACACTCACACACACACACACACACAAACATACGCGTGCTGAGAATAATATCAGCCAAAAAGGTCACAACGGGAAACAGCAGGCATGCTGAACAAATACAGGTTTTAACCAGCAAAATTTCACAGAGAACTGTGAGAGACAAGCGATTACCTAGAAGTAAGATAAATCTGAGACATAGGAAATATGTAGCTGTCGAAACTCCGCCCACGGGGTGGAAGTAACGAAAAAATTAGATCACTGGGTCCGCCCCACAGACAAGCCAAGGTCACGCCCCTTGTAGACGGCACACAATATATATATATATATATATATATATATATATATATATATATATATATATATATATATATATATAGAGAGAGAGAGAGAGAGAGAGACCGAGAGACATACAGTCATAATTCGGCATTTATTTCATTCGCTCATTAAGTAAAAAATCAGTAGGCAAGATCAGTCAATCAGAATCAGCCAATTCATCGAATCAATCAATCCCTTAGTAGCGTTATGAGACCCCGTTAAATCACCTACATCCTGTCTCCTTTAGACTCGATACTTCACGTAAAACAGAAGCCTACTCATTGACCGCAACGAACTCGAGACGTTTCCGCTTGCCCTTTTTAGTATCCTAATTTAAAAATAAAGTTAATTTTTTTGCCACGTACTTTCGAATCCTTTTCTTATCCCGATAACGAAGACACCTTCGGTAAGTCCAGCCTAACGCATAACCCCTCGTGAGAAAATATAAGGAGTATAAGGAGTCAAAACCAATTTAACAGAGGCATAAAGTAGGCCCACTGCCTAAAGTCCTCGTTACCCGTCGAGTCAACTCTACCGGAACCCTCTCCCGCACACTGCTCTAGACGGGTGATTTTGAGCAGTGCAACAGCAACGAGGACTCTTCATTAGGCTCCCTTATAATTACCGAACTCGCACCCACAAATTGGTTGCCTAGAGCAGTGGAGTCCGAAGGTTGTTGTGCGAGCGACTTCGATTGCCCCAACGATAAACTCCATTCCCAAAGCTCTTGACCGGCATTCTTATCATCCGTCCATTCATATTTGAATTTGAATAATTTGCATGTCTCCATCAAATTTAAATATGAATGGGAATATGATAATAGATTACCCTTTTTAGATGTCCTCATTAATAAAGATCACCATGAATTAAAACTTGACGTGTATAGGAAACCAACCCACTAGAATGCCTATATACATTATTTTTCGTTTCACGATAATACTGTTAAAAAATCGGTAATTTCTAACCTTTTCCTTAGAGCATACAAAATATGTCATACTTCCCATTTAGATGAAGAAATTGTCATTATCAGGACCATTTTTTCTAATTTGTATTACCCCGATTGGTTCATATCGTCTATCCATTTTGCAGCTAGGAAAACATTCTATGGTAATAAGCCTTCCCGCACTAATGACTTCAACAAATGTATAACATTGCCATTTAATAATAAATTAAATAGTTTAAAGGACATATTTGGAAAAGCGGGTATTAATCTAGCCTTTAAATATAATAATTACTTAAACCAATTGATGATGGCCAGGAAACCCAAAGAACATCATAACATAGGAGTATATGCAGTACCATGCAACGATTGCCATAAAGTTTATGTAGGGGAAACGGGGAGAAATCTAGACAAGAGATTGTACGAACACAAAAGAGATATTAGAGTGGGCAGCGAAAGTAGTGGAATTTTCTGCCATGTTAGAGACAAGAATCATACGATCGATTTTTATGGAAGTAAAATGTTATTTAAATCGGCCAACTATGTTAAGAGAAGAATCGTAGAATCGAGCTTAATATCGTCAGTTCCTAATTTAAATCTATCTGAGGTCAATTTTCTTTTAATCCTGTAATAAGATCGCAAATAAATAAAATAGTAAAATGTCAGCCCTTCAATATGTTTAGGCCTAACCCCCCCCCCCAGATTAGCCACAAGTAGGGGATTGGAGAGAAAAAGAGGGGATCTTGTGTTATGCTTTTCTCATATTTTCTGCCCAGTGTCAGTTGAAAAAGGGTGTGAGATACACCGAAACTGTTCTAAATTAAATTGTCTTCGGAGAATGTGGTTTAATTCCTCATCTTTTCTTGCGATATTGCATTCATTTTCATCATATATATATATATATATATATATATATATATATATATATATATATATATATATATATATAAATAAATAAATTTAAGACCAGTAATACAACCAAAAATAAATGCGACCAAGAAGTTGAGAACTTACTGAAAAAGCTGTTATTTCTTTTGCATCCCACTCTCCTAGTACTTCAAAACTAGCTGTGCATCTTAAAGATTAATCGGTACAGACCTAAACCTACTACACCACATCACTAAGACATGTTAGCTACCGTGTCTCCCACACAAAGTGAGGTACCAGAATATGCAACCTACTTATAATGTTTAGTTCTAATAATGATTGGGCAGTACCCTTTACACCGCTAAATTCATTTAGTATTAAGAAATCTTTTGAGAGTATTTGCAGCGGTCCAGTCAAGTCAGTTGATTAGTGCCTTTCAGGTAGCCTATTGGTTTGCACATACAATATATGGCAAATAAAAGATCTTCTTAAGGCCTCCACCTTTATTAATAATATCTCTATTGGAGTTTTATAGCTCAAAAATTATATACCTCTCAGTGGATGATTTACGCCCCAGAATTTTTTCATACTTCCACTGCTGAATTGCAATGCTGCTTGTCAGATGTTTGGGCACTCCACAATCGGTGTCTAACTAAAGAAAAGGATAAAATTCCTACCATCCTATTGGGTTTGAATTTTAGAGGAGTCAAACTACCTAAATACATATATTTAAGGCTATTTACGTTACAGAGTAGAACCATACTACCAAAACCCTTTAAAGTGTTTCCATTGTATACGTTTTGACCATAGAGTAAGTAATTGTAAAAACAAAATTGCTTGTCCAACATATGCTGGAGCTCTTACCCTGGGGAAATTGGAAGTCTAACTTGTATGAACTGGAAAGAATCACATAAAAAATACCGGATTTTCTAGAGACTGCTGATATTGTAAAAAGAAAAATCTATAGTCAAGATTAAGATAGATCAAAAGATAACTTTTAAGGTAGCTAGAAAACTAAATTATACAGAAATAACTGCCTTTGTAACTGGTTATACTTCTAAAGAAAACTCAGTAATAAAACGTCATGATATTTCTTTAAGAAAGGTCCTGGTACTCAAGATCGCAAACAAACCAACCTTGTGAGTACACAGTGTTCACCTCCAGATTCTCACCAAAATATTCCCAAGACCAAGTCCCCTAGCTTGAAAGTTAATACTTCTAGCAAGGAAGATTATCCAAATATACTACCATTGCGTTCTCCCATTATAAATGAAACAGTTCTATGGAAATCCCTGGAAAGTAAGCTTTAACTCGACCTTAACATACAAAAAATGTCAAATTTTTCACAAAACATGGCTCTTGGAATATTGGGTACACAGGTGTTGGACATCATATTTTATTTACTGCTGATAAATAGTCAATCATCCATATTTAAACTTATAAAATAGATCTTATATTTCTGAATTGGAATGTGAGGAATATACGTTGTTGATTACCTTTTCTTCAGCATTTATTAGCAAGGCAAAATCCTTTAATTTTACACTTCAAGAAACATAATTATCATGTCAAAATAATTTGAACCTTAGAGGTTATACCATTATCCGTAGGGATAGAGACTCCTTTGTGGGGTGTATTACTTTGTTCCATAGTTCAATAAACGTCTCACCTTCACCTCTTCCTCTCGAGTTTGAAGCAATAGCAGCCATAATTCATACCCTCCCTTCCATTCACCACATGCTCAATCTACATGGCCCTCAATCCCAACTCTCTCGGCCTAAATTAAACACTGAAAGAAATTTTATTTTCTCTACTTTTTCTCCCGGGAGATTTTAATGAACATCACCCACTATGTGGCTCTCTAGTGAGTGATGGACGAGGAAACACAATTATAAATTTGTAGAAAAAAATCTATTTTTACTTAATGATTCTTCTCCCACATATTTCCACCAGTTTACTAGCACATTCTCACATATTGATTTAGCGCTAACTATTAAGGATATTCACAATAAGTTTCATTGAAAATTATTAGATCTTAACGAATCAAACCACTATCTTATCCTGTTCTCTTCATCCTGTCGACCTATAACCACTAAATGCAAGACCTGGAAGATAAAACAAAATAAACCTTCTAAATTCCATTCAACCTTGAAGATTATACAAAATAAACTCCCTCAATTCCACTCAACCTTGATTTTATTTCAGGTCACTCCATCCACACCAGTAGATACTGATTGTCAGAATATTATTGAAACCATAGTAAATGCTGCTAAATTAACATTTAAGTTAACTTAATCAAAAACTGATAGGAAATATGTTGCAATATGGTGGAATGATTTATGTAGGCGTGCAATAGCTTGTCGCGAGGCAACATGCAAGATCTTTTTCTCTACTCTCTCTCTCAAAAAGCCATGTTATTATACAAAAAGGCTAAAGAAATTGCATAACGTACATTACGGACATCCAAATGTGTTTCTTGGCACAGATTTTTCATGACCACAAATAATACAACTGGATCATTGGTATGGAACCAAATCAGGAAATTGAAGAGACAACCCACCTCATATCAAATAGTTCTCCATACCAATAATCAAAATATACCAGACCCCAAGCAAGTCTGCAACACTATCGCTGAGAATTTTGCCTCGTTTTCAGAATCTACAGCAAGTTCCACTAATACTTCCAACAAATTTTGGGGTCTTATTTTAGACAGGACTCTTCAAGGAATAAACATATCATCAAGGTAGTTGAGCGAGTAGAACATTCTTTGGTATCTATCTCATACTAAATGGGGCTTTCTTCGTAAAGCCTTATTATTACAATTATAAATAGGTTTGTCTGTACGCAAACACAAATATAAATGCATTTATGTATGGAATATTGGAAATTATTTCTCATTATTCACTAGATTTGCTCACTAAATCCCTCATAATTATTTTCTCTGTCCTAGAATCGGTCCCAGGATGGAAGATTTCACTCTTCCTTAATCTTCTACTGCAGTATTTATATACTCGTAAGTTTTGCAGATGCAACAACCCACAGAATTGGGTTGTCATTGCTCTACTTTCTTTCCCTAAACCCACCTACCCTCTCTCCATTATAATCTATTTTTTACTGTTCTTCTACATCACTACTTCTTGCATAGTCCTTTGTTTCAAATCCTTAGTTATATATTCTGGCTTCTTAACTTAATTTCATGAATATTCAGATTTTACAGGTGATACAACAGTATGAATTTAATTTAATAACCATTTACGTTTTGACTCCAGAATATGTTTGTTTTGATTCCTGCCACGAAGAACAACATCTTGATGCTTCAATGTTTGCAGTTCTCTCAAGTGTGCCCACTAATACTTTTGCAATGCTAATCAATGAGGGTCACAAAACTGTATGTAAGTGCCTTGTATATTATTGCAATTTTTTATTAAACAGATTCCTCACCTCTCAAGAATATAGCTATTATTGTAATTATCAAAAAGCTTAAAATCATAGAATTACAATTTTTTTTTTATAAGAGCAAACAGAGGATGGAATATTTAGGCGCAAACCGACAGATCAGATAAGCCTCGCACTCACATAAACTTGGATCTCTTCTGAGAATATTGCGGACCTAACGTGTAATTACAACGAATAAAAAGGCCATCATTTTGCTGCCTCTCCTTTGTTTCCGCCTAATTTCAACTAAGAGCTTAATATTATTGCGCACGGAAATTATGAGAGAAAATACACGATTTTTCATATAAAAAAGAACAATAACTCTGCTTGGTGTGTTTCCCCAAGATATTTAGTTGTGTAATTTATGTTTATCTTTTTAAAATTACAAATTTTAATAGATATCAAGGACTATTTCCTCCCACCTTCCAAAGTCACTCTCTAAGGATGAGGTTTAAAGGTTGTGCTGGCGCAAAGTCAAAACTCATAGTCTGAAAGATCCCAACGAGAAGATAAATAAAACGCTATCGAAAGGAGAAGCTTACGTTGCCTTGTTAAATATCTCGACTAGTCTCCGAAAATTATTTATTACTTATTTAAGTAATAAAATTGTCCCCTTATTTCTAAGTTAGTTCGCTTTTGTTTCTCAAATAATATTTTGTACTTAAACCCGAACTTTAAACTTAAACAACATCGTGAAATATGTATAGTTGTTGAAGGAGAAGATTTATCCGAATTTTCGACATTTTACAAGGTCCTGTGTGCATGTTTGACTTGTAGGCAATGAAGCAAATGTCACCTTTATTTTTCTCAAAAGCTAATATGGGAAAAATAGTATTAATATTTTAGAATATTTTTCTCTTGTCAAAATAAACATCCTGAGTTTTATACTGCTCACATTATTAGAGTAAAAGAATCTTGAGAGATTATGGTAACATGACGCATTTAGGCAGGACAAAGCTGAAGATCTGCGAAAAACAACATACGAATTTAAATTATGTATAATAGTAAAGGCAAGACGAAAGGTTTCTTTTTTGAAGAGACTCTACCTCATTTCTGACAGAGGAAACGATGTTCTCTATTTCGTCATCATGAAAGAGGTCGGGAATCTCCCCTGAAGCAAGGAGGTCGTTAATCAGCACCAGGAACTTCTCGTCGGGAATGTGAGCATCTGTGAGCAGAAACACCGTGCCAAGATTTTTCATTCCAGCTCGTATGTAAAGAGATGCCAGGTCGCTCTAAAATATAAACAATAGAATACTCATTAGAAGTATAAGTATTATTGCCAAACACAGTACTTTAAAGGTGACACAGTGTAAAAAAGACTTCACTTAATTTTCTAGGGTTTTATATGAACCGCTATCCACAGCTGTATGGCACAGATATGTTTGTTTTGCCTATATTTTTCTAATAATAATACAAAAAAAATACTGTTAAGAAATATTAGACAGGTAAATTTTAAATTCAAGAAAAAGTGAGCTGTATGTGATGCAACTTACCACCACAGATACGTTGTTAGGAGCTAGTTCAAACCAGTCCTCATATTCTTTAACATTAAAAACAAAATCACAATGTAAAATTAAAAAATATCTATTCTAATCCTTAAATTTACATTGCAGCTACATATGAATGTATTGTATAGTACTTGAAAAAAAATTCTGATTTTCTCGAAAACCATTTATTTTTGTATGAAAAGTTATTTGAATGGTGCAAATGAATTCCATCATATTAACTATCACAGAATTACAGTATTATAGTATCCAACTTTGAGTTCAGCTATGTATAATACAGCTTTCTAGTGTTATATCACAACAGTGAGTCATTATTTTATGGCAAAACTTATTTGCACTACGTGGAGCAGCTAAGTTTCGTCCAGTTGTAGTCCAGTCGTGGGCGGTGTAGAGAGTTTGTTTGCATTTAAATGACTTTTGCAGTCACAACGTGGTGTATTAGTTACAAATTCATATATACAATTTTATTTTATATGTAAATAAATTAATATTTTAATTCAAGGCTGAGATACGTAAACGTAGTGAGTGAAACCCAATTAAAAAAAATCGCAAGAAAACTGCGTCTCAATTCCAAAGATTAGTGGAATTAAGAAAAGAATTAAAACAACGAGGATGTGTTGTCAAAGAGTGTTGAATCAACCTCTCTGGGGTTAAGGATAGTAGCTCAGTCGATGTGCGCTTGATTACACAAGTTCGAATTCAACTCGTTTATTCACCTTTATATAGCGGTTAAAAGCGTTTTCCCTATTTTATCTGCTTCTATATCTCCTATTTTCTTTCGTAAGCTTGTAAGGGTTACGTAATATATTCCTCAGCATTTTACTGGATCGTGATACCACTTTTCCTTTCCTTGGGCTATTAACAATTTATATATATATATATATATATATATATATATATATATATATATATATATGTGTGTGTGTTCTTCAAATGTTCCTTTCTCTTGCCTTTAAAAACTGATGTTTCTTGTCTCATTCACGTCGAATTTCCCTCTTATATATATAAGAGAAAGAGAAATTTGACGTAAATGGACGATGAGACAAAAAATAGGAGTTTTTAAAGGCAAGAGAAAGCGACATTGGAAGAACACAAGGATCAGAGAGAGCAAAGGACGGCACAATGAAGGCAATCCATACTGAGAAGACTGAAATAACGCCAGGAAGAAAGTTTGAATAATCCTAGCCGGGACTAGAACCCGAGTCTGCTGATTGCCGGCCAGATACGCTACTGTCACCCTACTAGGCACAGTGACTGAAATCCATCAAAGCGTTACCCTATCAAACCCAATATCTCTCTAAGCTAGGAACCTCCAAGGTATTTTTCTAACATATATTCTTACCTGCTTTCAATTTAGAGGCTCATTATCCATGTCACATACAAAGAAAGAGCAAATGCAAGTTCTGCGGGTGGTAACAACCACCACAGGACTTTCGCCATATAAATTTTCTGCCTTTCAAAACAATTTTGAAGACAGAAAGAAAGATGCAGAAACTTTGAATTGCAGACCATAAAACAATACAGTAAAAGAGAAAAAGAAATTTGACGTAAATGAGCAATGAGACAAGAAACGAGTTTTTAAAGGCAAGAGAAAGTGACATTGGAAGAACATAAGGATCAAAGAGAGCGAAGGGCGGCACAATGAAGGCAATCCCTATTCAAATATTTTCAAAAATATGACGAGTTGGTAAATGAAATTTCCATGGTACATAAAGGCATGCATTTAATATACGAGTATTTTATGAAGATTTCTTATGATACCTTGGTATATTCAAGAAATTCTACTAAATAAACTAACAAATAAAATAATGACACGTGCAAACCGAAAGGATCTTCTTCTCTTTCGTGACAATGCACCCTCACACGCGATGCATTTCAGTTATTATAATATCATTTAATTGGCAAAGTTTACTCTGTTATGAAGACGGTGAAAAAGTATTTCAAATATATTGCATCAAACCCGAATGAACTCTTCACGAAAGGAATTAACTGCTTAGTTAAACGATGGGGGTGACATTGTCAATAATGAGGAAAACTGTTCAATAAATGTTCTTTGTTTTGATTTTGTCTACTAAAAAATAATTTACTCACCTTTAAAAAACGAAAGTAATTTCCTAACAACTAAATTGATGCTAAATTTATGAATTTGGGGACAAGCTGATGAATAAAACTTAAACTCGAAGATATTTTTGTATTGTCTTATATTCTGCCAATGAGGTATTTCGATCGAAAAGTTAAATAAACTGTATTTGACAGCATTTTAATCTCGTCTGCATTTTTCTACCACGAGCATCTCGTCCATCGTCTAAGGTGAATATCTTATTCTTCTCAATGTAAACTATTATAGCAAAAGTTTCTCTATTATAAGTCTTGTTTTGTTTATGTCCGTCGAGATGTTTTTTTTATTCTATTTTGTTCGGAAAAGATGTTCAATTTATTCTGAATGAGCTTTAACCTTAGTCTTGAGCGTTCTCGACAATCCTGCTTTATGTCTAGCGCTCCTTATCTAGGAGATTTTTATTCACTGCTTGCAGGATTCCCTCCTAATTGAGAAAGGAGCAATTCATGTAAACTCAATTAAATGATTTCGCCAGACCCCGTTCACTATGACCAACGTATCATTCGAATAGAACCGATGATGGTGATGATGGCAATGAATTCATGCAAAACGTCTAGAGTTCAGTTCATACTTACCCTGAACTCCTGCAGTCCATACTCCCGGGTGAGGGTTATCTGAAACACTTCCAGGCTCGATATGAAAGCGGCGAGGCGCGCCAAAGATTGTTTTCCCGAGCCGCCTACGCCCACGAGGAGGGCGTTGCCTCTCGGACACTCTAAAATCCGGTTGATTCTGCAAGAAAAATGACCACAGATCTCATCACTATCCTCACCACGTTCCTACAAAAGAAGGAGGTGGCTTCCCGGAGTAGAGACACTTATCTTAGCTTACGTGCCTCTTACGCTGCGCTGTGCGGCAGATTAGGGATGACACCCGATTGATCAATTTGCTACTGCTTCAAAATTATTCAATTTGTGTTATTCACTACATTCTAACCTAAAAACTTCATTCCCATAAGGGTCAAAAAGTTGGAGTTCTCTTTTCTTTTCTTGAAGGTCATTTACCTCTCTAGTCTCGCGGAATTTATGTAAGCCTCTCTTTAATACAATTAACAATGTCTACCACGAAAATTTTTCTGAATTGGGGGTGTTATTTTCACTACTCTGCAGCCTTAACATATATAGAATATCCCCGAAGAGACTATATACTCTTTGTAGCCTCATATATTTTAGCATTTGCCTCCCTCCTCCCCCAAATATTTTTATAGCAATCGCCAATGAAAGCTACATTAGTGAAGTGTGATTAAAATGTTATATCGAGTTGTTTGTAAATATAATTTAGTTAACTACGACAAGTGCTCAAAAGGTTCTCTCTCCAGCGGCATGGATGAGGGACTTTTTAATGCGTCGACTAACTGATTTGCAGACATTAGTTAATGTGGATGCTGTGACGATCTCGCACTCTCCTCCATAATTGCGTGTTTGTGGTGTTCGAACGTTGTAGGTCTTGTTCCACAGAATGCCTCCGTCAGGTAGTTCCACAACTAAAATTAATTATATTTAAGTCCAGTGAACGCGGAGGATACTCAATGCTTCTTCTTCGCTCTATCCAACGACTTAGCAACGTTCTCTCGAGATACCTTCAGACATGACAATGATAATGAGGGGGCGAAGGTTGTGCTCTATCTTATTGAAAGTAAAAATACTTTCTAAACAGCGTCTGGCCTGCGAATATAATTTCTGTCCGAGGGATATCGAGATATCCGTTGCCAGTAAAACTATCCCACTAAAGAAAAATAGTACAACCAGATCTCTGGATGATAAACTACACCATACTGTTAATCCTGGAGAATTAACATGCTTAACCATATATAGGTGTGGATTATCAAGTGACCAATACCTGCAGTTGCGTTGATTTACTGTGTCATTCTACTTGAAGTTAGCTTCATTGGACCACACAATGTTTTACCAATCTGTAGATACGTCCTCAGCTTCCATTGGCTGAAACCATTCACAAAATTCGAGTCTGTGATCAGGATCAGTTTCCTTCATGGTGTGTAACAACCTTGAAGTGTGGCTTTTCCATTGTGGTGAGATTAAAATCCGATGAACACCCGATTTGCTGATCCTATTCTCACGGGTGCATTGCCTAAATGATATTTGTGCTGATTGAGTAAATCTTTGTAACACTAAAATGGAGTTTTCTTCGCTCGCAAAAGATTTGTTTTGTCCAGATCTTTGCTTGCGCATATCCTAATTAGTACCTTCTGCCTCAAACTTGTCACGGATGCTTGTAATGATGAGACGTGTCGGTGGCTTTGTACCAAGTTCCCTGATCCATTGCCATTTGGACTTCGGCTACATTCTCAAATTTCTATGTCCTGAACACTGTCCGTTGCTCCAGTGTCAAATGCTTACGCAACATGGTCTCTTTTGCTGAACTAAATTACATTGAATGGTGCAGAGTTTGTATCATGAAATGAGTGCGTAGTCAAAGTCTCGAAGCAGCAAGCTAGTCGGTAGCTAGACTACGTTCAGTCACTAGGCTAAGTCATTATGGGCCTTTGAGAGAACAAAGCCATGCTTAGCCCAACGCATACAGAAGTGCATTCATGCTGCTGGAGAACATTTGAGCACTTTGTGTGAATAATTAAAATTTATATACAAATATTCAATTGACCTTGAATTGGCGATTGCTATAGCAATATATAAATGAGATACGTAGACAACACCATCGCCATTTTCCCCTCTAAAAGTTCATCTGATAAAATCCTAGAGTACATAAACCAGTTACATCCAAATATTAAATTCCATCAAGAAAAGGAAGACAACAACTCCATTCCTTTCTTATTCCTACTAGTAACACGCACAACCGACGGTTTCTCCACTTCCATTCACCGAAAACTTACACATACGGGCTCTAGACTACATTTTCTTAGTCATTGTTCCACCAAAATCAAATTAAACTCTATCAAAACCTTACTTTCTCGCGCTTACAATCTCTCCTCAATTTCCACAACGAGATCACTTTCCTCACTAACTATTTCCAACAAAACGCATATCCTTCAAATTTATACGACCGAACTCTTCAAAATTTTATCATTAAACTATTTAACCCGAAAGATCCCTCTTTCAATATACCTAAAGAGAATGTTTTTGTACCTATCCCATATATAGGGCCCCTCAGTTCTCTTCTCTGGCCCAAACTTGCACCCTTTCCTAAAACATCATTTCTTGCAACGCATTTTATACCAATTTCTCAAAACACACGCAAAGTACAACATCTTTTCAACATTAAAGACAAAGTACCAACTCTGCTTCGATCATCCATCATATATGAATTTACCTGCTTTAGATGTAATTTGGAGGTGTATTTGGGATCGACACAACGCACATTTAGGCATTAGCAACAGAACTGGAGCCCCGCTCAATTCCCCCGAATTTCCCCCTATCCGAATGCAGTATGAAAACAGACATCCACACCATACACCCAACTTAAATAATTTTTCAATTAAAGATACAGTAAACAGCGAAAACCAACTACGTACACTGGAATCTCTTTATATTAGATTTATAAACCCCACTATAAACTCCGACAAAGCTCATTTTCCCTTTTACTACAACTATAATCATCCACGAATTACACACGCCAAATCCACTCCCCCCCCCACAAACAGCCTATATTTTTTAAATATTTATATTATCTCCCTTTTTTACAACGAAGACACCCAAAACTAATTAATCTCAGTTTTTATTTTAGAAACAAAAACAAATTTCCCATTCCCTAATAGTTTTAAGCCCCTCATTTTTATAATTTGAATATTACCACCTCTGCTGCTTCCTATTTCCCATATAATTAATTTATAAATATCTGATAACTTCTCTAAAAAATTCTTATGCTTGTATATATTTATAATGTCATATCCTTGAGAATGGGTTCCTACCCAAAACGTTGGTATCAAGAAGTTAATATATAATAATGAACTTCATAAATTTAGCCTGCTCATTTATCCTAAAAGTACGTATACTCCTGGCAACGCGCGCCCCCTCTGCTCTCTTATATATATATATATATATATATATATATATATATATATATATATATATATATATATATATATATATATATATAGAGAGAGAGAGAGAGAGAGAGAGAGAGAGAGATAGAGAGAGAGAGAGAGAGAAAGAGAGAGTAACAACAAGGAAAGAAGGTACCCTAGGAGACCTTACGGTCTATTCAAGGAGGGTACCTTTGGACTAGCAATCGAGCGGGCACATGGCTGCTCAATTATTTTGCGTCCCTAAACGGCCACTTTTCAAGAGAGAGAGAGAGAGAGATATATGATAAAATATATGATGCTATCATAATTATAATCCTTTTGGAGGACACCCAATATACAAACAACTCTTATCCTTTCACCCCTCAAATCTCTTGTTGCTGGACATAAACTTAGGACAGGGTTTGATTTCGACTCCCCTTTAGAGATAAAAAATAGGGTATGTACGAGTACCGACCCTTAGGAACCGGGACCGATATCCGAAGGATTATCGGGAAATCCCGGCAGAGAACAAACAATCTTTTTTTTAGCCTTGGTTTGTAACTTTAACAATCTAATTGGCAAAAAAAATCTAAGCATTGAGATCAATTATGTCTATTTATCTTGTTTTGTATCATTTATGAAGATGTCTTTTAAGAAGATTTGAGCCTTTTAGACCTAGTTTTAAAGCTACGTCTGACAATTGAAAATGAAACTTTGAAACAAATAAAATCTTGAAAAGAAATTAAACCTAGTGTAATTGGCATACAAATCTAAGCAGTAATAAATATGAGATCAATTAGGTTTATTTATCTTGTATCTTGTTTTATATAAATTGAGCATTAGATAATTGAGAACGAATCTTTGAAAGAAATAGACCAGGTGCTGAAGAAGCTCGTTCGCTTTCATCGCTTATAGGAACTCTGCCATAGACGCTCCTGAACCCGGCTGAGAAAATAAGAAGGTTGGTTGAAGGTTGCAGATACCTCAGCCGTAAAACCAAACACGAGTGTAAATAATCCTTAGTGGTTGTACACACTCAAATACCACAAGTTGGTTTACTTGTCAGAAGTGCAGCTCGCAATCGATCCAGCTTTTCTGTGCGATTACCCGTCCCTTTAAACATTTCGAATTCTTTGCTGGCATGGAAATTCTCATGATTCTTTACGTTCTTGAGCTATTTAAGTTTATTTACTACAACGGAGTATTTTTGAAGCAAGAGGTCGTCGAACATATCGGGCGCATTTTGCTATACTTTTTCTGTACCAGTACTTCCATCGTTTTCTTTTTACTCTCCTGATATTAAACATTTGCAAATTGTTTCGGCAGCCTTATTTTAGAGAAGCTCGGGAAACTGCGAAAATTCCGTCGACTCGCAGGTTGGATAATTTTTATTAAGGAAATATTGAGGCAGTCATGAAACTTTTTTCTGCATTTGACTTATGTATCGATCAATCAAAGCTTGGCTTAAGTTCACACTTAGGTGATTTTTGCTTCTTAATTGATTTAAAAGGAAAATGAACGAAGATTTATAGCAGCTTCACTAACAAACGATTCTCTAATACGGCTGAGGCCTAACTTAAAATGGATTTTTCATCATGAGCGCTGAAATTGATGTATCTTCTATTTTGCTTTGAATTATATTAATCAAAACTAACCGAATACCGCTTGCTTTTTTCCATTTCTTTCTTGACCTTCCCCCGCGTGCCCGCAAATTCCGTCCGTCTTCTTCTTCATTAAAAATTCATCATAGAATTTTTAACAAACACCATTGATTGAACTCGCAGCTTTCTTGTCGTATTGGGATTTTGCAATATAAAAAAAATAAATTCACTCTTTTCAACCTCTCAAAAGCTTAGTCCATGTTTATAAGTAAGTTAAGGATTTCTACATTCAGTGAATTACTCTTGATAAATCTTGAAGCTCCTTAGCTTTTTAGATGCAGCTCTTCCTGTTAAGGAAGAGAACAGCGGCTTTTCTTCTTAAAATAATACAATAAATTCAACTGTGACATATCTATTAAGGTTTAATTGTACTGAGAAAACACCAAATTAAAGATTTTCCGTTTTAGCACATGCATCAAGATCTGGTGCAATTAGCACATTAGCAGGTCGGCGACAGAATGACAACAATTTAGACTCGTTCTTATGAGTGCTTATGATTAAATTTTTTTTTATACTATTATAAATAGTTAATTATAAGAAAAATAAAATAATAATCAGTGTGTCCTATGATTTTTTTTATATAACTTAAACAAAGCATTAAGCCAAATTCTTTTCTAGATAAATTGTACATTATAAACATATCTTATTCATGATTGCAAAAAATCACACAGGAAAAATAAAAAGCGGATTCCAAGTACTTTCGAACTTTATTCAGTTCTTTCTCAAGGAATACATAAAGAATTACAAGATAGAATAAATATATATATATATATATATATATATATATATATATATATATATATATATATATGAGAAAACTAAGCGACGCTCCGCCTACGTACAACGAAAGGATAAAAAAAGAGAAGGCATGAAAAGTAGAAATAAATGATCAGAAAAGGGAGATTAAATGTACGTACCAAAGGGTAAAGACATACGAGTAGATAAGATCTCTTCCAAAATATCTAAGTGTGAGAGAGTGTGTCTGAAATGTAGAAATATAAGTCACATAACTATGAATACATACATATGCAATTATAAATAAATTATTCAATAAATAAAAGAAACATAACAAATTTAATAAATCAAAGGGCTATGATTTAAAATGGACAATTTAGTTTAAAATAAGCATTTTAATGACAAGGTCCAGTTTAAAGAGACCGGGGGATATATTGAAGTTAGGAGAGGAATTAATGAGGGAGCATTTAACAATATTTCTTTTAACATAGTCATCTGAGTTGTAAATAAACTTAGCCGAATTCCAAAAGAAAGCACTATTGCTTTCACCTCTTCTAATATTGTACTTGTGTTGGGACAAACGAACATTTACTGATTTTCCAGGTTGCCAAAAGTATCGCTTAGTGCAAACTGGACAATCGCAGAATAAACACCCTATATTCCACATTTACTTCAATGATTCTCTGAGGGTTGCGGGTCGCTAGCCCCAAATCGTTGGATATTGAGATTTCAAGGTCTCTGTTACCCTCACAAATTTATTGCCAGATGCTTAGATTCGGCAAAAATGACCTTTTACAGAATTAAATTCTCCTCACGCATTCAATTTTAAGAATTCCCTTGTTTTACCTTTCTTTCCCCGCTCCTGAAATGTTAAAATATGTGTCATATTTAAGTATGAGTCTACTATGTTCAAAATGTTGGTTCAAAATAATAGCAAGAATATAGGGGGGGGGGAAGGAAGGGAATTCTGTCAAGTGTGCAGTTTGTCCTAAGCCAGGGGCGAGCAACCTCCGGCCTGCGAAGGCCTAGCGTCTAGCCCGCCACCTTGCTCGGCATTAACCCTGGAGCACTTAACATATTTCCCTGTTACACAGTCACTAAACTCAAGTATATTATACCCGAATTATGGAAAATAAAAATAGTAAATATACAAATTTATTAATCCTATGATGTACACACTAACTATAAGGCATTTAAATGCTAATTAAACTAATAAAAATCCGTACTTACTTTAAGAAAGGTATATTATAAATTCCCCCCCAAAACAGCCAAAAAGTGAAAAACTTTCAATAATTTTGGTGAAAAATTCACTAAAAAAAACCCTCTCATAGAATTCACCCAAACGTTCCTACAGGCCTCCAAGGATGTCAGGCTCTCCTTCCAGAGACTCCCCATGACACTGACGATGCACAAACTGTAGGGAAGAGAGTGGGGAAAACACCCCTCGTTTAGTGCACCCAAAATGACTAATTGTTCAATATAATGTGTTTTCCTGTTATGAAACCCCTCCCTTGGAACCACCTGGAAATGACTACTAAGATACAATACTGACTATGACCTATGACCGCTCAGACTAAGCATCTTCATTGGTGTCTATCCCTTGCAACCTCCTGTCACTGATATAAAAACCTTTCATTATTTTCCACTATTTATTGGTATGAGATTGTGGTAGCTTATTTAATGAACCTAATGGTTTTAGTTATATATATCTAACACATTTGCACACACTCACACGAAAACAAAACATTTCATGTTTATTACCACCTCAGCCTCAGGCGCAATCACAGCAGTAAGGGAAGTAGTGACTCGTGCAGACAGGTTGGCGGCATCTGTGACACATGAAGCGCGTCTTCTTGTCTGCCTTTGACTGATACTTGCTGCACAGTATTATGGGCTCCCTCATCTTAGCTGCTGATGGTGCTGCACCGTTAACCATGCCAGAGGTGAGAGGTTGAGGGAGCACACCTGTCTGAGGACCAGCTTCACCTGTCAATGCTGTGTTGGGGTGTTGAGTCGTTCCTCAGCTTAGAGCCTGATGAGTTGCAGGGCGAATTCGTGCATGTACTTCCGTCTCTGCATGGCGCTGCCTCCTAACCTGGCAGTGTTGCTCTGGTAAATGATCCACGAATTTATGACACTCGCATTCAGCCTCCCAAGGAACACAGACAATGGTCACTTATTTGTCTTTCTGCTGCAGTTATAAGTTGCACACATCTGGTCAAACGTGGTTGCTCCTTTTGTTGCCTTATAGAAGTCAATGATCTCAGGCTTCCCACTGACATTATCCACCGATGCTTGTGTGTACATACTTGACAGCAAGAGCACATTTCTCTTGCTTGTCTGTGTCCTAGGGATATATGAAAATGGTGTCATATCATTCGTTAACGGGAATGCTGAGCTGCCAGGTATGCGGGTGTACTTCTGCCTCATTACCTCAGGAATATCTGCCTTCTTCGCCCTCACTGTCCACACCACTGTCAGTCCTTTACTGAGCACATCCTGTATGAGGGGTTTAGCAGGAGAGGCGTGTGAGGTCCTTAGTGAGGTCTGGTATGCCCTGTTTCCCTAGGTAGGGAATACCTTGCAACATGTACTTACTTTCTACATCGTTCACCATAATAAATTTTATCCCATATTTTGCTGGCTTATTTGGGATATACATCTTAAAAGGGCACTTACCCCTAAAAGCCAGCCAATGCTTATTAACTGTGAGGTTTTCGTGGGCTGTGTGTAGTTGTCTTCACAGCAGGCCATAAACATGTCCCACACAGCCCTGACTGCGGCGAATTTGTCAGTGGCCCGCCTCCGCTCCCGTGTTGCTATGTCGTCAAACCTAGCAGTATAGCAGGTAGCAAAAAAGCACCTAAGACAGTGCTGCCTTGTCGAAAGAAACCCCTGCCACAGGGTGCCACAACTCTTTAGTATTAAGGTGGTTATCTTTTTCTGTAACCACTGAATAAAATGACACCTAGCAGGGCACGTATTTCTGCTGCTGTTGTTTGCTGTACATTCGCTGTCTATCTCCTATACTTCTTGGCAACAACATCAATCTTCTTGTTAGTTGACTCCACAATCAGATTCACCATGGCATCAGTCACAAACAGGCGAAAACACCCTTCAAATGTGGTGGAAGTAGCAGCTGATTGTGTGGGACCTGGCCTAATTGACGCCACAATATTTCGGGCTGCTGTCCTTGTTGCTGCAGCTACCTGAGGCCTCGTGTGCCATACATAGCCTGAGCAACTTTTGACTGTTGCAGATTTAAAAGTCACTAGCAATTCCCTATCGTCTGCACGTCGTCGACGTTGTTGCTGGCGAGCAGCAAGGGTTGCAGCAGGGGCAGCAGCAGCATGGGTGGTAGCAGGAGCAGCAGCAGGAGTGGTAGCAGGAACAGCAGCAACAACAGCATGGATGGTAGCAGGGGCAACAACATGGGTGGCAGCAAGAGCAGCAGCAGCAGCAGTAGGAGTGGCAACAGTAATAACAGCAGGGATGGCAGCAGGAACATCAGCAGCAGAATAATCGTCGTCAGGGTCATCAAAGCCTGATGACACAGCAGCGTACTGTACAAGAACAGCAACAGAGTTTCAGAATGGGCCAGTAGTAGGTTTATCAGCTGTGGTGGCGTGGATAGGAGGCGAGGAGGGGGGGGGAGACGCCTAGGCTTCTTTGTCTTTCCACCACCCGCCTTTGTTTGCTTGCGTCGGGGCAAGGAACGTCTTCTCTAGATACACTGTCTGAACTCAGCCATATGTGGCTTTGAAACATATTCTTTATCATTTTCACTCTCATAAGTACATCAAATTCAACACAATCATTACCATCGTCACTATCTGGTGTTAAGAGAACTTCACAATCTCCAGCCCACTCAGGTTTTGTTCTTTCGCCATTTCAGGCACAAGTGCGCACTATTAGTCACCCGAAATATGAATTACAGCCTGAAAAGAGAGAAATTTATCACTATAACTTCTCTTTGTACGCTATTAACATTGAACTAGGGTACAGGTTGCCCAGTATTTTTTTACTATAATTAGCACTGAACTAGGTTAAACGGTACCCAAACAAGGGTTTAGCGGGAAATCCAAGCAGAGGAGTGGACCAACGTGGCCTCACTACCAGCGTGTTTAATAGACTGAAGTTACACAGACTCTCAGCATCCTGCCTTGGGAGGGAGGGGGAGAAATGCGCATGACGTCACTAACCTTGGGCAAACTATACCAATGTTCAGTGCTCCAGGGATAATATTGCAATCCGGCTCGCGAAACCACAGCCCCCCCAAATAAAAAAATTCTGCTAAACAGGATGTGTCTCAGTAGACTCGTAGACGGAGAGGGGAATGAGTCTTAAGTTTTGCAGTGAAAATGAGTAAAAAATGAGACCAAAAAGGTATTTCCCTCACAGATATGAAAGATTTCATGGAGCCCAAAGTTGAAGGGAAGGCAATTCGAAAAAATAGTGCTTATGACTTTTCCCGCTGGGATGAATCCTTACTGAGATATGGGTGCGAGCATACCATTATGTGCGGCTAAACCGGCAGATACTGTTTGGCATCTCTGCGCCTCACTCTGCAATCCTGCCAGACGCTAGCGGCCAGTGTCCGTTGGACCTTCCGGCCCACGGCATGTTCCCCAAAGTCTCATCTGGACCTTACTCCGGAAAGGTTACCCACCCCTGCCCCAAACAATACTTTGGGGAAACTGGAAAATCATTAAATGTTTGTCCCAACACAAGTACAATATTAGAAGAGGTGAAAACAACAGTACTTTCTTTGTTCACTCATCTGAACATGGTCATCCTATCAATTGAAATTCGGTTAAGTTTATTTACTACTCAGATGACTATGTTAAAAGAAATATTGTTGAATGCTCCTTCATTAATTCCTCTCCTAACTTCAATTTATCGCTCGGAATCTTTAAACTGGACCTCGTCATTAAAAAGCTTATTTTAAACGAAATTGTCCATTGTAAATCTTAGCCCTTTGATTTATTAAATTTGCTTATATTTCTTTTATTTATTGAATAATGTATTTATAATTTCATATGTATGTATTCATAGTTATGTTGTATTGGTCGAACTACACCATAAGTAGGCTTTGTGCTGAATTCAATAGGCTCGAAAAACACCTCTACAAAATGGATCAGAATTGGTTATATTTTATCCAAGTACGCCTTACTAAAATGTAATGTAAAGATTCAATATTGTTTTGGTTTGTTTATGTACATATATATATATATATATATATATATATATATATATATATATATATATATGTATTTAAACATGAGACCGTGAGACTCAAAGGGAGCAAAGGCCAAACGCTCGAAGACCTGTTTGATAAGACTGCTCAAGTCGTGTCTCGAGATAAAATTATCAGAAATGGAGGTTTACTTAGGAGGCTGAATAAATACAGCTGCTGACCGTACGAAAAGCATATCAAATGACACGAATAAACATTGGATCCAAAATGTATACACAGTGTACAGGCAGCTTAGCTCCGCCCAAGGGTGGAGATTTGAGCCACCTAATATGGCCGTGGGTCTTATCTACCCACGCCCTCTGTATTTCGAGCATATATAAAGAAGAATCAGAATATGAAAAAGATAGATAGATAGAATTCAGATCGGAATTCTCGTTATCATAATTAGTCAGATTGCCATTGCTATTGTTACTTTGCTTTCACGCTCCCGGTTAATCACTCAGTCTTGTCTTGCCTTCATCTAAAGAAGAATTAAAAAGGAAAATAAATGGAAAAATAACTAAAGCTAATGCACTCATTGGAGGACTCACTTCCAAAAGATCATCGGGGATTATACCCAGGATATCTGTATAGAAAGAAAAAAAGGCATAAGCCAAACAACCCATTGAGTCCTATCATTTCTCAAGTCATGACATCAACGTACCGTTTAGCTAAAACCCTAAATGAAATAATAAAACCGTACATCCCTTCAAAGTATAGCATAAAGTCTACGGAAGAATTTATCGATATACTCCACTCTACAAGACCGGCAGGACTAATAGCATCCCTTGATGTAGAAAGCCTTTTTACGAATGTGCCCATCGCTCAGAGCATCGAGATCATTATACAAAATGTGTACCACCATCATAAAATGTCTCCTCCAAATCTGGACCCAAACATCTCAAGGAATATGCTATGTTCATGCACATCAGAGGATCCGTTCAGGACACCGGATGGAGTGGCTATGGGATCACCCCTGGGGCCGACCTTCGCCAACTACTATATGGGTCAATTTAAAGAGAGTTTATATGACAACCTCAAAAATAAGCCACACACATATTGCCGATATGTAGTCGACATCTACACCAACGTCCAAAACGAAGAACGTCGGAACAACATCAAACAGCAATTTGAGGAGAACTCCGTGTTAAAATTCACTGATGAATTGAACACGGGAAATAAACTCCATTTTCTTGACGTTGAGGTAAAAAACATCGATGGAAGCTATATCACAAAAGTATATAGAAAAAAATACGGACATGGGAAGATGCCTCAACGCGCATAGTGAATGTCTTGAAAGGTACAAAAAATGTGCAATCGGCTCATACATCCGCCGAGCATACAAATGCTACTCTACGTGGAAACTTTTCCATCAAAAGATCTCCCGCGTAAAACAAACCCTTGTGAACAACGGTTTCCCGAACAGCATGAGTGAAAAACAACTTCAATCATTTTTAAGTATGCAATTCAAAGATATAGTTAAAACGAAAAGTAATCAGGAAGCAGTAAATAACATCAAATTGTAATACAGAAATCAGATGTCTACGTCCTATAAAATAGATGAAAAAAACATCAAGGAGATTGTTAACCGTAACATCAAGGTTAAGAATCAAATGGACAAAATGAACTTATTATATACTATAAAACGACAAAAGTTAACAATCTCCTTATGAAAAACAACAGCTGACAAAACTCGAATCTCAAGTCAACCAACATAGTTTACGAGTTTAACTGCCTCAATGAAGACTGCAAGCTTCATAATAACTCAAAATATATTGACATGACAAACACAACCTTTTTGAGGCGTTTAACCATGAATCTGTAAAGCGGATGGCCCAAAAATCCTATGGAGAGCGCCGATAACATCAGCGTAACTAGAGATATTCTGGTTGAAAACACCACAATTGAAAGGAAAGAGGGAAATAAAGCTAGGTTGAACATCTTAGAAGCCATCTTAATAAACGAAGATGGCTACGAGCTGGAATCGAACATTATAGTTGTTTTAATAATTCCACTCACCGGATTGGCTCGTTCTCCTTGACATTACACTCAAGCGAGGTGGAATAAATATCCTCTAAAAACCGTTTTGTTTTCATTCAACCTGATTCAGACTCTACCATACTTCATCGGTAAAGGAAGAAAGAATACCTAAAGACACTCCTAAGATGATCGAATAGATCGAAAGCTCAGCAATTCAAGTTTGGTTTTTACCAAAAGCATTTATTAAAAAGAGATATGAACATTGGACAATTTATATACCATCTATTACATGATTGGCGTTTTTTACATGGTTAAAAAGATTGGAAGCATTGCTCGCTCTACGAATAGATTTCCCTAGTGCCCAAATAGTTTACCATTGTAGCGATTATAATAAAAGAAAAATAATTGAATCCTTACTAATCAAAGAACTTCCAAATTTCAATTTGTCAGAAGTCACGCATAAATGTAGCCCCTATATATCAAACCTCATTGTAAAGGATATTTTTAATCACCTAAAGCTAACCCCTCCAGATTTAAGTCAGTTGCCTGTTATTGTATTTTCCAATATTTCAGTTTTCTTTATCAATTTCTCTTAGTTAACGGCTGAAGATGATATGGTAAACTACATATCGAAACTGGTCCTGTTTTAATAACCGTTTTAATAATAATAATAATAATAATAAACTTTATGTTCCAATAATAGTAGTTTTCTTGCACATTTATTTACTCGTTATTGAGTGAAACAGTGTTTTCATATATACTGTATATACCATTCTTGTAAAGTAATTCCTTATGTATTCCTTGAGAATCAACTGAATAAATTTTTAAAGTACTTGGAATCTGCTTTTCATTTTTCTTCTAGAATTTTGGCAATTATTGCTCTACTCACGCACTATTTAGTGAGTTCTCATATCCTATTCATATAATGCTTTTCGATGAAATTCAGATATTGTTGCAAGGAGTCTATGTGGTAAAAAGTTTGAGAAACACTGGTTTAAAGGGAATGTATCTTCTCCTAGGACAGCACTTTTAAATTATTTTTTTTTTACCTCTTGCTAAAAACGATTTCAGGAACATTTAGGAACCGGGAAATCTTTTTGGTTCTTCGGTTTGGTTCCTGAAATCTTGGAACCGAGAAATTCCCGGGTAGCAAGAATCGGCTAAACACTAAGTTAAGAACATCTATTCTGCAATTCCAGGGCTAAATTTTGAAATATTGTCTAACTCAAAATAAACTCGAGAAGAACAAATGGAAAACGGGAGTAAAAAACATAACAAAACGAACATAAACAAACCTCTTCGAGAATATTGTAAAGCTCCGAAATTAGACCAATCTTGATGAGAGCCTTTAGCACCTACATTTTTCTCTTCGAAAGAATATCCCTGTATTATTTGTCTGATAACTATCCCAATTGTGAAACCACTGAAATTATTCACCTGCACACATGAGCCATGGCTGCTTCAAAGAGAACAAGATTCATGGCTGCATTCAGCTCGTTATAGGTGTTGAGAGCCTCGCAGAGGATGCCGTGGACATCTTGCCAGGACTTAATCGGCAGATACCGTGGGTCCCCTACGCCTCGCGCAAAATGGCAGTAGATATTCGGCTTTGCCATCACTTCTTGTTCATCCAACTCCTGCTAGAATAAATCGGAGAGTTCTATAAGTCCATGTATATGAAATTGAAACCTTTGGCATCAATATTTAATACGTCATTTTAATTTACAAGAAATTCATCTTGTATCACTTTGAACAGTATAATAAAATTCAAGTAGGTAGTTAATGAAAGAAAGAAAGGGAAAGCTAATAAAAAATTAATTAGAATTATCATAATACCAAGAAGTTTGTTTATATATTCGTTTTAAAAGTATAATTTAGTTAAAAAATCAAATCAAATCTTTCTTTTTCTCTTTATAACTTAAGAAATAGCAAATTGAAATTCAAAAACATGATTTTTATAACACAAACTTTACATGTTCTTCAAGTAGACATTCACAAGCCACAAAAAATGCTGTTATTGTATTTTTTCATTTGAAGCTCAGTTTCTGCCTAACCTTCAAATATGATCATGTCACGCAATTGTAACAAATATTCTGAGGGTAGTTTTTGTTCGAAAAATCTTACTAAAATTTAGCACTAATAATGAATTTGGAACAAAATAATAAGCACCTTTATGAAAATACGAAACATGGCCTTTTAATCCCCCTCCTGCCAGTTCAGCCACAAGCTGACTACAGGTTTCCCTACCGGTGGGTCATGCAGAGGAAGGTGAGGCCACATAGAATGGCACTCACGACTTCAAAGTCGAAATCCAAAGGTCTGGATTCTTGGCAAAACTATGCAACGTCTTGTTCTGGTTAGTCCGTGGCACCCTGTGTGCCTAAAAGCCCCATTTCTACGCTTATTCTTTCTCTCTACATGTTTTCCTATTCTCTGAATCATAAAATAGTTCAGCGCCGATGGAATAAGGATGTAGTGATGCTGGAAGCTACTCGTCCATACATCCACGTTGGAAGCGTGTGTGTAAAATCAATCGGCTTTTCAGAGCAAGAATTTAACTTCAGTTGCCCCTCCTCCTCCCCAGAACCGATGAGTCCACCGCCTCCCAATGAGGAGAAGGAAAACAAAATGAACTGAATACTCGGAGAGGAGTCCCTGCCGATGACGACGACAGACAGGTGTAGGACTCGCGTTCCCATTCATATTTCTTTCGAATATTTGAACACTGGAAGAAATTTCATATTAATAGATTCAACACATCTATTGATGACATAATCTAGAATTTATGAAACGTATAAAATCCTGGATTATGACAGAATTATTAGCTTACAACGGTTGTGTTTAATGTCCTTAAGGAACAATTTTTTATGCATGAAAATAAGATTTATTACGTATTACGTATGGTTTGTGATGAGGCTGCAAGGAGAAAAGTAGTAAATATATTGAAAAGAGTGCAACTACAGATATACCATGTGGGAATATTGAATGTGAATGAAGTTTGTAAGGGATTGCGTGAATAGAGCGCGATACGGTGTGAATTATAGCGGTAAAGAGGCTGTGGCAGTGATATAAATAAAAGAATGGTGTGAGGGAATTCCACGTGGAATCTCTTGTTCAGAACGGAACTTCCATGCTCTGTAGAAGGCTCTGTTAGGCTTAAATTGGTAAGTCTGCCCCCCCCCCCCTCCCCCATCCTTCCACAAGCGGTAGCCTCGAACTGCGTCCACCACGATTCACCTTTACACGGGCTAGAATAGCCTCTGCAAGAAAATTCGAGGCTATTCGAGAGTAGAGCTGTTTCCCGCTACCCCCCCCCCCTCCTGCGCGGAGAGCCTCGGACATAAATAGTGCTCGACTCCCATGAGGAGACACAGAGTTGAGAAGTATCGCCGTCATCACTTTAACATCCCACTCAGAAGCTTCGAGCAGCCTCGCCTCACGTTCAAAAGACATCCGTGAAGCCTTACCCTGACGTCTCACCCGGAATCTTCTGAAAGCCAACCCCTCTCCCCCTCCAGTAACCCATTTGCGTTAAATCCCCCTATTTGAATAGTCTCCTCCCGTAACACCTTAAGTTTTAACTTCATAGTATGATTCATAACTACAATTCCCCCCCCCCCCTTTCGTTCATCTGATGTAATTTTTGCCCATCATTTGTCTCATTATTTTTATGTAAATAAAATTATATTTTTGTAATGCCTCTTTAAATAACCTTGAGCTTTGCCATTGTCCATAATATACCTGACCTCGTTGCACTCTTATCTAGTTGTTTCGCACGTCGAAACTCGTTATGTTCTGTCCCTTTTGTCGATTCGCCTTGAAGTTATCGATCCCTCCCCCATAGATATAATATGGTATTGAGATAATTTAATGTCATACCACGACAAGTGGCATGATGCATTGTTTGGGTATGAATGTGCAAGCTCAAGAGTTATGTGGGTGAAGTTAAGATCAGTAAGGGGGAAACAGCACATAGTTATATGGGTCCTGCAATGATAAAAGTTGCTAAGAAAGAGTTCTGAAATGATTTGGGACGGGTGGAGATGGAATTTGGATGATAGTTGTGAGAGATATCAAGTAGTTAAGAAATTAATGTTGTTTTTATAGGAAAGAAAAAAATGCTTCTAAAAATGTTTTTAGAGTGGTTTAAATTGTTCCAAATTTCCTGTTTAAACATTACTTTTTAAGCTTGGCAAACTTAAGCTGCATCAAATCCTAGAACGCCTCGGGCTTTTTACAACTACAGGAATGATGCGTTGGTACCATATGGAAGACAACGTCCACCACGTTGAATATTGTATCATTTCCATTGGTTCTGAATGAAATTGAACCCTTTCTGGACTGTTACACCTGGTAACTGCGGGGCATGCCCCACACTACACATGGAGATGCTAGGTGTAGTATGGACAACCGTAACACAGGTAACACTTCAACCAGGATATTTAAAGTTTATAGGAGCCGATGTGACGGTTCCCCACCTAATCCTTTTTGGGGGCGGCGTGGCAGATCCTAAGTAATCCTTACCCAATGGACAGGATACCCCCAATATCTCAAGAGAAGGTCCCATATTAGGCTCCCAACGCCACGAGAAGGATATATAAATAGAGGCCATCCCGAAGCGAGAAGGATATATAAATAGAGGCCCTCCCGAAGCGAAAAGGATCCTAGGTCAAGAGAATAACCTGCCCCCCATCCTTCCCAATAAGAAGAGTTCGAAGGGCCTTGCCAGGGGAAATGGACCACTACTCAAATTGACAAAAAAGAGCATGGGATCTCCCCTCAGTGTTTTCTGATTTGGAGAAGGCCTATGATACCGTACGATTGTGATCCTCCTTTCTATGGGGACGGGTGGAAGCCTCCCTATTTTTCAGTCAGTGTCCTTACAAGATTGCCGATATCGCGTACGATCGGAAGAAGCATCGCCGAGCTCGTAAGGCAAGAGGAATATGTCCTGCAGGAACGTTTTCTAAATGTCACTCTCTTTTTCATGAGCATAAACGGTACCATCTCATTAATGCCAGCGGTTATTCTCGCTACGCATTGGGTTGAGAATTCGATCTCTTTCCGCGCGATTCAGATGCCTAGTTTGGTTCGTCGACTATAACTAGCTCTGAAAGGCGCCTCTCGTTATACTAAAACGTACAAGTTTCAGGATCTTTTAGGCTAAGACTAAGGGTGTGCACTTTAGCCGCATTTACAAGCATCACCTGACCCTGACCTTTTTTTAAATGGGGTTCTTATAGACGCGGTTAACTCGCATCGATTCCTTAAAATTGTATTCAATCGACGCTTCACCTGGGAGGCACATATTCGTAGCCTTAGGCTCTCTTGTACCCGCGCTATAGATGTACAACACTGTAGCTTTCAACAAGTTTGTGCTGATAGGGCGTGCCTCCTCTTATTTTACCGCTCATTTGTTCGCCCAAAGATTGACTTTGGCTACGAGTTTTATTCCGTTCGAATCTGCACATCTGTTACGAATGGTATATTAGATCCCCCTCGCCGGTTACCGGTCAGTGACTGGTGTCTAAAGCACGTCATTAACAGAGAGCCTCATTGTCCACGCAGGAGAGATGCACTTGTACGCGCAGATTCACCGGTCGTGCCGGTGGTTCTACCCAAGACACCACCATGAATCTTTGAAACTTTGAATCTTTGTCGTCACCCCCATTGCCTTTAAATCTTCCACAGCACTCAAAGTAGTGCATTTGTATTTCTCGGAGCCGGCATCTTATCACAATGGTTCCGTGTGGGTGTACAAAGATGGATCCAAGTCGCGAGGATGAGTTTACTTTCATGGTGTTTCCACCCTGTTTGAATTCAGCGTACCTCTTCCAGGTGCTTCCCGTCTTCACGGCAGAACTGGATGTAAATTACTGTTCATTATGAAATATTATGAGCTATGTCTGAGTTGGAGAGCGCATTAAGTGCCCTTGAATCTTTTTAACCTCCACAGCCATTGTTTTGCAGTATTAATGAGGTAATAGCTGCTGCTACGAGTCGGGCTGGGTTCCTAGATATAAAGGAGCGCTGGCAATGAGCATGTTGATTAAGAGATTAGGCGTATCTCTTTCTTTCACACTAATTAGATAGTAGGGATCAGGTCAGCTTTTAGGGCTGCATGGGAAAGAACATGGGAGAGCTCTCAAGAGAATTTAAAGTTGTGTGCCATTACGCCGCGATTCTTTCCGTGTTCTTATGCCCCAAATGTCATAGCCCTATCAAATCATTATCTATCTCCTCCGATTCGGCCGCTCAGAGTCCAGGACACATTTTCGTTGAATATCCTAGGCGAAGGGAGCTTTGTGAACAGTCCCTGTCCCGAATTCTTGGCCCTTATCCTGGAGTATGGATACTGCACCCAGACTGAGGTGCGTTGCAGATTTAAGTGGAGGTGGGGGGGAAGGGCTTCTTCCATTTTATTTTTTTTAAATTGTTGATTGCTCGTTTGGGGCACTGGGAGAGGTTGGTATCCCTACGGCACCTGGGCATGTTTTTTTTGTTTATAGTTTATTTATTGTTCAAATTGTTATTAGTTTTGTTTTCTCTTTATTTTCATTTTTAAAGCATTAATATCTTTGGATTTTCGGCAATTGTGTCTAGTTGGCGGCTGCAAAATGAATTCTAAATATAATAATTAAATAAATGGAAAGAATTGATACAAAAGATTAAAGGTGGGTTCTTTACTGCAAATATAAGGGCAGAAAACGCGGTTTGATTGCAAACAACACCAATTCCTACTCCGAAAAGTGGTCGCCAACAGACGAAAGCTCTGCTTTGCATTTGCAATTTGCGTGGATGCGAAAGGAGATATTCATTATGTACTCCTCAATAAGAAGCAAACAGTTACTGCAGTCCTCGATCATCGGCGAAGTTCTTGAACAGAAACGCCCATCGCTCGTCAACCAAAAGCGTCTCCTCCTCCTTCAAGATAATGCACTTGCACACGTGGCAGGTTTGATCCCATAAGAAAATACTCCTTATGGTTGGAAAGTTCTTCCCCATCCTTCGTATTCACTATAGCTTACACCATGTGAATATCATAAATTTAAGTCATTATATCACCAAAATGCAAAGTTTACTCTGAAATGGAGTTGGAGAAGGATACAAAATCATTTACTTTATTAGAATCGAATTCTTTCTTCAAGAAACGTATATCCCCTGCTTAGTTAAACAAGACAAGGGGGAGTATTTCCAATACTAATGGAAAAAAATTTGCTGAATAAATATATTTTATGTATCTTAAAAAAATATTGTACTTTCTTTTTAAAATATACATCGCTTTCTTGACAACCTAATGTGAATGGACGAATAACTTGAGCATTTGGTGTACATAGAAATAATCAAAATGGAGAGAGGGAAGTTGATTGCTGTCCTGAAACAAACTACTGGAAGCCAAGCAGGTTCTTTCAGCACAAGAATGTGCATAAATATATATGGGTTCGGCAAAAATGGAAGAAGGAGCATATCAGAAGCATTATTTTTTCGTTTCTGGTAAGAAAGAATATGCTGCAGTATCTAGTTGATAGCAAATTTGTAAGAAGTATGACGATTGGGACTGCCTGACCTATCTGGATGAGCAGATGTGTGAAAGGTTAAAAGGTAAGGAATATCCTTCAAAAAGGGCAGTTAATCTGATAAAGGGATGTGTTAAGGTAACAACAAGGAGTAACAACAAAGAAAGTAGGCACCCTAGGAGACCTTACGTTCCATTCAAGGAGGGTACCTTTGGACTAGCAATCAAGCGGGCACATGGCTGCTCAATTGTTTTGCGCCCCTAAACGGCCACTTTTCAAGACCTTGTCTAGTCTTGACTTGAACTGGTCAACATATTCACTGTTGACAACTTCCACTGGAAGTGCGTTCCACTTACCGCAAATACGGTAAGTGAAAACATTTCCACACAGATTGCGGTTGTAACGCTTCAGTTCAAGTTTGAAGCCGTGATTGCGCGTTCTGTTCTCAGTCACTGTGAAAATATCCCGGTAGTCAACATTGTCGAACCCTCGAAGTATTTTGAAAACTTCGATGAGCTGACCACGCAGTCTACGGGTTTCCAGCGAGAACATCTAATTTCCTTAGTCTATCCTGGCTTGTACGCGTTCCAATCTCGCGATGTCCTTTCGCAATGAAGGACTCCAAAATTGTACGGCATACTCCAGGTGCAGTCGGACAGGTGAGTTGTACAAGCACAGTACAATCTCCTGGTTCCGATATCCAAACTGGGGCTTAATATAGCCTAGCATCCTTTGGGCTTTCTTCTCTGCCTCGATGCACTGTTTCGAGAACTTGAGGTTGCTAGTGATAGTTACACCCAAGTCTTTCTCAGTGTCACTCGATTGAAGAGCAGTGCCCTTAATGATATACTGAGATTGGGGGTTTCTGTAGCCGATATGCATTACTTTGCATTTCCCCAAGTTAAAAGGCATTTGCTACGTGTCCGACCACTCCCCAATTTTCCCAAGATCTTCCTGCAGGCGGGCAGTATTTCCATCCTTTGCAACGCTCATACCAAGCTTGGTATCGTCGGCAATTTGGAAATCTTGGCAACCATGTCACCGTCCATGTCGTTGACGTAGATGATGAATAGTAGTGGTCCCAGCACAGAACCTTGAGGCATTCCGCTAGTAACGGGCACCCACTCAGAAGCCTGTCCATTTACCACCACCCATTGCCTTCTCCCACTTCGCCAGTTCTCGTTCCAGCCGGCTACTTTTCCATCTATGCCCAGCGCTCTCACTTTCCGAAGAAGGTGGCGGTGTGGTACCTTATCAAAGGCTTTCTGAAAGTCTAAGTACACCACATTCACCGCCTTGTCCCGATCATGCTCACTGAAGACGAAGTGGAAGAATTCCACAAGGTTCGTCAGACATGACCGTTGCCTTCGGAAGCCGTGCTGCGAACTCCTCAGTAGCAGGTTTGACTCTTAATACGACGTTATTTTGTCCACCATGATGCTTTCCATAAGTTTATCGACTATCGAATTCAGACTGATAGGTCGGTAGTTTGACGGATGGCTGGGGTCTCCTTTCTTAAAGATCGGAGTCACCTCCGCCTCACGATAGTCTCTAGCAACGCATCCGGTCCGGATTGACATGTTAAAGATAGCGCACAGATGTCGTAATACTTCATCGCACACTTCTTTAAACACCTTGGATAGAAACCCGTCCGGTCCAGGAGACTTATTCGTCTTTAGGTCAGCAATCTTTTTCTTTATTTCTCCTTTGGTGAAGTCCATTGCCTCCAGCTTTTTCGCTGAGTAGGAATCCATGGGCTGGGTGATAAGACCACACTCTTTTGTAAACACTGAAGAGAAGTAGTCATTAAGAAGGTTAGCATTTTCTGTATCTAAGTGAGTTAATGCACCCTCCTCGTTCACTAAGGGCCCAATCCTACGATGGATTGGTTTGCGGCTATTTACATAGCCAAAGAACTCCTTGGGATTCCTCTTGCAGAGTCTCGCCACTCGGAGTTCCTCAGACCGCTTCGCCGCCCTTATGCTGGAATTCACTCTTCTGGCTAGCCTCCGGTACTCGTCAAAGGCGCCCAAGATCTTCGATCGCCGGAACGCATTTCTTTTCTCCCTAAGCAGTTGTCCGATTTCTCGATTAAACCACTTTGGTTGAACAGAAAACCGACGGAGGTATTTCAGAGGGATGCAACTTGATTGAAGACTCATAAACCTATTTTTGAAATTGTTTCACGAATCCTTAACCTCTTTGCATACCGCTAGCCTTACATCAGTCAACCCAGCACGAAGGCTTTCAAAGTCTGCTCTTCTCAAGTCAAGTTCCCTTGATTGACTGGCAACAGACCTTACCTTCGGGATGTAACTTTAGAATGCTGAATGGCTGGTGGAATGGTGTAAAACGCGCATTAGAGAACAAAGTGGAGACGTCTTTCAAATCTTTAATAGTGCACATGAAATTTTCAGAGTTGCGGATGAATGCATACAAGGGTTGCGAAAAGAGGAACGAATGAGTAACAAAGTAAGAAAACGGTAAATTAAAGAAGATCCGTATGGAAATAGTAAGTGATTCTGAAAGGAAGTGAAAAATGTGAGAAACTAAAAGAAATATAGGTATGTAAACATCACGGGTGATAAATTTCGTATTAATTGTGAGAAAGAATAGATCAAAAATGATTGGTATAGTGTTATAAACCAGGCGTTTTATTAGAGTATGGAAGCGATAAATATGAAAGTTGTTAGTGTTGTTGTAGGTCTAAAAAATAGAAGACAGCTTGAAGAGATTATACAGTCGGCGGGATGCCCGTAAGTGGTGGTAATTGCGTTATAGAAAGGATAGAATGGTTGTTATGTAAGACATGTATAAGTAGAAGAGTGCCTAAAGACTGGAAGAATGCTGTAATAGTAGTAATTTTAAGGGGAGAGGTGAATTCAAGAACTACAGCGGTATGTTAATTGAATTTCGATTACTAAGTAGATAGACAAATTTGCATTGGGCACGTAAGAAGTAAGGTGAAAGAATGATAGAGAAGCAGCAAGGTGGGCATAGACCTGGTAGTAGGGATGTTGATCAAGCATTTGCTGGAAAAACAAGGGATGACAAGTGTAAAGTGGGTAGTGGGTTTATGGCTCTGGAAGAAGCTTATGATCGTGTAGATAAAGACTCATTATGGCAGGCGCTAAGAATGTATGAAGTGAATTGTAAAGTGTTGGGGGGTTTGGAATGAATTTATATGGGAATTATGGTGCCCATTTGGATGAAAGAGGACCAGAACGATTGGTTTGATAATTGGGGAAAAATGTAAGAAAGAGTTGTGTGGTGTCGTCATAACTGTCAATATCTTTATAGATGGAGTGCTGAGAGAAGTGCAAATGGAAATGATGGAAAGAGATTAGGAATTATGATTGATAAGTTTTAGGCAATGGTTTTAATGGCTGAGAGTGAGATGGATATTGAAAGGGTGATCAAAGGCGTGTGTGAGATGGACCTGAAAGTACATACAGAAAAGAGTAAAGTGATAGTGTTAGGGAGTGAGCATGGGCTGGAGTGGGGTTGAAGTGTCAGAGTGCGTGATATTATCTGTAAATGACTGGTAATGGTACAGATGAAGCAGATAGGAAGCACAAGGTTTCAAATAGTAATAAAGCCTCAGAGAATATAAGAGAGTTAGTGAATGTTAAGGGTGTGGAATGTACCAAGTATTTGTATGGTAGTATGGTTGTGGTGACGTTAGTATTTTTAAATGAGAGTATGGTATGGACGGAGAGAGAAAGATCTAAAGTAAGATAAGTGAAATTGGGCCATTTGAAGATGGTGGATGTTTGAAACTATGAATCCATCATTGACCACTCATCCTCCTCCTCACATCTCTTTACTTCAATTTCCATTAAATATTCAAAACTCTTTTGGCGACCTCACCCTACTTTGTCTTACCCATTCCGCTCTTCATCCAATCACTCCGGCCTTGTCTCATCCAAATGCACGCCTTAATTCATTCCTGGATAACTACATTCCACACCACCCAACACTTTAACAATCATTCCATACATTCATAGTGACGAATGACTTGGTAAGAGGTGTTTATGTTATAGAAGGGTGTAAAGAGGTCGTGAGAGTCAGTTCTGTAGTGGTTGGAGCATGTAAGAGGAATGAATGTAAATAAACTTGTGTAGAGAGTATACGAGAGTGTGTGAAAATGGGGAGACTGCGTTAAAGCTGGGTTGAATAGGTGTTTGAATGAGGAAGAACTAACTCAGAAGTAAGTGGATGATGTTGTTTATGCTAAGTGCACTTGAAAGAAGTTTGTGTTTAGGGGTTTCTGCTAAGCACAAAAGGGGTGTGGGTATTTATTTAATGACGTTGGGGTGCCCCACTTTGTGGGCAAGATGATGGTGGTGAAAATATAAACAAATTTAAGCATATGAATTTTTAACATTTAAGATAATATGGATACATTTGAGTTTTATGTGGTTGCCAACTCATTCTGATCAAACACCATTTGGCAACAAAATGAAATGAAATTTGATTCCACAAAACATCTATTATTTTTCGAATTATCCTTCATCTACGTCAACAACCACACTTGCGTAGGCGATCTATTTGTCTAACCCTTTTTGCTGAGCTTTGCGATCACAGCACGTCGAAAATGCTGATTTTCCATGAGTGAGCTAAGGAAATAGGGAGGGATTCTTTGAGTTTTTATTTTATTCGGGTGAATAAAAAGAAATGCAAAGAGCAAAGTCAGGAACGTAGTGTGGATGGAGTACGATTGTGAAGAATGAATTAGCACGTCATTGTAATGAACGAACACTTCTGGATGCACCTTTCCTGGTCTTTTCCCACGCTAATACAAATCACTATAAACTTTCTAAGAATGTGAACATAATAGCAGTTCAGTTCTTTAGTTGCATTTCGAGAAAGTTTACCTTCGGAATATTCCCCCACACACCCAATGGTCGACTAAACCTTTTGTGCCTACCATTTAACTTTGAACTTGACGGGATCAGCTGATCCCCTTGGTAGCAACTGTTTCATAAGTCTTCGGCTGAATTATAGTTCTACGGTCTTCTTCTTCTACCAATTTCTTCACTGCAGACACATTTTCTTTATTAATCGAGGTTGGACGTCTTCTTTCCCTTGGTTCATCTTCGAAGTCTACTTTACTCTCCTAAAAATGCTTGAATTCGCCCCTAAATGTTTATCTAGCGGGGGAGTGGTGGGAGGAGGATTTCTGTAAACCTCTTTTCAAAGCTTTTATGGTATAACAATGATCCTAATCAAGTTCCATTAAAAACTTGGAGTTCTTCCTCACTTCAAAATTGCGTTTTTTCGTGGCTCAGCAAACAAAAAGCTTTTTACCTCTACCTTTCAAACAAACAAGTGAAATAATGACTACTTTCCGACATTGTAGCACATATACCATCGAAATGTTTTAATCCATTTCGGTTTTAATAAACCCATAACTGAATGTTCAGAAACGTTACGTGCAGAACCTTTCGAAAAGCCTCCTAAAAATAATAAATTAATGTGACAGTGGGCAATAATTTTTTAACAGATGTGCTATGAATACGAAAGTACTAATCGAAATTTAATATCCTTCTAGTGAATAGAAGCATTCTAGAAGTTTTAGCTATTTAGAAGCAGAAACGAGTTAGGCAAAAAGCGAGGGTTCGGTAGCGACAAGCAAAGCTAATGTGTAATCTAGGAATCAAAAATATACCTCAATGCGAGAGCTTTCATCATCTTTCTAAGAGAAGAGGAAAAGTAAAAAATATTAGTACACAAAAATTTAGGCTTCAAAAAGTTGTAGACCTTAACACAACATGAAATGGCAAAACTATGCAAATTTAAATATTAAAAAGTATCTAAATATTTTAGATATATCTAAAAAAAACTACATTTATTAGTGATGACAAGTAGGAGTTGTTCTTTTAAGAGACAATGAATTATTTTCCCATTTTGTCGTTCAAATGTGAATTGTTGAGACCACTAAATAATATCTTATGTATACTAAAGATAGCTTAAAGTTCAAAGGTCCCCGTATGGCCTGCGCTTCCGTATGCCACATCCTCATATCCTTCAAGAAGTGGAAGAAAGTCAATAAGGAAAATTTATACCGAGGTTCAGAAACACCAGTATAAATTTAGCATAGTCTAAGAATCTTAGTTCTTTGCTAAAAAAGACATTGGGTAAGATTAATAAAAAGCCGACCGGTCAATTGATGTCGGAACAATGTACTGAATTGAACCGCATAATAAACACATCCCATTTTTTGGTCGTTTTACAATGGTAAAGACACCAGGAAAATCTATGAAGTTTGATCAACATAATTTCAAACTCTTAATCTCTAAATAATAATAAACAACTCGCCATTGTCTGTCTATTCCATGCCATTGCTAAGAAAAAGCCTCCCCTATGGGGTTGACACGTTACTCCAGCAATTGTCCGCGGGGGGGGGGGATTTTTATCATTTTATTTATTTGAAAATATTTAGCGAAAAACAACAGGAACATGTATGAAGGAAAGGGATGAAACAAGAGGAAGTCAAAGTGTGTGAAAATTAATATAGCCGAAGGTTCTCCTACAACCATTTGATCGGGGAGGGCAAAGTGTGGTGTTGGGGATGGAAGGGCACACAACGGGAGCATGATAGTTGGAAAGTGGTGAAGTGAGATGAAGTGAAAGTGTGTTAATATTAATATAGTTTGGGAGGGCAAACATTTGTATTGGGGAAGGGAGGGCACGCAATCTCTCTGATGTCAGCCGTAAGTAGTTGCCAAGCTATATTGCTACGCGTGACATACTTTTGCGGATATTGAGAAACTTTGATGATTTATAGCAATCATACAAAAGAGTAGAGGAAGCGCCGGGAGGAGGAAACTTGAAGTTTAACTTCCTCTCTGTTCGTCTCTGCTTCAGCATCAAAAGGGCGAGATGAAATTTTAGTCTCCCCCCCTTCCTTCAAATATTTCATCGGTCTGCCTTTCTTCATAATGGCAGGCGGAGCATCCTCGCGAGGGGAGGTGAAAGGTCTACCGGAAAATTGGGCCCTCTTAAAATGGTCTACGCGCATCATGGTTCATTTTCAATGAGCTACGCGCAATGGGGGCCTATTACTATGGTTATGCGTAACTGGGGTCCTTTAGAATGGGTACGCTCACTGAGAGTCTTTTAAAACGTATCCGGACAATTCTTCGAAAAACTAAAAATATTTCTTCAAATCATTTCTTCGAAATATTTTTATTCGAAAAATTTATCTTCGAATTAAATGAAATGAAATGAAATAAAAAAATAGGAGTTATTTGAAACTGTAAAAATTGTAAAACACTTTATTGTAAAAAAAAGTTAGTTAGAAAAAAGATTATTTAAAAATGTAGGTTATGCGCTACTCCTCGCAAATAATTAACTATATCAGCATTAAGATTGAAAGCATTAACTAATTTTTTTTAGGTTCATTTGCTGTTTGGTACTTTTTTTTAGTTGGATTTTGAATGCCAGCAACGATATTTTCTAGCTTCATCTCATTCATATCTTGTTCTTTTCTAAGAGCTGCTAAAAACTTCCAAATAGTTGGATGGTGATCAGATATCTACTCCAAAAAGCTCCGGTACCATCCCTCGATTGCTTCAATTGGCTTTGGCAAATCTTGCATACCTCTATCGTAAGAAGACCAATTTTCTATTTAAAATTTGGAGCTCACCGTCTTCCATGTCTGTCAGGACGACCGAGCCAAGTCTCCGAAAAGTAATAGACAATGGATTCTGCTTCAACAGGAAAAATATTTTGATCGATAAGTAGATTAAATCCATCAACAATTTTATTAGAAGGTTTTCTACCTTCTAATACGCAAGCGCTGTAAGCATGCATATATGCAAGGAAAATTCAGCATCAGTATCATAAAGTACTTTGTCGTAGAATTGCTCATAGTCTGGGCCAATAATTATTCTAGTCCATGATCTGGACACACCGCTTTTGTTTGAGTCGATGGTATTGAGACCCTATGACTCAATCTACGATCATATATATATATATATATATATATATATATATATATATATATATATATATATATATATATATATATATATATAGGCTTCAATTCCTACTGAACGTGCGAAAGCTGGTTAGAGGCGGGTTGCGTCGCGGCCAGGATTCTCACTATAAAAGTCCCACTTGTTACTGGGGGGAGGTTTGTGATTGTTAAATTCTAAGAGTGCATAATACAGGTTGAATAAATTAGCCGAAAGGATTCTTAATTGAAGTCTTGCCAAGGGTACGTCAAAAAGGAGGAGCCACAAATAAACGTACGTACAAAAATAAACTTTACTTTACACAAAAATAATAATTAGTAGCAAAAGTTAAACGGGCATTTAGGTAAATAAGGATTAAAAATTAAACACGGATTAGTCCGGGTTAACAGCAATTCTAAATAATAATATCAGGGAATGACTCACTTGAATCTCTTTGAAAAAAAGAAGGGGAGGATAACACTGACGTTAAGCGTCTAGATTTATAATGACTCAATGGGAGTATCAATCACTGTTAATTAAATAGGTAATTTGAGAATAGAGGGACACTGGGTTTACAGATTACCATTAATTGTGATGGATTGGAGAGACGACTACTCAGGTCCAGACGGGGTGGTTCGGGTGGCGTTAACACGAGTTCTCGGGGAGAGGGGGGATAAGACGACGGGTTCGGGGCTGCTGACTGCAGTTCCGGTTAGTTTACTCCTAACTGGATGTGACACTAACAAATAGTAACTTCCAGTAACTATTTGGATGTTCCTTTTTCTTTCTCAAGTTAAGTTGAGCAAGAGAGCGTATTCTTCTAGTCACAGACTCTGCGGGGCGGGATTTGCCTCAGGAACACTTTGAGACAGCGACCAAGTTAACTCAGCGGCGCGTTGGCAGTCGATACGTTACGGCAACGACTCTCGTTCAACGTGAGGGTTACGCGAGTAGGTTTGGAACACTTCTCCAGAAGGATGAATGGCGTTGTCATTTATACCGCGGACTGTGCAAAATCGAGAGAGAGATTCCATTTACGACAATTCGCTTATCGCAGTGCCTTCTGGACAATCTCCATGGTATCATAAAGAAGGCAAATAGAATTTAGGCTTCTCTGTGAGATAGGGTGGCCTTCTTTCGTCAGACTTCCTGTTGCCTGTTGGGGAAGTTTGTCACGGATAACGACTTAGGTCAAGGGGAAGGCGGAGGAGGGCAGTAGAATGTCGGGGGAGGGTGGGGGGGGGGGAGAGAGGAGACAAAGGTCAACTCAAACGACAAATTTCTTTCGTTCCCACGATTGTCTGGCGGCATGCGAGTATGTACGTTCCATACCCTCACATACTTTGAGCCCTGTTTCCTGTGAAGAAACTGGCAGAAATGAAAAAAACAACCACTAATTGAAACTGTTGGGAATTCTTGATTTACTGCCACAATCCTTCCGATTTCAAATCAGTCTTAATGGATGCAATGTTTAAGTTAGGCCAGAATAGCTTGAGCTGTTTAAAAAATTCGGTGTAGGTCTTTGTTCTCTTATCTGGCAGCAATGCAAAACTTATTAGAATCGAAAATTCGTTTTTAATCCAATGGATGGTATACAATTGGTTAAAGATGCTCGGTACTGTTTAGCATATAAATCAGGACATGTTGAAATGAATTGCATAGTACGTTGCGTGGCAAAAAATAACATTCGTTCATCATCATTGCCGGAGTCTTACATTAAAAACTGCTCTCCCTTATTTGTTAGGGTTTTTTCTGCAGTAAGGAATAAAACTGCTCTAGTAGTTGGATTAACCAGTCCAATATGTTCCTTTTCACAAACACGACGAATTGTTCTTTTAATGTTATTAACACTAATTAGGGCGACTGCCGCTGCTTGACTCATTTGCTGACTGCTCTCAGATATTATGCAATGAATAGTGTCTCCCGTAGCTTTAGCTCGAGTTTTTAGGTTAGCTTTTAACTTATACACTTCAACTTCAGCTGCATTCCTACTATGATTTTGCTCGAGTGAAACTTTCTCCATTTCTTTATTGATTGTTATTGCACGGCTTTTGCACTTACTCACAAATTATTGACATTTCCAATAGATTTTCTCGCCAACTTTCTTATCTTTTAAAAACACATAGCCTTCTAATAGCAGCATTGGTTTATTTTGCGAAATATAAATAACTTAATTCCTCGCAGACAATTTATGAAGGGTTCTGACGAATGAAGTGAACTTGGGTTTAAGTTTTCAGTTTTGTTCGTTTACAACCATCCAACTATTTGGAAGTTTTTAGCAGCTCTTAGAAAAGAGTAGCGCATAACCTACATTTTTAAATATCATTTTTTACAAAAAAGTGCTTTACAATTTTTTCGCTTTTACGATTTGAATAAAAGGCATTTCATATAAATTTCGAGGATTTTTTTCCTTCGAAGAAATGATTTTTCGAAGATTATTACTTTCGAAGAAATGTTTTACGAAAAAATGTCCGTGAATCCTTTAAAATGAGTACCTGCAACGCAGGTCCCTAAGAATGGGCTACGTGCAACAGGGTTCTTTTAAAATCAGCTGCGATCAACGAGGGTCCTTTAGAATGCGCTATGCGCAACTACGGTCCTTTATATGAACTAAGTGCAGCAGGGATCCTTTAGAATGCGTTACGCGCAACTACGGTCCTTTATATGAACTAAGTGCAGCAGGGATCCTTTAGAATGCGTTACGCGCAACAGGGGTCTTAAGAAGACCTTACTTATAAAAACTGAGAAAGAGATTAAATCTAAATTTTGGCCTTTTCTGTCCGATTTACCAAACAGGGAATTTTCTTTCTCACTCTACATAACTGGACACCCTTTCATTAGATCGAGTAGACTATTTGACGTTTTAGTGAGTGGGAAAGGCAATACCGTTCCGAATTTGTCCGTAGAGCTGTGAGGGTGCTGTCCCTCCCGAATAAGCCATTTCTACTGTAAACATTCCAAGACTTGTCAATGGTCCCATGGTTCAGATTGGTATAGTCACTCCTCAAAAGTATTTAGTGAAAAAGGTTCTTGGTGCTGGCCTCCTCTAACAAGTGCTCCAATGAAAGGATTTGGGTGAATTTTATGATGGTTCACTTTTTTTCTCGTCATAACGTGATAAATTAAAAAAATATCTAAGTGACTTAATCGATTTTCAAACCGAATTCACCCATAAGCTTTGGACTTTAGGTGGTGTATTCGGGACTTTGGTTGTCCAACCTTTCTTAGCCTTAGAAACCTCCACAGGCTTTAGAATATTTGGAGTTAGAAATAATTCAATTCTCCGTTTGAGATTTTCTCATATTCGATGATAAAAGAGAGGACTTCCCGGCAAATTGTTCATAGCATAACGCCCTGATCTACGTGGTCCAAGGCTTAGTAGAACACCCGTATAAACAAAGAATGGTAGCAAGTCATGGTAGTGAGCCATGCATTATGGAACACAATTATCAAAGTGGCTCTGGCACCATCAGCACATAGCTAGACTCATCGCATGGAAATTTTCGGAACCTGAATCCTGTGAGGTGATTCTCAAAAGTGCCATTGTTCAGGTACTTCACCTCAATATGATATTCAGCATGAATGAATCCCATGTCATATTCATTCTTAACCTTTGTGTGGGATGGGTCATAAAACCTATGAAATAACATATGTTACTTCGATTGTCCTTTAAAATTAATTAAAAATGAGAGAATTGGTGCAGTTAAATAAGCTGAAGCAATAAAGCATAACAAAAAAACCCCAACATTTTCCTTTACCAAAACTCTTGACAATGTCTGTAGAAAGAAAAGGTGAGAAACATCTGAAACTTCCTGAATCTTTCCTTTTTCCTCGCTTAGCCACCTCGAAAGATGGGATCGTAGGTCAGACAGATGGAGAATAAATGCAAGGGAAGGAGGAGACGAAAAACATTTCGAAAATGACAAGATGAGTTCGGTCTTCGGGCGAGTTGAAATCAACTTTATAATTCAACTTCTCCCAAGAACCTCTGGTGTCACTTGCCTATACAGCCGCAGATGTCCATCCATTCATTCTTGAGCCTTACTTCGAAAATCTTCTTTACGACGTCATTTTGCAGCTTTGTGAGAGTGTCCAAGTCCTTTTCCTCCACTAATCGGTCCCCGTACACGCGCTGTGTTTCATGAAGCCAGGCTCGAGCCAAATCTATGGGAAGCTTTATGGTTTCGCCCGAACTGAAGAGCAAACCCTGTTCAAAGTGAAGGAAAGCAATAGTTACTTCTAATACATAATCTCGACCTCATTGATTTCCATTTTCCATAAAAAAAATTGCGTCAAGTTGGTCCAAGATGCATGAGTACGTTCCTTATATGGGGACTGACTTTTCAAAACTTTAGCCCTCCTGAGACGGGCCTCTGCTCACCCTTGGTGACATATTATACCTGACCATATCCTGATTGTTATATAAGTTGTCGAGATAATTTACAAGAGCTCCATCGTGTGAGGGAACAGACGACAAGGCGTAATGCAAAGGAGAAACAAAAAAACAGAGAGTTCGCCTTCGGAGGCGCGCTCCAAAACGAGGATCACAGGAGAAGGCCCTGTAGCCGCCCCCCTGACAAAACCTAGAAATAATGGGTAACCGATAGCCTCCGAGGACTCGCACATTGTTGCAATGACCGATATTTATGGGGCTTAATTCCTCTTTCACCTTTGACCGAGAATACCCAGGACGGGGAAAGAATGAGAGGACAACATAAAGGAAAAAAGTAACAGAAGTACTAAACAAGTTTAGGCAATACACATTGGAAGACTTAAGAACAATTTGATACAAAGAAGAGGAGTGCTTAGAAGTGCGAATTTAAACGCGTTTTGGGGGATAGTTTTAGATGCCCATGCAATTAAAAGGTCGATGGAGTCGAGGAGACACACACACAAACATGCATCCTTCTGGGAACCGTCAAGATGTATACCAGTTTTAAATCTAAATAACTTTTTCAGAAATTGAGATATTTTGTGTAATGCAGAAAACTATTCTAATAAACATTGTAAATGAATTTGAAGGTAAACATCATAGCATTTAAGCAACATGTATTTTACTTAAATTTTACAAGAACTTATTTGCGCACAATTTGATAAACATTACATCGCTAGCATCCAATTTTAGATTATGTGAATCGAGCTGTTTTTATTAAACAACATAAATTATTTACGATTTAAAAAAAAAATGTTTCTCAGACATTACGGCATAATGCATCAGTCTGGAAGATGTTTTAATTTTTAGATTTATGAATCTTTTGAGACCCTTAATATATGTAGAGCTGGCAAAAGATCAATGCGTTTAAATCGTAAAGAATTATTCAGAAACTAAAAATTTAATGCAAATACGGAACTATTTCGAACAGTAATTTCCCCAGAAATAATCTCAAACCAAACGTATTATTTGGAAAACTATTGCAAAGTTTAAAAGAAAGACAGCTATTTTCAATTTAAAGGATATTCATGGTGACTGAAAACTGCAAGGAACGGAGACAACTCTGAGCGTGTTCGTCAGTTATTAGTAGAAAACCATAAAGTATCATCCGAAAGAAATCGATACAGGGCTTTCACACAAGTCATCTCTACGAATTTTTCATAAAGAGTTGCAATTCTATCCATTTAAACAACTCAGATTTACTCAATGGTTTCTTGGATGTCCAGGAACATTTATTGAACAGTTATTTGTTGGCTATGAGGCTGCATTCCATATGAATGGTCAAGTAAACGGACAAAATTCGCGACACTATGCACCCAAAAATCAACCGCCCGAAGATAATGTGTACGGAAGAAGTATCCGTAGAGAAGAGCTGTATTGGAGGTTAGGACTAGATGACAATGGATCGTTAATTGGTCCACTTTTTATTAATGGAAACTTAAATGGTGCAACTTAATTAGAAATTTTGAATAAAGATATTATTCCATAATAACATGATACGGTATAATTAAAAGGAATTATTTCCAACCATTATGAGGCTAAGTAACTGTCGTAGGTCAGGTATGAGCTTCCTGACGACCTTCGGTTGCCTCCCTGGATGCGGGGAAATGAGGCGACAAACAGGCGCGGGGGAATGCTCCTTTTTGGCCTTGGTCACAACGAAATTATATACGAGTGCTTATTCTACGTTTGGCCGATTTAAGGCAAATGGCTATGTGGTTCTTGGAATCAAACAGGGGAAACAAATATAATCTTTACTACTATACAAACAATAAAATTTAAATAAAAGGAGACACCATGAGAAATACACCAGACTAATTGGAAAGCAAAATTGATTTAAATGGATGCTGTGGCACGCGCCGCGAGCATGCCTAAACGACTACCCGAAAGAAAACGGGAGGGGATCATGGGTGAATCTTCGAGGTCGAATAGCGTCGCGCCTCTTCGAAATTGATGGAGAGAAAACGTAATTGTCTTACAATTTCCGTGGTGAGTCTCGAGGGTTTGGATCGAGGGAGTATTCTCGCCAGAAGGAGCTGAGCTGCTTATTGCAGAAGGACGAGTCTTCACGTTGCTTGACTGTCTTTAATTCTGAATAAATGTTTCTTTTCTACGAACCCTTTGGGGTGCAGGAGTTGCTTGAGAATTTGCGCGTCGTGTCCTTGGCTGATTCTGGCAAATACTAGAGAATACTGACTTTCTCATGCCCGTGCTTGGAATTATATACGGGGTCGCCGGAAGCGATTTCGCTGACCGACGTAAGCGGGTTCCACTCCATTTAAAGGGGCGCGGCGGACGTGAACTTCGCACCCTCTCGCTGATCTATTCCCCGGCTCCAGTTTGGCTTGTCTCAGCTCCTCTTATCGGTCCAGAATTTTACCCAAAGACGCCGATTGGAGGTCTTCTCATCTGTGAGACACTCCCTAGGCCTCTGCGTCCGCGTGACTCTCTCTCTCTCTCTCTGATAGTAACCATCATTTAATTAGCCACAAAAATGTAAAGCAACGTTCTGGTTGATCATTAGTTCACTCTTTTATTGAGAAGTAAAGGTGAGAAGTAGAATTCCAAGCTTTTCTCTTTCAAAATTTGTTCGAAATTGGAAAATGTTTCTTTTTATGCTGGCAAATACATTGAAACCCTCATATAAAGTGAGTGAATTAGGTGGATCCATCGAAACAGGCAAGAAATATAGAGAGCAGCCCAACATGTTCATAGGTCCCAACATGTTCATAGATCCCAACATGTTCATATATCTCAACATGTTCATAGAATCCAATATGTTCATAGAGCCGAACATCTTTAAATGATTCATTTTTGGCCATAGCAGTAAGTAGCGCCATCTCTTGCTCGCATCGTGAACGAGATCTTCAGGCCGTATAATGAAATGAACAGAAAGATAAGAATGACTATCACTGGCTAGTCCGAAGGCACCAGGGTCTGGTACTCGTTGGTGGAGGGAATTGCGTGGTTGACACCAACCAGCGATCATCAAACCGTTGTGGAGGGTATGAGTCTCCTCCCTAGGGGATATTGGTTCTCCATCGGCAGGGTTTCGTTAAAAGAGGAGAGGTGAGTCGGTTGTGATAGGAAGGTGAGAAAGGAAAGATAGCGGTGCTGTGATTGGCTTTATATGTGATGACCTGTATATGACCCATGTATGTACTTACCTCCACCCCGCGGGATATTTTCAGTTTATCCACCAGTGGGCAGCCACCTCGTGATGCCGCTGAAATAATTGTGCCCGCACTCCCTGGGATCAACCCGTGCCTCGACGCTAGAAATCCAACGCGGCATCTAGGGAGAACTCGTTTCCTTTGGTTTGGACAAAAGTGCAAAGCTAAGAATATAAAAATTCCTTTATAGTAAGTGAAAACCATCGAGAGCATCTCACGCAGGAACTTTGAGGGTGAGATGTGTAAAGAAAGCTACGGAGAGAGAGGAAGTAGAAATGTGTGGAAGATATACTCGTATAACCGCAAATCCATATACAGGCATTGGGGCCGGGAGGGAACGCGACTGAGGGCAGTGGCGACAGGGGCTGCAGCATGGTTCCACATACGCCTCGGTCGATCTCCTGAAAGAAGTCTTCGATGCTGTTGGGGATCTATTGACCCCCACCTTCCCTCTCGAGTTACAAAAGGGACCCTCGATCAGAAAATATTAGCCCTGGGGCACCGATAAACTTGTCGGCATCAACATATTTATTATAAATGTGCCGAAAGGATGAAGTATCTTTTAAATACGGCTAAAATTAAAAATTGGAACGAGACAAGTAGCAAGATGAGCAGCATGTCTGGTTTCTTGGAATATCAGAACATTTGGAGAACAAGTTTGCTCCGTCTTTTAAACAAGGGTTTGCCCCAACCGGCTTTGATATAAATATGTTTACAACAATCAACAACCAAACTGTGTGGCGGATTTGTTACTTTTTTTGCTGCTGTTTTTGAAAAGTGGCGGTGATATATACACATCCACTGTTGTACATGTATACAAATAAGCCACCTCCAATCCGACTCAAGTAGGCATCTTTTTAAACAGACAAATGAACATGCTTCAGAATTCAATATTCTTCGCCAAATTTGCTGAGAATTATCCAAGCAAACAAATATAGAGCTGATTTATTTTAGGCAAATGCAAACTGGTGCTCTTAAAGTAGCTGAACAAAAGTCAACAGTAACAATAGTTAAAACTTTTGGTAAAAAATTTGTTTCGCACTAAATTTCTAAATAAAGTTGTTAATCAAAATCTGGCTTGTCAAAATAATGCATGCTTGTTTGCATATGTATATTTGCTTTAGAATTTTAAGTTTCACAATCCAGTAAAGCATAACGGGGAAATAATTATATTTCCGGAAGTAATTTCTATTATACTCTACTATAAGTCTATTCATCGGATAATCACAAATGCAGGAAGACAGCCGATATCGCTCTTGTATACATACTATTGATATTTCACTCTTATAATCCTCTAATCAAAGTTATCACATACATATTTTTTTGAATGGCAGAAAATAATAAAATACTCTGACAAAAAATATGCAGTATAAATTTATAATCTAGTTTTTATTCCTCTGTTGGGATAAAAGAGGGAAATTAAACTTTATTGTGAAAAAGATAGAACAAAATTTAACATGAACTGGATATTCATTATTTACTTGGAATATGTTGGTCATATCTCGCAGGTTGAAAATATAGTGGAACTTGGTTGCGGTGGGCATGAAGGACATAGACACCTTTTGATGGAGTAGTAGAGCAGCTCTGACTAACTGCTCAGTCATCTGTAAATAGAATCCTAGTGTCATCATGAATTGACATCAATTCACAGCGTAAAGGAATGGATCGAAAGGTGGATAAGGGCTGTCTAAATGTCAAATTTTCTAGACATAAATATTAGGGGGGGGGGCGTACTTCGTACATTAGATTAGTTGACTTATTTATAATAGGGAAGCGATAATGATCAGACATAGCAGGTTCGAAAAAAGGAAAAGAGATAAATAGAAAGTAAAATTAAAGTTAAAAATGAACAACGATAACAAAGGTTACTTATCCAGCAAAACTTGGGAGTCTCAATTTCTAGGGATGAAAAGGTCCATCATTTAAAGAGGTTTACGTTAGGCTTGAGTCAGGCGAATTACCATTGTGATCTGAGGGTGGAATTTCATGTTGACGTTTTTCAGATGTTGATCCAAGAGGGATGTGTAGATCATCGAAAGACTCTCGTTATTTGGAAAACTGGAAACGAGAAAAATACTTGTGTTTACTCATTATATCAACACAACGGATTTAAACGTCCTTACAAAAATGTGTTGCTCGCATTTTATCGTAATTGTAGTCTTAGATTTCCATTAGGGGGGGTGGGAGAGTATATTAATTGGTCGATTCGGGGAGTTTTCTAGTTTTGGCTCATTGATGATGATCTGGCTTATACCCAACCACTACGTGGTTCTTTGGCTTACTAATATCGATCGATTTGTAGCAGTGAACATCAATGAATAAAAGTTAAATGTTGAGGGCCTCTTAGCTAAAAATATGAGAGGAATGCAAAATTCCACCCTCTTGTTCACTCCCCTCTAACTGTCTCTCGTTTGGCCTCACCTGACAGCAAACACCGAAAAGTGTCTCTGAAGACGGGGGTTGATGGTAAAAGACCCAGCTGTGGGGTTCATGCAGGTTGCGTACTGAACGTTGTTGATATCTTTGATTGTGTGCTTCACCCGGTCGTACCAATGGCCATAATCCATATGTTGACGAATAAGAGTATGTGGTTGGACGGTTCCATATTTATCCAACTTTAAAAAAATGAAAAGCACATTGGGTGAATAAAAGGTAGTAAAATACGATCTTCTGATAACACTCTATAACACAATTTTTGTTCCTGACCAGTAAGCGTTATTTTCCAAGTCCTTTTATTGCTAACCAATAGAAAATAACCATTAGTTGCTTTAAATTTTGCTTTTGTCGCTTATATGATCAAATATTTACTAAAAATAGGCAAATTTTATTTTTCTTGTCCATTGTAGTCTTAAAAACAAAAATAGATTAAATTTATATAATTTTATTGAAACTTCCACAAGAAATATATAGAAATTGTAAAAAAAGTTAGAAGTGAACAGTTTTCCTCGATTTCCGTTTTTAATGTAAATCATTTTCCTCCCACCATGCTTTCATTGTATACTCCTTGGGCACTATGTTCAAAGTTCAATATATCTTGATGAAAGCGCTCCACTTCCTCCTCTGAGTATGCAACCATATTCTGGTTGAAAGTGTCAAAATGAGCATCAAGGATGTTTAGTTTCAGGGATATCCTGTATCCCATTTGGTCATAGCTCTTCACTAACTTCTCAAAAGCATTGACACACCGGAAAAACTCTTTCAAGCTTCTTTTTCATATTTAGTATGCTTTTCAGAGAATTCTGAATGGTATGATTTTCCTGATTTGTGATCCAACAAAGACACCAGCTTTCACCTTCGCCTCTGAGAGTTTGGAAAATGAATTTTGAAGGTACTTGAAGGCAGCAGGTTTTGTTAAGAGTTTTAACAGACTTCTTCATGGGATCTAATTTAAATGCAATGGTGGGAACAACAAATTTTGACGGGCTATCAATCACTCATGCTTGACATAATGCCATCTAGCAGAAAACTCAGTCCCTTGTGGCCAGTGCTTCTTGAGGTAATGTGCTGTGGTATACTTACTGTCCCAAAGACAGGTGACATGGAAACTTGGAAAAACCTTCCTGGAGACCAATAAAAGAGCTACCATGTCGAAGACTCCAATCAGTTCCTAGCCATATTCCTTATAATTCCAAGCTGGTAGCAGGAGCTTGAAACTGTTTTAGTCCTCCTTTAGATACATTGAAGATATACTGGAGAATCACAGATTTACTTCTTTTTGAGGAGCTGTTAATGAAAAGCCTCCACTCATCTGGATTACATGTAATTTTAATTGCATCAAACAGATAAGATACATAATTTCAGTGACATAGCCCAGTATAAAAGGTATAGAAACTTTAGGTATGTTTATAACCTTTCCTATGGATTGTCCCTTGCACATTTTTATCCATCAAATCCCAATCTTCGAGCCTGGAATTCAAAAGTTCAGCATTTAACATTCAAAGATCTCTGACAAGGTCATTAGAGTCTCTTGGTTTGGATTCCTCTCAATAGCCATATCTCTGACACTGTAGTCTACATCTTCATAATCTTTTCAGCTTCTGAATTGTTGCTTTCTTCTGAGAGTGGCTCATTATTTTCTGGAGGAGTCAGTACAGGAAGGTGAGCACTGGGTGGTAGTAGTGCAATAGATGATGGAAGATCGTGATAGAATATAGCAGATGCATCTTTGCCACTTCGACGTTTCAAAAGTTCCACCGTGCAGATGTAGCAGGTGCCTGAGTGGTCAGTGAGTTTACGCCAAATCCTGAGAATGGCAAACTTCATGATTCTTGTTTGCCCTCCATACCATCCAGTAAAAGTAAAAAGAAATATATACTTTATTATTCTTTGGGCCTACAAACGAACATAACTTAAATACTTGTATAATTTAATATTTTACTCGTTAGAACAAACCAGTTTCTTATCTTCTAAAGATTTCTTGCAGTTTTCAAAAGCAAAATGAGGTGGCCAGGGTTTGTCTTGGTCCTCAAATGGTATATCAAAGTTTGCTTTGTAAGCGTCACAGAATTTCATAAATGCTCCCAAACCGAACTTTTTTCTCTTGTTTTGCTGAACTACACTGCGTACCACGATTTTTGTCTTGGGGTAGCAAGTGTTATTTTCTATTTGTTTATGTCTATGTCGAGGAATAGATCACCTCCCCAGACAATACGCCTATACATACATATATGTATCTATTGGTTGGGAGGACAGAGATAAAAGCCACGAGAATATGTATATATACAGTTATATACACATATATCCTCTAATGTACGTACGCGTCCTTCGCTACGTACAAGTACGTTCACTTCGTAAAAGTAATCCGTTGATTACGAAGTATAAGAGTGCGATTTTAACACAGGGGCCGATAGCGTTTAATGAGTTTACCAAGGTGCAGTTCAAGGATATATTTAAAGAGTGAAAACCAAAAATATAATTTTAATAAGTCACTAGTTAACATATATATACATACGGGAAATATAGGAAATGTAAATAAGGATAATATTAACAGACTATAAAAAATTGGCAATCGGATAACGTTAATTACTTGTTAATTAGCTTTTAAATGGGATACTATAAATGAATTTTACAGAAGGAATATTTAAGAGTCGGAAAGCGGGTCGATTTTCGGGAGATGCAAACAAAGGTCGTTTTACCTTGAAGAGAATGACCTCTAGGAAGGTAATCGGGTAACGTTAATTACTTGTTAATTATCTATTAAATGGGGTACTATAAGGCAGTTATACAGAAGGAATATTTAAGAGTCGGAAAGCGGGTCGATTTTCGGGAGATGCAAACATAGGTCGTTTTACCTTAAACGACCTCTAGAAGAGAAATCCTTTAGCGAGTCGGCGCGGGAGAATGGAGCCGGGAAATCGTTGTGATTCTTAGACGAATATCCTGATGGTGACGAAGGTGAAGAGGGAGATGACCATAAGACGAGACTCTAACGCGGCTCGGCGCGAAATCTCACACGAAAAACTGGAGATCCTTGAGAGGGGGGTTCCAGATGAGACGAGAGGAATCTCAGCCAGTTCTTCGGGGATGAAGCGATGATTCGAGGCTTGCTCTGAACAGAGTAAGTCTTCACAAGATAGGTGGATCTGCCTGGTGAAATCCAACCCCAATGGTATACGCGAATACCAGGGACTTGGGCAAACAGACACACGATCTGAACCGAAGGCAACGAGATCTCAAACTCAATCTGCCCATCTTCGAAAAACCCGGGGTATTTATATGACGGCCATTTTTATGGGGCTCCTTTGCTGGAAGGCACAGACGTCTGTGAGAAAGCTTCCGGCGCCTAGAAGGATTAGCTTTTGTCGCCCAACACCGGTCTTAATCGTCTCCAACGATGTGGGTGGGAACTTTCGGCTATCCTTTTCCCGACTACGGAGATTATCATTTCATCGGCGAGGTGAAAACTTTTAGCGCCCAGCTTAAGTACACCTGTGAGGCGCTGACCGATATTCAAATTCTTTCTTCTTTTATTTTTCTCCTTGAATACAGAGCTTACTCCACGTGGAGTTATACTTAGGAAACATAGGCAGGAAAGGAATTCAAGAAACAAATGAAAGGGGTATTCTTCTTGGCGTCCCTTTCCCGTACAGTCTAGAATACATGAAAAAAAACACTCATATTTCAACCTTTCTTTTGTATCCAGGAGAATGATATCTATATGAAATTTACCTATTCCCTCTGGAAGGAAGTTGCGAATTTCAACTTTCATTTGTATGAAGTAGAAACAAAACGACATGATACAAACATAGTATTTATTTATTCTAGAATTACATAAGGGAAACAATTAAAATATTAGAAGTGAGTATTTTCCCGTGATTTATGCTTATACTGTAAATTACTTTCACGAATCAGCCCCCAAATATAGTCTCTCATCAGATTCCCACTATACGATCCTTGATAGCGGCGTTCAAAGTCCAGTAAATCCTGGTGAAAGCGATCTCCATGCCTCTCGGAGTACGCTCCTATGTTCTACTTAAATTTATCGAGATGAGTGTCAAAAATATGGACTTTTAGGGACATCCTGCTACCCATCTTGTCGTTGTTTCTCACCAAGTTCTCAACAAGCTCTACATAGTTTTCGGTTTTGTTATTACCTAGGAAGCCCAGAACCACTGAGATAAAACAGTTCCACACTGATTATTCCGTCCAAGTGAGCTTCTCGGGAAACTCCTTGCACTCCATGATCTTTTTTATTTGTGGACCGACCAAGACTCCCACCGCAGATAGCTTAGGAAAGAAATCTTGGAGATACTTGAAAGCTGCAGACTTCTTATCTAGAGCTCTGACAAATTGTTTCATAAGGCCCAATTTTAAGTGCAGAGGAGGAAACAGTACATTTCGGGGGTACAAAAAAGGCTCCCATTTGACGTTGTTTCTCCACACACTAAACTTGGTCGGTTGTGGACAATCCCCCTGATGGTAGTGTTCCACGGCGTCCCTGCTGCCCCAAAGGCCAAAATAATAAGGAAACTTGGGAAAGTCGCCTTGGAGACCCATCAAGGAGGCCACCGTTTTGAAGTCTCCAATAACCTCCCAACCGTACCTCTTCATATTTCAATGCAACTAGCAAGATCTTGACACTGCTGTATTCATCTTTGAGTTGGACCGAGTGTACAAGGGAAAGAGATGAATACATGTTCCCATTATGAAGCAGCACTGCTTTGAGGCTCCTGGACGAGCTGTCAATGAAAAGGGGCCACTCGTTGGGGTTACAAGCGATCGATTGCCTTAAACAGACCGGTCACATTGTGACAAAAGCAAAGCTCATCTTGACATGTAAAAAAGCTCTAAAAACACTGGTAACACTTTCTTTGATCTGATATTTGCACACTGTCATCTAACAAATCCCACTGCTTGAATCTTAAAGTTAAAAGCTCGGCATTGGTTTTGTGAGGCCCAAGATCTCTGACAAGGTCGTTTTGATCTTTTTGGTTAGGGTAGTATGGGTTTCTCTGCTTAGTTGCACCTCTGTAATCTGGAACATTAATTTCATCCTCTTCTGAACTGCTTTTCCTTACTAAAGACTGACGCTCTCTTTTTGGAGAAGTGGGCACGGGAAGCTCAGAACTGTGTGGCAGTGGCTACATGATAAGTGGCGCATTTTTGCCTGCTCCACGTTTGGAAAGGTTCACCATGCACAAGTAACAATTGCTTGAGTGGTCAGTTATTTCCCTCCAAATTCGTGGGATTGCGAAATTCATAGCTCTCTTTTCTCCTTTGTACCATCCTGTAAAAATACAAAATCAAAACATAGGTATAAATATACAAATACTTTTCACTTAGTTTTATTAGAAATGTTAAAAAACATCCAGTATCCAAATAAACAAAACAAATTATATTCAAATACATATATTACTTTGCAGAGTTCTTTTGCAGAGCTTGCAGGTGAAATGAAGTGCCCAAGGTTTGTCTTGATCTCCGACTGGCAAGCCGAAATATGCCTTGTAGGCCTCACACATTTTAGCAGATCTCTCTACAGAGTACTCTTTTGCTCTTGTCTTAATAAATTCGCCGCAGACATAGCAAAATACGTCTGTCGGATGCTTACAACCTATTGATGCCATGTGTGATGTATGCTTATATCATTGACGAATGACGATGTTGGCTTTGTAACGGCTAGAGTTAAACTGATCTGTTGAGTAGACATTCATTGTATTTATACAGTCGTCTCTGTTGCCAGAATGTTCTAGAAATTCTTCAAACATATAAACATATATTTTTCAACAAATTAGTGCTAAATCTTTGTGGAATGTAAGAGAACTGACATTGCTGCCAAGGTCGCAAAAAAACAAAATATATTGGAAATAATAGCTATTACTACTGTATTATTGTTTCTATAACTTTTTAAATACAGTATATCACGTTTATACCATAACTGAAAAAAACACAACCCTTGAAACCTTTTATAAATTTTTACTATTTGCATCAAAATAATGTTATTTACCATAAATCGGCTAATTTAAAAATTCAATGCCGTAGCCACAGAAGCAAAGAGTTGGTATTAAAATTGACTATTTTTTGTTTAATAGAGCCACAAACAATTGGGAAATAACACTTTTAACCCAAGGACAAGATAAAAGTGAAATTTTGTTACACAGTGCAATCAACAGATATAATAGATTGCCACCTCTTGATACTATTGCTCTTCTAGTAGCTAGAGCTGAAATGATAGCAGATCTGTGAATCCCTGTTGTAAATATTTCTGAAGTAATATTCCAGAAGGTTCAATAAGTTTCCAGGGCTGTGTTCTGGCAAGTTCTGGAACATTCTTGAAACTTCATAAATTCTACTAAATTAGAAAAATTTCTCATTAAATCTAGAATGTTTTGGAAGATTTCCTTAAAACAAATATTTTACAAATTTCCAATGCCTTTTCAAAAATAAGATTTACAATTTTATATTATGCTTTGAAAAGATTTAAGCTTGCAGCCTTTTATATATTCTCCATTTTTTGCCCAATTTAATAATACTCTAGCATTATTTTCCAAATGGGCAAATTTAGAAATTCAGTGCCCTATCTACAAAACAAAAGTTTTGAGGTAAAAATAGACTTTTTTCATTTACTTTAGTTACAAACAGCTGGGAAAAAAACTTTTAATCCAGAAACACGAAAAAAAGTGAAATTTTGTTACATCATGAAATTTTATTACAAAGGAAGATGAAATGATGGCTGCGAAGAGGAGAGTTTTGAGGCGATTGGAAAAGTAGGTATGTGTGATAGACAATAAACTTATAGAAGAAAATTCTTCAGATAGATACAGCCAGGATGCTAAATAATGAGGTTGAAACTCAATGTAGTTAAACGCCAATGGATCATAGTAATTACAAGTTAGTCACTGTAAAGGGTAGGTCCTCGCATTCCCATGCCTTCCCTTGCTCATCATTGTTTACGGTGTTTATCGCAGGTCGGCCTGCTTCGAGGCTACCATTTTTGCCCTAAACTTCTGTAACTTAACAGCCTAATTTGCGTAGGGAAAGCGACTCACTTCCCTTTTTGCCCTTCGGACGGAAAGATATACATGGGGCCGTGAGGCCTTTTAATTTATTCTGTTGCGAGGATTCTGCCTTGATTGCTTCGCTGAATCGTTTTCCGTCACTTACCTTTAACGTTGTTCATTTTTGGAGACCCGTACTGGATTTCTTCGTGCAGCGAGGATTTTTTGCCATTGATTCCTGCCAGCGTTATCGCTGTCCCTCTGTCGGCTGCATCGAATTATGCTCTTCCAGTTACGTTTGCAAGTGTTCTCCTATGGGAAGCCGTTCACTCTGGGCACGTGAAAGCTCTTCCCTAGTCACTTCGCTATCTCCTCTTTAGGGAATTCTGTCATCTCGAATTCCTTCTCTCAGATTGTTGGACCTTCGAGTCATCGTTCCCCGTGGTCTCGACGCCTTTCGTCCCGATATCACCGTAGGTGGGTTTTGTTTTTCCTCACCGAAGACCGTCATCGCGTTCTCCCCTGTGGACTTGAGTTGAATTCACTCATCGTCGCCGAGCCTCTTTCGCCTGGGTTTCCGACGTGGGTTATTGCTTTACTGTTCTGGTATCAGGTATTTTGGAGTATCTCTTTCTTCTTACGTCCCTTTTAAATTAATTAGTTTTATTCATCTAACTTTGGGCCTTCGGGTAAGGGACGTAAGACAGGGAGGTTATTCCAGGGAACACCTGTCACTGGAGTAGCGTAGCCTATTTCATCTTCAACGGTGCGTGTCGTTTCGGCTTTAAGCAAATTATTCATAGAACCCAATTTTGTATGCGCTAATATCTAATTTGGTTAGAACGACTTGTGGTCGATAGATGGTGATAAGCATTTGTGACTTTTCTTATTATTTGATCTATCCCCGTATAATTTGTTAGCATTAAATTTATTTCCTTTTGATTTTGATGTAAATAATACTGTTAATACTTTTATGTGTATATTCATTTAACCACTTGCGGATACCTCGCAATTTAGCACCGTCCTGATAAATTCTGGTGAATTTCTGGTAGGCCTTTAGATCCCTGGTCTTCTATAAATTTCTCATGTGTATTTAATATGGGCCGTGTGAACCGGGTTCCGCGATAGCCTTTACAGCCACTCATTAAATGATTATGGAAGTTGGATCTTCGATAGGACCGCATTTTTAAGTGAAGATATCCGTACCGCTTCCTGTTACATAGAGTTGCATAGATAAACAGGTTACAACAGACCTTGTGGTCCTTACTAGGTGACCTGGTGGTCCATACTAGGCATGTATTCGATAGGCATGTATTTTTACCTACGGGATATCAATACCTCTTCCTATTAATTGATTATGTTTTTGTTTTTTTCCTTTCCAGACAAATAAGAATTCATTATTAATATTATAAAGGAATAAAAAAGAAGCTACGAAACTTTGCAAAAAATTCATAATTTTCATCATAATTTAAAAAATAAATTTCACTGTATTTTGAGCTGCCTCATGCAGAAGTGAAAAGTTGTACTATTTGTAGGGGAGGCAAATTCAACGAGCGCACAAACGCTAGGTACGCCTCTGTTCATGAGGCGTCTAATTTGAGTTTGGTCGATGAGGATAGGTTAAAATTTTCGTTTACTAATATAATTTCAAAGGTTTGGGTGGATGTTTGTAACTAAATGAGTTGAAGGCTTTTTTTCTAGTTTGATTTACCTAATTACATTAAAAGTTTGTGAGATTGATTCGGTGAACTACTCGGACTCAGATGTACCGACTAGCACTATGGCCAATGGATACCTTTTTGCTCCTTCCTTCTTTGCCTCAAGTAAGATATAAAATCTTAAGTATATGTTCATATGTATGAGTGTTTTCTTCTATTTATGAGTTATGAGTTTGAGATGTAGAGTGTACTTTCACGCATTATGTATACTCCTGAAATCCATTCCGTAAGAAGTTACTGGATAATTAATTCCTCACAAGGATTGCCATGATCCAATTCAAATATTTAACCTACCATCGGCATGTTGATATCGTCGATGAAGTAAACAAGTTTCTTGTTCCCTGGTGGAGCGTAGTTTCTACCCGCCTTCTTCTCCAAAGGTTTCTCTAAGACCCGTTGCAGTAACTCTGCCAAAGACACCCCATATTACTACCTTTGTGAAGCCGGTCATTTATGACTGATTCCTGATTATTTTTATATTTTTTTGGTCGCATGCGAGTCTGGTTGCGGGTGACTCTACATATCACTATGTCGGTCGGTCGGTCGGTCGGTCGGTCGGTCGGTACCCGTTTTAATTGATCTTGTTTTTGGTAATTACATTGTAACTATTGGGCTGATTCTAACTAAATTTTAAACCCACATGTTGTTTTGTATTCTCCCTTTAAATGTTATAATTGCCAAATTCCTCCCAAGGTTATCCCGGAAATTATTCTGTTTTGGCAATAACATCATAACTATTCGGCCAATTCTAACGAAATTTGAAACCCTTATGTTGTTATATATTCTCTTTCTCATAATACAATTGCCAAGTCCTCCTAAGGGTAGCCCTAGAATTACTTTCTTTTAGCAATAACATTATATATATATATATATATATATATATATATATATATATATATATATATATATATATATATATATATATATATATATATATATATTCGCCCGATTCTAACGAAATTTGAAACACTTACGTTGTTTCACATTCTCTTTCAAATGATAGAATTGTCAAGGTCCTCCCAAGGTTAGTCCGGGAATTATTGAAAGTTTTGAAGGTCGTAAGGTCATAAACAATGTCAGAAGACATTGTTTAACTAGGTTCTTACTCATTTCGCCGATCTCAGTGTTTTAACATCGAATTGGGGGTTTTCGGTTATGTATCTTTACTAAACATCCATAGTGAACAATTGGTTGGAGAGAAGATAAAAAATAATCCCCTCCATCGAGTACTTTACTGGCACGTTTCGTTCTATTTACAATGGATATTTACCGATTAAAAAATATTCATAGGGATATTCTAACCATTTTTAAATAAAATCATAAAGAAGCTTACTTTTATAATTTTGAGCACCCTTGGAAAGTTTATTTTGGACTTGTTCCTAGAAGTTTATGATACACCTTCAGCCCAATTATTTTGAGAAGACATGATTTACTACCGGAGTTTTTGTCATTCTTACACTTTTCGCTAAATCTCTTTTTTTTTATTATCCACTTATTCTAAAATATCATTATTGGTTATACCAGTTTATTTCCTAAAAACCTTCTCAAAACATCATAGCTCAATAAAAATTAGCTTCAGAGACAATGTTTACCGCTCCTAACAATCTTTACATACTGCTAAGCTATCCTTCTTCTAATAGGCACCCATTTATATTGGTTTTTGGAGCAGAAGTTTAAATATTCCTCATTGCTTTTTGACGTTTTATTCAAATTTGACTAATTACGGTGATGCAGTAAATGTTGCAAATTCGCCCAGGGGTAATAAAAAATCCTAAAGTGCTCCTGCCCCCAAAAGAACTTATTTCAGGAACATTCCAAAATTGAACAAAGATAAAAGGTTTACATACAAATAACAAGATAATTCTATATAATAATAATAATCAGTTCCAGTTTGTTCTTTGTTAACTTTTGCAAAATTGACTTCCAGGTAAAAGTGAATTTCATTTGGAAGAGTGGACTTCTGAAATTCAATTAATTCATATTCTTTAGCACTATTATGTCAGTAATATTTATTATCATTATTTTTACTTTTTGCTCTTATTATGGCAACACAAGTACACAACTAGTGAGTATTTTGTAACGTTTTATTACGGTGAATGTACTCGTTTGCAAACGTGAAATATGTGACAACGCGAGCTTTACAGAGATATGCATCTTTCTCTTCCAGGAGCCATGGAGGCCATTTTTGGTGCTAAATCTCTTCATTGTCGTCTCTGAAATATTAACCTCAGATGCAGCCAAACCTTGACAAACTTACCTTTTTAGCGATATGTGGGTCGCGGTTCTACTTTAACCTTCTTTACAAAATTACGAATAGCAGTCGTCCTACCGTGATTGTCGTCACTGTTTTTTTTTTTTTTTGCTCATTCTATGTCGTAGCTTATTCTAGACCCTAGAATTTTCTAGAGAATCACAAAATCTAGTAAAATAGTCTGAAACATTTTGGCATGTGGATGTATACTTCTCACTTTGTATGTATAAGTGTCGCAATATTTCTCTTGTTTCAGGTTGGTCACGGGGAAATATGCCTTATAGCCAGTTTATATTTGTTTCTCGCTTTGAAAAAATCATCTACTTCACAAGTCTTCCAAGCTGTCATCAGAAAGCATATTAAATTTGGATGATGGTTCGCTTATCAAACTAAATTGTGTGAGACATCTAACTCATGCCGAGCCGGTAAATAGAGAAAGAGTTAACTTATGTTTACGATCTGCCTTCCAGAACTTAGCAAAGCAAACATGCTGCTTTAATAAAAACACAACGTTCAGATTGTGGATGTGAAGGCTGCATCCCAACTTTTTCTCCTTATCACTTAAAGCTTCACAATCCTAAGGACATACGCAAACTAGTTTATTACGAACACGCAAACATAATGGATTGAATAGACCTCGCCCACTGGCAAATACACAGCCTCCGCCCACTTTCCATGATACATAAATACGCAATCTCTTCCTTCTTGAGACACGGTCAAAACAGTATACTACATCACAGCAGACAACGAAAGTCTATTTCCATTCGCGTCCATATACACTACATCTAACAATGAACACTTAAATTCACCTAAGTCCACTCAGTTCACTTGATCAAGCATGCTTCGGTAGACTGTCTCACAAGTTCATTACTACAATCTGAACCATGCTAACAGTTTGGTAAGGAAAGTTCGGATTTTTCGGTTCTCTTTGAATCAATTTAGATGAAACTTTTCCCAGTTAATCTGCACAATAAGGCAACACTAATGTTATGTTTTCAATATGCCGTATCACGTTCTTCAATTCCTATTTCAGATTTGTCGTTTATTGCGCGAATGAAAGTAGCCCATCTAGACATATTTTGGGGAAAACGAAAGATAATTATACATATTAGGCATACTTGTGTATATATTAAACAGAAAACCATAATTATAATACAAGATTGATGGATATAATGAATCATTTGTCCATATGTGTGCCATTTCAACGGATGACTTTAAAAACCCTATCATGCATGGAATCTGTCAATTTCCTAATAGTAGCATCCTGTACTGCCTCTGCTGTATCCTTGATTGTCGCCCAAGATACTTCTTTAGACGAAAATTGACATGAATCAGCATAAACATCTTGTTTAATGCTTGACCATAAATTTTCGAATGGGTTGAGATCCGGAGAGGTTGCTGGCTTGTCACCTTGTATGCCGTAAGGGCCTAGTAAGCGGCTGCGGTCACTTTAACCCCATCAGGCACCCTATCTGGGCCAACCCGTCTATGTCTAACATGACTCATTCTCCCTGCTATTGACGTCGCAAACGTTGTTGACGATCATACGAACATCTAAACGACAAAAATATTAACTTCCACTATGCCTGACCGTCAGGTTCGTCGTCAAGGTTTCTTCTTTGGCGGAACACATCTCCAACGTGTACTTTTGGACCCATTGAAGCCTCAAAGTCTTGTGACGGGGCGTTAAAGGAGGCGGTGTCAGAGGAGCTCTCACGGAAGCCATGGTCCATTGGATACAGTTCTTGGTAATCTTCTGTCCATTGAGACGACCAGCGGCGGTGAAAATAACTTTGCTTGTTTTTTGTTGATGCTGCTCACGTAACTGGCGGCCAATATTCCTCAAATTATTAGATATCACACTCTTAGAGACCCCACAATCGGATTGCTTCTTTCTTGGCAAAGGAATCTTCAGAAATCGTCTAACGCTGTCCACATGGCTAACTAACTTCTCCACAATAACATGAACAGAGGTACCTTCAGTTCTTTCCTTAATAATGAGAGTTTTCTTCATCATTGAGGGCTCAGGGACGTTCCATTCTTCTTAAAGAAGATAGATGCTATTGGCGTGGTTCACCTAGAAAACAACGAATCTGAAATAAAAATTGAAGGAAGAATACACCATAATGAAAACATAAAAGTTTTGCTGCCATAATGTGCAGACTAGCTGGTAATAGTTTCATCAAAATTGATTCACAGAGAATAGAGAAATCCGAATTTACCCTAGGAAACTAGTTGTGTGGTTTAGAGTTTATGTATCACATCAAGAAGGGCGTTTTCTTTCCATTCGCGTTTGCATTCACTTCTTCCACCAAGGAAGGACTTAAACTCACCTGTCCACACAAAAATCTTACCGAGCATAGCTCGGTAGACGGCTACACAATCAGACAGTGATAGTTTTGATCCATGCCATAAGTCCTATCTCGACACCTACAATCACAATAACTTTATTAAGGTCCATTCACCAAGAAAGGACTTTAATTCATTTCAGTTCCATTCACTTCATCAAGCATTCTTCGGTCAACAGATTCAAAAATATTAACTTCCACGTTGATAGAGATCATTAACTTTTGATTCACAATCTCAATTCATTAAGTGTTAAAGTTGAATATTGTTTTCAGAATAAAATAGTATTGCAAACTTCTTCTAATTCAACCTGCGTTTCAAGAAAGTGAATTTGATTCTACTAGCCGAATTGCTGAAGAGAACTCTTAAAGAATATGATGAAACTCAGCATTGCTTTTTATAGGAGTTGGGTGATAAAATCTCACACGATATTCTCATGATAAACTGAAGTAACTATAAAGTGCTCGAAAGTGGTGAACATTTTGCAATGAATACCCATCTCGCTATAAAATGTTGACCCATCAGTGAAACTCGAATTCTCTAATTCTCATTTGAAATATTTTCAAATTCACTTAACGCACCGGGAGTTACTCTTGAATTTCCTATACTTAAATTTATGCCATACTTTCTTAACTTTCCTCAATACATGTGCAATCATATATTGCGTTAGCCCTGATAAAAGAAGAGCTTATAATCCTCTTACTGAGGCAACAACTCAACGGGACGCATCAACTTTCAGGTCGCGTAAATCTCCCTGGCTCAATCGGATCACTCTTCTGTAAGTAAGCCAATGTTAACAATTTTCAACTTGTAGCTTCAGACATGGATACGAAACCCTTTTTTTAACCGAATTTATATATCTGTAAAGTGTTTGCGCACTTCAATGGCAAAACTCACATCAATTTATTTGCAGCTCATGAACTAGTACTACAATGCAATGGCACCAAGCCCCGCAACCATATCATCTGATCGGCATAATAATGGTTCTATCAACTCTGTTTAGTCTTTTATTCTTCGTGATTCGACTGCTGAGATAAGATATCCGGAGATTATTGCATCAAGATTGAAGATACCTTATGCAAAAGAAGTTCATTATTATTTTATTTGTGTTGTTGATTATCACATCAGGTATATCCTACACTGTCGATTCATGATACCATGTTGTTTTCAGTTATTTTATAATTATTTTAATCTCAGTTTGCCCTATATTTACTAATATCGTTTACACATGGAAATATCATGATTATTATGTTCTTAATGTACCAAATTGCACATTATTTTCATCTAATATCTTGTGTTAATTTTATTTCTAATTTATTCATGTCCCAAATGATCTCTTTTATTATTATTTTGTTTCGTGTAATAAATTTTACATTTATGCATTAATCCGATGATATTCAATGCATTATTTAATCAAGAACAGTTGAAATGCAAACGCATTGTTTCCCAGAGGCTCTGTGGCTGTCGCACTATTCCTCTTGTTTCAGAGGGAAAAGGGAAAATATGCTACACAGATAAATATAGTCTGTTTCTCTCTTTGGGATAGTCACCTACATCCCAGCTCTCATACGCTGTCATCAGAAGGTAGATTTATTTTGGACTCCTGCAAATAGGAGGATGATTCACTTAACAAACTGTGCCGCATCTAAAATGAGCTTCATCTAACTCACGCCGAGCCGGGAAATAGAGAAAAGCTGTCTTCTGTTTACTATCTGCATTCCAAGGGTTAGCAAAACAAATATGCTTCCGTGATAGAGACAGAGCGTTAAGATTTTGGATGTGAAGGCTGCCTCTCTACTTTTCCCATTTTCATTAAAACCACATAATCCTAAGGACATACATAAATTGCTTTATTACAAGGAGGCACGCATAAAGGATTGCATAGGCCCCGTTCACTGGCAAATATACAGACTTCGCCCATTTTGCTCACAAATAAATATGTAATTTCTCCCTTCTCAAGACATAGTCGAGAGATAAGCAAGACACATTTGACACAGTATACCACATCACAACGGGCGGGCAAGTCTCTTTCCATTCGTGTTCATATACGCTTTATTCATTGAGGAAGGACTTAAATTTTCCTAAGAGCACTCAGTTCACTTCATGAAGCATTCCTCGGTAGACGGGAATACATTTAGACAGTCACAGTTTTGATCCACGCCATATGTCCTCTTCTTGTCATCCGCGAGTCTAATAACTTCTTTACGTTCCATTGACCAGGGAAGGATTTTAATTCACCTAAGTCCTTTCATTTACTTCATCAAGCATCTTTCCATATACTCTATCAGATATATTAATTCTCACGTTGATAGAGATCACATACTTCTAATCCATGATCTAAATTCATTACTTGTTAAAGTTGGATTTTATTTTCATTATAAAATAATGTTAGAAATTTCTTCTAATTCAACTTGCGTTTAAAGAAAGAGAATTTAAGTCTACTTGCTGAATTGCGATAAACAAATCTTAACGTATAAGAGTTGTCTTAACGGATAAGATAAAACCCACTATTCGTCTTTATAGGAATTGGAGAGGAAATTCAAGTGATCAAAATTTGGGAGCGTTACATAGTCCAAAGGTACAAAAGGGGAAATACTTTGGGGAGGGGGAGAATATAAGTGCACAGAACTCCTCGAACAACGTTCAGCAATAGAAGTCCCCTTGGGCGAAAACAGACATAAAAAGCGAAGGAATAGACCCGCCAGGATAATAAAAATATATTAAACATGAAAGGGGTGGACATAGAATATCTCGTGAAGCCAAAATACTGGAGATGGGACGGGTTACGCCAAAAGTTCAACGAACAAATTGGTACATGGCTAACAAAAGTACAAATTCCGTTAGGGTCAACAACTCTCAAAAACCTTTGATGCCCTTCTCTTCGCTTTCTCTCTTTACCTGCCTGCGTATCAGCGAGGTCCATCCGTCTGGATATACACGAATCTTTCACTTTTAGTTTTTACCTGACGTCGTGTAGTAGTTGAAAGGAACATTGCACACAGTATACTCTTCAGATAGGTTGTTAAGCTTCTCCTGCAGAAGAGCTGTTTTCCCACATCCCGATGGCCCTACGAGCATCAAGGGGTGCCTCTTCTCCATCAGCAAATCGATGAAGAACCTCAAACGGATCGTCTCGGGGGTGTGAACCATCATAGACTGGGGGCCAACAATAAAACATTAACTCATGTCGTTTTACTTCACGAATATATGACACAGCAAGTCATTTCAATTATTAGCCATTAAAAAGACTTTGGTTTTAATTTAAGCGAGAAAAGGTTTGTTTATAGCAGCGCGCAGCAAAGCGCGGATACAATACATAAAGCAAAAGATACAATGGACAAGATTTAATCCGTGGTTTGCCTGCAGGGCGCACCACTGTATACTAGTAGTGCCTGCATGCAATTTTAAATTGTATTCTAGACTTTAGCATACTACTAGATTTTGTTTAAAAGCATTGGTATGCCAAAAATTCCACACAGCTACTTATTATTTATTTTATTCTGTGAATAACAGTGCTGAAACAAGAGGCGTTTTACATATTATAATTATCAGAGGAACACAGTTGGCAATTGAAAGCAACGGAAATTTGCAATCTGAGTACTATCACCATTCTCCCGATGAAGAAATAAAGTTTAAAACTAAAACCACACTATAAAATTGAATAATAAAATTAAAACAATGCATTCATTCAAAGCATTAGAAATAAATCCTCATTTTTATACACGCGTGAGCACACTCATGTGCGCTTATGTAACCACAAAATCTTACCGGTAGCTTTTGCCAGTTTGCATTAAAGGCAGTACGGGAACATTGCCAATAGTGGAGAATCATTAGTGCGAGAAACCTTCTGAAGATTACGGGTCAAGAACATAAAGTTTGCGTTTGAAATTACGTTCGAATGCATCTACATATAACCATATTACCCAGATTTGGGTCTGTCTATCCAGGGGTAGATAAACGCGAAATGAAGTTAGACCACTAGATACAAGCAAACACGAATGAAAAATGAGGGAGAGTAGCAATAATTGCTTTAGTAGACTCCATTAATTCAAAATGCTGGGGTCAGACGGGCAGACACGAAGTGTCTGTATAAATGTGTATTATGAACACAAAACTCGCACGGCTTTACAATACCCATCAATTATATCTCTGCGCTAATCAAAGTCGTACAAGTCGTTTAGATAAGCTTTATGCAGACTAATAAACAAACACACATTATGACGAAATCTAGTTCTTTTTAATTCTATCATTATTAAAAAGACCTACAGGTTGTCAGTCTACCATGTTTACAACTAAGAGGAAAGTTCATTCTACTATAAATAAATCAGCAATAAAATGATAATTCAACAACACCGAGCAGCTATCATAGTGGTTTACGCAAGTAAGCAATCTATTGGCCATTATTCCAGTGACTCATCACACCAGCCACACCAGGCTCCGACAATTGGCAGAAAGTTTCGTACATTTTCTACATTTTCAAAAAGAATCACACTCAACCATTCACGACCAAATTAGTGCTTTATAAGTTCGTATAAGTGTGAAAATTTATAGTTAAGATACAAAGTATTTTCGAAGTGATCGTTGCCAAGCATTTCAAGTGAGGCGACATGCTTTGCAATATAGTGCTAAGTTTGTTTGCAATAGAGTTACGGGAGTAAACGATGTCTATTTAACATTTTTTTATTACAAATACTATTTTAAAATGCTATTTAAATGTTGATTTTATTTAGTTCGCAACAATACTTTATGGCATTCTTAAGCATTATCGTATTTTGCAGTCACAATATTAAAAACAAGTTTTTTCCTCCTATGGAGGAGGAAAACATATCTTGATAACAAAGGGAATTTTTATTTTTATTATTTGACTGAAGTATTGTAATAAATAAATTAATAAGGATCTTACCACCTATCAACCCACAGTTTGAGGCCCCTCCATTTCGTACTGGAGACCTACAGTTTAACCTGGAGATTCCAATGTGGAGATCCGACAATTTACCACAACCAATGTGGCTTAAGTTCGCCACATGGTGTTTCCACTCGGATGGAGCAGGGCCCCTGAATTAATAGGGAAATTTGAGAGTTGTAATTTTACATTAGTCGTTTAACATTGTGAGTGCAAATGGCATTAAATACTGGATGAGTACAATGGGTTGTACCATTTCATCTACTGCTTCTTCACAACGATTTTCGCAATATTAGTAAAATGCTTTGCATTGATACTTACGACTGTAAGCTACGTTGATTCAACCCGAAAAAAAAGAAGAAATTAGGGATTTGTTTATTTGTAAGAAAAGTCTTAAACGGAATTAAGAGAAATGTGCTTGTTTAGGGAGAATGTTAAGTTTGTAAATTTAGTTCAAGAATCTATTTACTCATAGATATGTAAAATTTAATTATATATAATTTTGTGGTGTGTTGCATTGCCAAGAGCTCGAGAAAGCAAATTGTGAACGAGAAATATTAAGAATTCAATAATAAATTTGAGATTTGTATAAATGAGTTCGTTTGTTGGTTTATTTGATGTATTAAATAAAAAAAAATCCGCCAGATTATATGCAGAATCATTTTTATACAATCCATTTTCAAATGAAAATATATTCAAAAATAATCATGTTTGGTGAAGAGGCAGAAATATTAACCATAGCGTGAAATAAAATAGGAAGGGCATTGTTGCCTCTATTTCGAACCCTTCCTAAAGCTGTCCCCCGAAAGGAGGACAGCAACAAAGGAGCTTCGGCTCCTTCGCCCACGCCTAGTGGTGGAGGGAGTGGCTCGGAGACGGTGGTTTCTAGTAAAAAGGGCCCCCCGCCTCCGAAGCCGCAACGCCCGCCTAAGGTTTCGAGGCGGAGGGAGGAAAAGACTCGCATGGCGAGCCTAAACCTCCCCCAATAAGTCCCCAAAGGCTACAGCGCCATCAGCTCTTTGTCCGGCCAACAGCGCCCGTGGTTCTGCCCCTGGCAAGCGTACGGCCATTCCCGTGAGGGTCTTCTGTTCGAGGAGGGCCCCCGCGTCTCCTCCGAGCTAGGCCTGGAGGGCATATCCCTTCAATGGAATTGCCGTGGACTCCGGGCCAACTGGGAGGAGCTGTGGAGGCTCGTCTCGTCCCATTCCCCGTTAGCTATCTTTTTGCAGGAGACCATGCTAGGCACGTGCCCCCTGCCCGCCCTCCCGGGGTATAAGGGTCTCGCGACCCCACCACCGTGGGATGGCCAGGCTGGGGGATGCGCGGTTTACACCCGGCATGATGTCTCCGTTCTTCCTTTCTCTTTAGATGCCTCCTTTCAGGCAGTGGCTGTGCAGCTGCACCTGGATAGGAGGTATACTATCATTTCTGCGTACATTCCACCGTCAGCTGACTTCGACGCAGGAGACTTCCGCCGCGTGTGTCGTGGCACAGTTGCCGAGGCCCTTTCTCTTGCTTGGAGTTCTGAACGGCAGGCATCCTCTCTGGGGAGATTACTCCATAAATCCCAGGGAACAAGTCCTTGCCAATCTGATCTAAGAGCTTGAGATGGGTGTCCTAAATGTGGATGAGTTTACGCATCACTGTCCGAGAACCGCTTCATTTTCTTTCCTTAACCTATTTTTGTGCTCTTCGGATGATGACCTCCATGTGTTCTTCGGATGCACAGCCTGATTTTGATTTGGGGGTGGTCGATGACCTCCATGGTAGTGATCACTTTCCCATTCAAATATCATTTTCAGGGCAACTGCTGCCTGAGAGCCCACCTCGGTGGTGCTTGGCGCGGGCGCGGTGGCCTGCATTTCAGGAAATGACTGAATTCTCTATCTCAGTCGAGGAGTTTAGGTCCGTAGATGAGGCCGTTGAGTTCTTCTCCGGCAACCTCATCGCCGCAGGCCTGACTACTATTCCTAGAACGTCTGGCCGTTTTGCACGCCGACCACTCCCATGGTGGTCAGCCGAGTGTGGGACGACGGCAAACAGAAGCGTTATGCCTACATGCGCTATAAGCGCCGCCCGAACGATTTCACTGTCGCTGAATTTCGTCGGGCTAGGGCTAGGTTCCGGTATATTTCGAAGCACGACGGCCGCTCTTTTTGGCGGGAATACGTGTCTTCACTTAACGGAAAGACCCCTGTAGCAGAGGTGTGGAGGTGAGTCAAAAGGATCCGGGGCAAGTTCTCGCAGGACCCCCCTCCCGTTCTCCCGGAGAATGGGACCGCATTCTCGGAACCCGCGTCCGTGGCGGAATCCTTCGCGACCGCTTTTTCCGCATTTTCTAGCCGGGATGCTGCTCCACTACCATTCAATGCACGTCGTGATGTCGCAGAAGGCCGCCGGCTAGAATTTACCTCCAGAGGCGGAGAACCCTTCAACGACAGGTTTACTGGAAGCGAGTTGCACTCCGCTCTCGCTTCGTGCGCGGACACCGCTCATGGTCCGCGCGATGTCCCGTACGCCATGCTTGAACACCTAGGGGAGCGAGGCATAGCCTTTCTGTTAGATTTGTTCAACAGCATCTAGGTGGAGGGTCTTCTTCCAGATTCCTGGCGAATCTCTACTGTGCTCGCCTTTTCCAAGCCAGGGAGAGATCACTCTACTCCGACCAGGTTCCGCCCAATCTCTATAACCTCTAGCGTGTACAATTTGATGGAGAAATTGGTAAATGTTAGATTAGCCTTTTTCCTAGGCAGCGGAGGCAATCTGTCTTCTGCACAGTGCGGCTTCCGCAAGTTCCACTTCACGTCGGATGCTCTGCTCCGACTGGAAAATACCATCTGCGAGGCTTTCCTTCGTAGACAGCAGTACGCCACCGTGTTTTTCGATCTAAAGAAGGCCTATGATACCGCATAGCGATACGGTATCATGGAGACTCTCCACACGATGGGGGCGAGGGGACGCCTCCCAGTCTTTATATCTGAATTTTTGCGAGATCGTCGATTTCGCGTACGGGTGGGGGGAGCTCTCTCTGGCTCAAAGGCGCAAGAAGAGGGTGTCATAAAGTGAAGTGTCCTCAGTGTCACACTCTTTGCCCTGAGCATCAACAGCATCACCTCGGTGCTGCCAGAAGATGTTCTCACTACGCTCTACGTGGACACCTTTTCGATCTCTTTTGGCGCGGCCCAGATGCCAACTTTGGAGCGTCGACTCCAACAGGCATTGAACCACGTCTCTCGCTATGCCAAAGCGCACAGGTTTCGGTTTTCTTTGGCCAAGACTAAGGTGGTGCACTTCTGCCGCCATCCACGGCTCCACCCTGACCCAGATTTGTTTCTTAATGGGGTGCGCCTGGATGTGGTTGAGTCGCACCGTTTCCTTGGTCTTGTATTCGACCGACGCTTCACCTGGGAGGCTCATATTCGCAGCCTTAAAGTCTCTTGTACCCGCGCCATTAATATTCTCCGTTCCGTGAAGTTCAGCGCTTGGGGCGCTGATAGGGCTACTGCCCTACTTTTTTATCGATCCTTTGTTCGTTTGAAGCTCGACTACGGATGCGAGTTTTATGCATCCGCAGCCGAGCGTTTATTGCGGAAGGTGGATTGTATCCACCACACCGGCATCCGCCTTGCGACCGGTGCCTTTCCCTCTTCCCCCATTGAGAGCCTGTTGGTCGATGCTGGGGAGATGCCACTCGCTCTGCGCCGCGTGCAGTGCATCACTCGCCTGTACGCGCGAGCAAGGTGCCTCTCTCAGTCGCCAACAGCTTTCACTGCATCCGCAGCCGATCTCAACGGTACCTATGCCGCTGAGAGACGCAATTCATACCCTAAGTACTTTGGGTTTAGGGCCAGGAAACTCCTTCAAAAGCTAGATATAGCTTCCGGGCCGGTGGCATCCCTGGTTCTGCCCAGGACGCCACCCTGGAGGGTACAAAATTTGGCTATTTGTCCCCACGCCTCTTCTCCCAAAGCTTGTACGGCACCGAGAGTATTGCGTTCGACCTTTTTGGAGCACACCTCGTGTCACGCTGGAACCGTGCCAGTGTATACGGATGGCTCCAACTCCCAAGAGGGGTCGGCTTCCACGTCGTTTTCCCTCTGTTTGAAGTCAGCGGGGCTCTGCCAGGCGCTGCGTCTGTCTTCACGGCCGAGCTGGTGGCAATACACCACTCGGTACGGGAGATTACGCGACGTTTCCGGTTCGGAGACCGGATTGTGATCTATAGCGACTCACCAAGCACCCTGAGTGCTCTCGGGGCATTGGAATCTCTGCATTTCCTGTTCGCGATATCCGTGACGCCACGGTTTTGGCGAGCCGGGCAGATGTCGAGATTATCTTCTGCTGGGTTCCTGGACATGTAGGAATTGCGAGAAATGAGCGCGCCGATGAGGGCACCAAAGAGTCCGCCAGGACTCTGCGACCGGACCAGCGTTTCGCTCTTCCTCACACCGACTACATGGCAGGAATACGGGCAGCTCTTCGGACTGCTTGGCAAAGCAGATGGGAGACGGTCGAAGGGAACTTAAAGTTGCGTGCCATTGCGCCACGACTGTTCCAATGGACCTATCCCCCAATCCCGCGGCGGCTTCAGTTTGCTTTCTGTCATCTCCGAATTGGACACACTCGTGTGACGCATCGCTATTTGATGGAGCGCTCGCCTGCGCCCTATTGCGACGACTGCGTCGTTCCCCAGACTGTTCGGCACATTCTTGTTGAATTTCCCAGTCTGGGTGATCTTCGCGCACGATACCTGTCCTGGTACCGGAATTGGTGGGGTTGCTTCCGCCTGTCTCTTGTACTCGGGACGGATTCGTGCACATTGACTTGTAGACTTGTTGATTTTTGGGGAGGGGCCGGGCTTCTCCCCTTTATTTAAGGTTCTTTTTTGTTTTTTGTTTCTTATTGTTTTGTTTGTAGGTTGCACTCTCCTGCACCGTGGTGAGGGGGACCTCCCCCCGCTGCCGGAGATTGCTTCCTGATTGTTAAGTTTTTCCAATATATATCATTATGTTTTCCTATTTTTATTTTAAAGTAGCCTAGTTCTAGGCTGTGGTGTTTTTCGGCGACTTATGCCCAAGTGGGCAGTTGCCAGATGGGCTCTATAAAATTAAAAAAAATGAATTTCGAACCCCAATTCTGATGGAGATTTGCACGATGCCACCACAAAACTTCTTGAGACCTGCTCTGCTCCTTGTCGTGAATGCCCAACCCAACCGCCGTTGACTTGAGTCGCATCATATGCTATTTTATGTTGATTCTGTCTACTCTGGCGCATCATTCAATACAGGGATTCCTACCTGGTAGGTCAATTTGATAATTCTAATGCTCGGCATTTATCGAGTTGCCTTTTCTTCAAGGATGATGTGCTTCTCGGCGCTTATATAAAGCTAGGTTGGATAGTACTATAGTCATGGCCAAAGGTTTGGTCAGGAATATCTATTACGATACAACATGATTAAATTATATGAATATCTATAATGTAGGTTTACGTATATATATATATATATATATATATATATATATATATATATATATATATATATACATATATATATATATATATATACACCATATGTATAGTATCTACTATGTATATATGTATATGGTATTGGTCTTCTTATGGTGTCTGTATAGTTGCGTAAATTACAAAATATTGAAATTATCTTCGAATCCTAACTCTGCACAAAATTAATTGGAAAATCAACCATTTCTAACCATCAAATTGTTACCAAAGTGATAAGTGAGAATGATGGGACGGCACACAAGCATTCTTACATAAACCATCTTCCCTAACACCTTGGAAGTGGAACGTAATTTTTTACCTTATTATCTTTTCTTTTGACAATGGTTATTCCCAATGAAACTCGTACAGTCATCATTGCTTTGACCAAAGTGGCCACTCTGTTCAAAAGCTGCTACTAGGACTAATACTACTGTAAGAACCGTCTTCCAGATCACCAACATTTTTGATAAGACCAAACAAGGCCGCTGGACTTCCAAAGGTACATATCCACGCAGTGTTAGAACCACCTCCTCGTGCGGAGTCAGCTTCGAAATTATATGAGTACTAGTGTGTAACTTGTTCAAGAGTGGCAACTAGTGAGTGATCTGCATCTGCACGTACGTTAAGACGCAGAATTATAGACAACTGCTTCGTGACAATGAAGGAAGCAAAGGAGCCATTGCTCACTAAGAAAAACATCAAAAATAAGTTGTCGTTCTGCAGAAGATATAAGGATTAGGGGATGGAAGAATGGGGTAAGGGTTATTTACTCTGTGGAAGCCCCATTTTCACTGTTTGGGAGATCCGAAAGATTGCTACCCGGATAATAAATGGAGCACGGTAAAAAGAGTTCTGCATCGTTCTAAGAGTGAAGCAGAGTCACACCATTCTTAAATGTGGATACTTCTATAAGGAACCGTTTTGCTCCTGTTTCTTTCCTAAAATATCGCAATGAATAAATAATGGTACCGAAATGTCCTCCAAGAGCTGTAGAAAAATAAGCCTACGGGGTTATATACATATAAACACACATGCGTCAGTCGAACGACCGTAATTAATGTTTATTTTGAGATCTAACTTGTAAACAAAAAAGTTGGCTAATTGGGAATTAGGATTATTTCACTTAGCCGTAAAACTACGCTAGGGGCCAAGTTATATGCTAGGTTATAATATTATAGCCTACCATATAATATTATGAAATTGCCTTGGAAGACCTCAAATAATAATTTAGGGCCATCAGATTACGAGTAATGGAAAGATCACGAAGCAGGGAACAAAAAGATGATTTAATAAACCTGCCTGTCGCTTCCAAATTGGGACATTAAACTGACTCTTCAAGTAATGGTATATCCATTATATTTGTAATGCTAGGAAAATTAGATACCATTACTAAATAGACGATCAGATTTCTAAGAACTCTAATAAATTAAGCCTCCAGAGCCAAATTTCCTTTCTCCGTTGATTCATTTCTGTTAATCAATATAGTAAGCCAAACTAAGTATATCGTAACCTCAATTTCGCGATCTGGATAGAATTTATATTTCTTCATTCCTAGGTTCATCCGCATATAAATGGCCTTTGATCTTATTAGAAAGGAATGAGGAATTTGAATATTTCCTCGGGATCTGTATAGGAAAGTAATATCAAACGATTAAAAGCTTACATAACTTTAGGAAACCTTGAGAGTATCCCTTACATTATAAAAGAGGGCAGAGTTCTATTTATTAAATCAGGGAACTTGTTTCAATTTTCTCATGACGGGCTACCGAGGTGTTTTTCGTGAGTTAAGGAAAAGTGTCTTCTCGAAGGAAAAACGCATCACCTCACAATCGGGAAACGACGCTGGGATCAATTTAAAGCACAATCTCCCGAATCACATGCCAGTTTAAATTTAGCGCTACTCTAACCTCCTTATCTTAGATTTATATTAATTATAGGATTCTAAGTAATTTATATTACATTCATTTAGACTGTCAGTGTTTTTTGGGTCAGCTTCTCTCCCTCAACCTAAACCAATTTTATTAACTTTTCTCAGAAAGAGCACCAGTAATGGTGAGAGAAACCCCTTATCATCGTTGTGAATTTCTGTCGGTCTTGTGTAATTGGTTTCCAATTTTTAACATATTTCTTAAGATGATCTCTCCTTCTGTGTTTGGTCTTTTCCATCGTCTTTTATCAAATGGAGTCCAAATCGATAACTTTTCTGGTCCATCTATCGTCTTGTAATCTTGCCATATGGCGTTCTTTTTAAGGTGTAAGGTTTAAAATAACAAACAGGTAAATAATACATTTATTTTTAATTAAAATAGGTTTCATGTGAATAAATGTGCTTTTGCGAACGCATCCCAATGCCATTTATGCCTTTACTGTAGAATTTTTCACGCCTCGAGCAAGAAAGATCTTACAAGCTTCTTCTGCACCTGCTTTCATTTGCAATCCAAGGCTTCCGGATGTTTAAACATACGGAAGTCTGTAGGAGCTCGGTCTGGAGAATAAGGTGGATGAGGCAGGACCTTAATTCCCAAGTCGTTTAATTCCTGAAGCATCACCTTCACCACATGTGGACGAGCATTGTCTCGAAGGAGAATAGGACCTTTGCAATTGAATAAAGCTGGCTGTTTTTCATTGCTGTAATTGTTTCTCTTTAGTTCATGAAGTTATAGTGGTTAATCTCAGATGCAATACACCATACTGTTAACATGCATTTTTTTGATAGAACGCTGACTTTGGAATATGTTTTGGTTGTTTTGTCGTTCAATCTCTCGTGCAGACTTTTTAGTGTTGTGAGGAATCCATTTTTCATCACAAGTAACTATCCGTTCAAGAAATGGATCATTCCGGTTTCTTAGGAACGATTTTGTTGGTAAACTGTCAGTTCATGTGATACAAACTTATCCACCCCCTTTCTTTTTTCAATTTTAAAATGTCAGTGGAAGTGGACTGATTTGCTTGCTCCCATTGTTCCAACAAGATTACATACTGATGTACAAACGGGAACCGATCCTTGGCCAAATGCTACGTTAATGTTTTATGCAGTTTCAGTAGCTTTATTCTCCAGTTTGAACTAATAAAAATAAATAATGCCAAAGTCTTTTTAATTCATGTTGTTTTAAGGGCCAATAAATTCAAAATAACCACATTTGAGAGTTGTACAACACAAATTTCGTATTCAAATTATCTACTCCAGAAAATTTACATTAGACTTTACTACAACTTGGTTTAGTTGGTTGGTTTGCCATATATACGAGGGATCTTCAAAAAGTTTGGTGCAAAATGAAAGAAATATTTATTTAAAATTAAAATAACACAAATGTCACTAATATTTCTCAACAGTTTCCATTTAGGTCAATATACTTCTGAAGGCGATGTTTCCACCTGACAAGTCCCTCTCTGAAGAACTCCTGGCTTTTCGAATTGCACCATGTCTTAGCTTCACGTTTTGCCTCTTCAATCGATTGGAATCTTATTCCTTTAAATGTTCCTTAAGCTTAAGCAACAAGAAATAGTCCGAGGGGGCAAGATCAGGGACATAGGGTGGATGGAGTATGATTTGCTATCGAAATTCCCTCAAAGTTTCTCTTGTTAGCCCTGAGAATGAGCTAGAGCATTGTCATGATGGAACATGACTCCTTTGTGCAAGCTGATCATCGCGCAACGCTTTCGGCACCCCACGGGCAGAAGGCTTTGCTGAGACCAAGATGCTCTGTTAAAATTGCATATGCTGATCCTTGGGAAATATCGACTTCTTTCACAATAAATTCAACGCTAATCCTGCAATCGTCATCCAGAAGTTTTTGAACGGCAGCCATCTTTTCTGTATTGGTTGATGTCGTCATTAAGGTTTTCTCTTCCTTCTTTAAAACGTTTCATCCACCTTAAAACAGTTTTTTTATGTGGTGCAGTCTCACCATAAACATACTGCAAAGAATCTACAAAAGCAGGAGATTTCGAATCAAGTTTTGTTAAAAATTTGATAACAGCTCTGATCTCAAAGGTTTGCTTTTCCATGGCTAAAAAAGACTAATTTCTTGTAACCAGTCACTGGCTACTTGAAATGCGTCAGAGGAATAAATAACTCTTCCAAAGATATGAGCAAATAGGTTAGGACTTGAAAATTTTGGATAATCTTTTAAATTAAAGGTTGGCACCAAAACCTTTTGAAGAGCCCTCGTATGGCATTGTACGACAAACGACATTCTTGACTCGAAGCGTTAAAACTTCTAAAATATAGGCATAAAATGGCATTGTAATTCGTTGGCAAAAGTGCAGCCAATTACATGGATCCTACTTTGATTATAAATAAATTTATTATTTACCTGTTTCTTTATTTTAAACCTTAAAGAGTTGGAAATTATTAATAATGATGTTTAATCAACTAGCAGATAATCAAGTTTATTGTATATCTCATAGTTTGGTCTTTACCAAGTCCATCTTTGGTTCTTTTTTAACATAGTATTAGCTATTTCGATGCCTTGGACGAGTTTAAAGTCAACCAGATCTTCTCCCCTTTCATTTCGTCCCTCTATTCAGAACTTTTCCATGCATGACCCCATTACCTTGGCTGACTTTTGCATTAAAGTCTCCAATGACGATGTTAAAATGGGCTTTGTTTTTGTTTACTCTTGTCTTGATTACATCATAGAATCTATCTAATTCTTCCTCCGAACTCTGGCAGATGTCGGTTCGGACACTTGAACTATTTTGCAACAGAGATGGGGGGAGGGGAGTAAAAGTCGCCCGAGCACGAGAATTGTTCTTTATTGACGTTTCGTACATCACAAACTTCTTCAAAATGACGATAATCTTTTGTGGAAGATGAATAGAATATCGCCAGCAGGGTCTCCTCTCTCCCCGGGCGACCCCTTTCTGCTCCAAAGCGCTCTTCTACCCCAGGTCCAACCGTGTTTGGTGGGTTTGAGGGAGAAGGTACGGCGGGGTGCCATGGAGGGACAGGAGAAGAAGAAACATGGGTGAAAAGAGAAATCTGTAGGATAATAGAAGTTGATCTAAGTTGACTTCTTCCTGCAAGCAGCGGAAGGAAGACAAAGAAAGGTACAGGCCATTATTAAGACCTACTGATTAACGTGGAATCCGAACCACGGTCGCTATTTTATTTCTATCTGTCGTTCGTCTTTCATCTATCCAGGTGTTTTGTACTTCTCCAGAGTTTGTGAGAGAGCACCCAATCTCTGTCACTCTCTGTGTTATTTATATTCTCTCTTTATACTCTTTAATTAGCTTGACGGGTGGTCCGTCTTATCCCTATTTTGTTTTGATATATTCATTCATGCCTTATGTTTCTGTGTTTGAGCTTTGGCCTGAGTTATTTTTGTTTGTTTTCGCGCGTTCATTTGTTTGTAGTGTTGTTTGTTTTTGTTTTGTTTATTTCTCTTATTATCACTTAGTGTTTTCCTTTATGAAAATTTCCTTTCCTCTTTCATTTATGTTTGTCTCTTTTTTTCACTGTAGTTGCCCTTGTTTATTTGTCACTATTTGAAGTGCATCGATTTTCCATTATTTTGTTCTTGTTCCTGATTCTTCTCCGGCGAGATTGTCTTAATTGGAATAATTGTAATAGCCGTGAGTTTTTGTCCTGTTCGAATTCATTTGATCGTTTTCGGTTATTTTTGGTTATTTTAGCTTTGGATGCTGACGCGCTTCCCGTAAATCAATAGCTCATCTTTCCCCCTCTGTTTGATCCTTTAGAGAGGGAATGGTGAGCGATTGACCATTATGGAATACTGCACTTGTCCTTTGTTGACTCTCTGGAAAAGCTTTTGGTTGTTTCGGCATTACCAGCCTTATACCTACTTCCCACTTACAAATTTTATGCATGTGTTCCGATGCAAGGTGACACAGTCTCTAGGGTAGCTTTTGATTTTGTCAGTGAGTAGTAATTCCTCAATAACTTCTTCGACCTCTTATATCTTCCTCTTGAAGGCTCATTTGACTTTTCATTCATTTAGGGCTTTGAGCATATCCTGTTGCCATTTTTCACTTAAAAGAGGATATTGGTCGCTGACATACACTTTGGGTTTAAGGGCTGTTGCCTCAATCCTCCTAGTGTTGCCTTCCACAGCTGTATTATTTTCTTCTCCTGTCGTTTTTTGTGGGGTAACGGATTCTGATACTTTTCTTTGTTTCTGTTTCTCCCCTCCTTGGGCTTTGCCATATTGAAGTTTAATATTTCTGAGGAAGAAGGGTTCTCAAGAAACCACATCTTTTTCATACCATTTTTCTCGAGCATTGTGTTGAGGTTATCTGAGAAAGTTCCTGGTTTTCCTATGTTTATAACGTGCGCGTATAGTATGCACGTAAGAAGTTTCATTGAGGACTCATTAAGTACGGTTAGTAGTTTCTATCTCATTTATTTGTTTTACTGTGGTCTTGGTCACTCCTGTGTAGGTTGCAATTTTCTTATTTTATGTTTTGATTCTCTATTCGTTTTCTTTTCTTAGAATAATATCCTTTCTCTTTGGGCAAGCCATTGCCATTGACCGGTGTGGCCCGCCGCAATTGAGGCATTTCTTCTTTGTCGGGTGGGCACAGTTCTTTCATAAATACCATCGCTGGCCGCATTCAGAGTAGCTTTGTTCTTTATATGTACAGTTTCCTGTCGTTTGGTCCTCCATCTTATATCAATCGAAGAACATCTGTATGATGATGTGCTTCTCTCTTTCCATATTTTTAGGTAGAACCCTCATGCTAAACAAAAGCAAGCCGTTCTGGCAGATTTTGTTAACTATTTCTGTTTTGGTGAACACTATTTTGAAAACATGTGTGTTGTTTGCAAATTTTATCACTTCGTATGCAAATATTCCTGAGTGGTTCCTTTTTATTTCGTTTAATTGTGTATGAGCCTATCCACATAGCTATTTTTCGACATATGAGGCTCATGGTTGCTGTAGTTTGAAATGAGCGAGACGGCAACTTTTTATCGATCTGAGTCTGAAGACTAGTCATGAACCTAAACTAGATCGTCGCTAAATCGTCATGCTGATGTAAACAGAAAAATTAGGGTTGAAACTAAAGAAAAGGAGAAGAATCAAATGAGAAATACGCCAGTGTTCCGAAAGCAGCAATAAAAGATACAACTAGGACAATGGTAATAAACATTGCGAACCCTGATAAATTTGTAACAACCATGGATCTAATGTTGGAAAGGAATGACCTTCAAAAGATGTGGTTTCTTAAGAAGTCTCTTTCCGCATCAATTTACGGAGTGCCAAATCGCAGGGAACTCTTTATGAAAACAAGACTAGGAACAAATGAAGAGGAAAGCACTTTAGTAGATGAAGGACAAAGAAAAGAATAGAGAATGAGGACCTAAAAGAGATTACCTCAGAAAAAGTCTCGTCGGAGAGGTATAGCTCAGCTCACTATGAATCAAAAGATTGCACGAAATCAAAGAAGATAAGCAAGCCAAAAAAAGAGAATCGGTAAGTAAAAGAAACAGAAATTGACACCACCTATCCAGATGATAAATCAAGAAACACAACAGCTTAAAATCCTAAAAATAAAAGATACGATGGATTTGCAATAGTAATTAAAAGGGATACAGTATAAGAAAGATAAAATGCCCAACAAGCAAAGACCATAAAAAGTGCACAACCTGCAGTAGACCCCACTCAGTCCCAGCAACGAGGTAACCCCAAGAAAATGGAAATAATTAAAATGTAGATGGAGAAATATCCAAGAGTCAAGTCGGAGCAAAGTGAACAACCACACACAACGGGGATCGGGCAACTAATACCTAATAACCAAAATATGGAGGCGATGGCAATGTTGATGTACGTTCAGGTTGCCAACATTGCACATCTAGGAATCTTCGCTAAACAGCACTTTTGGCTCCCAGTTACCCCTCCCGCCTTCAAACAATATAGTTTGGATTATCCACAACCAGCCAAGAAAGCAGGAAAAAACAGAAGAAAAGAAAAATATATGACAGCAAAAGACTTCACACGCAAAAGAAACAATAGCTAAAAATGAGGAAACCAAGAATACCGTTGACGAAACAGACGACTAAAGTGAGGAGGAGAAAGAAAGGACCAATTTCACGCCACAAAAAAAATAAAGAAGAAATCCTCAAAAATGTGCTACAGACAAAATAAAGAAAATACAAAAAATCAACGTCACGAAAACAGAACCGACGACTGAGAAGACCGGCCCCAAAATTAGTAGGACGCCAAGCAACAAATTTGCCAAACACCAGAAACTTGTCAAGGTCTTAGAGGAAATGGAAAAATTAGCCACCTATCAAGCCAACGGGATCAGACCTGATGGAAGAAAATAATCAACTTCAAAACTTGCACGACAAGACGTACTAAATTTCCTTGGATTAGAGAGTGAAATCCACAAGTAGAGATACTTGAATGAACACCACGAGAGCACAGTAGAAGACGCTAATATTTCAAAGATACTCACGGATCTCCAGAACAAGCAGTTGCGTCAGAAAACAAGGTCTGTCGACCAAAAGTCGCGTGTTCTCACTTATTTATGACCTTACGACCTTCAAAACTCTAAATAATTCACGGAATAACCTTGAACGGACCTTGGCAATTATACCATTTGAAAGAGAATGTAAAACAACATAAGGGTTTCAAATTACATTAGAATCGGCCGAAGAATTATGAAGTTATTAGCAAATAATTCCCTGGCTAACCTTAGAAGAACTTTGGAAATTATATGATTCGAAAGAGAATATAAAACAACATAAGAGCTTCAAATTCCATTAGAATCGGCCGAGTAGTTATGATGTTATTGCCGAAATAAAATTATTCCCGGGCTAACCTTGGGAGGACGTTTTGCAATTATATCATTCAAAGGAGAATGTAAAAAATATAAGGGTTTCAAATTTTGTAAAAAAAAGGCAGAGTAATTATAATATTTATGCCAAATAATTCCCCAGTTAACCTTGGGAGAACTTGGGCAATTACGAGTATATCATTCGAAAGAGAATGTAAAATAACATAAAGGGTTCGAATTTTGCTAGAATTAGCCGAATAGTTATGATATTATTGCCGAGAAAAAATAATTCCCGGGTTAACCTTGGGGGGACCTTGGCAATTATTTGATTTTAAAGAGAATGCAAATCAACATAAGGGTTTCAAAATTTGTTAGAATCTTTTGAATAGTTACAATGTTATTATCAGAACAAAAAAAGCAAAACTGAGACCGACCGAAATAGTGAGATGTAGAGTCGGCCACGAATAAAAATCACAGCTTCCAGAAGCTTCCAAACGAAAAAAGAAAATGGACAGAACGATAAAGAAAAAAACCACAAAAACATCAAAACCATGAAGAAAGAAAAATTAAAACCGTAAAAAAAGAGGTTAGTTAACTAAAAAAGAGAACATATCAGCCAAGTTAAACGCACAAACATCAAGAAATTAACCACATCTTCTGTTAACTCTATGCAAACAATACTTTCTTCCATTTTCGAAGAAGCTATACATATCCACTCTATTTTACTTACCTTATCCTTATAATATCACGCCAATGATTTACAAATAAAAATTAGTCATTTGACGGACAATTTTTTGTACGCTCGTGAATTTGCTCTAGCTTAGAATATAAAAGAAAGCAACCTTTTCGCTTACAAGACGCAGTTACCAACGAACTTGAAACAAGCGACCAATAAAAGCAGCATTCCGGAGGCCGCGCACCAATCAAAGTTTTCACTGGGGCAGAGAATCGAATAGCACGATCTGGATACCTAACCTAGAGACGTTTTGACTGAAAATAAGAAAGATGAAGGGGAAACCAACCATGAGGCAAGTGGAAAAAATATCAGAAGAAGAATTCATTATATGGCTCGAACACGGAATCATAGACGGGCTCAACACCGATGTATTATACATACGACGTATACAACCTACCAAGTGGATTTCGAAAGAAACGGGCAGCGTAACGGAGACGAGGAAATAACACCATAGGGACTACTAGACGCGCTCTGGTCATTCCGCCAGAAGGTCCCAGAGCACTCTGGGGTAACAAAATTAAATTATGAAAAAAACATCACCAAATATACTATAAGGAATAAGAAGAATCTTCAACGCTTCTCTTGATATAGGATACTTCCCCGATGTTTTCGAGACGGCTAAGGTTATTTTTATAGCCAAGCCGCCGACGAGAAAGGGAAGATACCGTCCCATTTCGCTACTGGAATTAGGCGAAAGCGATTCGAAAAAATATTTAAAAGAGTCATCTCTCACTTGGAATGGAACCCTGTGTAACCTCTACCAATTTAGCTTCAAGAACAAGTGAAGGACGGAGGTGGCAATCAATGTCCCTTCAGAAAAGAATACTGAAGCCGAGATGTGTCAAAGGCATTTTATAAAGTGTGGCAAAAGAGGATGCAGTATAAGATCCTATAGCTGGATAAGCGAAAACTTAAAGAGATCTCTGTGATTACGTTATGGAGAGAAATGCATACATAATTATAGAGAAAATAGATGGCCCAAAATTCGATCTTTGAGCAGGGCTCTCTTAAGGGGTGTTAATGAGTCCAATCCTGAAACCCCACTTGCTTCAACATTAAATTCATGGATGACATCAATTGAATCATACTCACTGGGGAAAATTACTGACAATTCTGATTTTCAGTAACACGCATATGCAATCTCGCATGCCTTTCGCGGAGAGAAAAAGACACCATTTACGAGGCAAAGTTGAAGACCAAAACTAACTAAGATAACTTCAATTGCTATAAAATGTAACGGTGGTGGAGAGACGTTATCCTTATTCCACAGATTACAATATACAGTCTTGTGAAAATTAATTGAAACACTGGTTAAATAATACACTTTCTCACATTTAACTATTTATTAGGAACAAAATCCATGTATTTCATTTTTAGTACTTAATTATATGGCCTCCTTTAGCTTTAGTAATACATTTTATTTGTTGAGGCATGGAATCGACCAGTATTGCGCAAATATTTTTTATTTCTTCGTCATCATACTATATTTAAATTACTGCGCTAATGAGTAACAAGGAAAATAAGTACCCTAGAAGACCTTACGGTCCAATCAATGAGGGTACCTTTGGACTAGCAGTCTACGGGTTTCCAACGAGAAAAGATCTAATTCCCTTAATCTATCTTCATAACTTTTATGTCTGATAGAGGGAATCAGTTTGGTTGCCCTGGCTTTCACGCGTTCCAATCTCGCAAAGTCCTTTCGAAATGAAGGACTCCAAAATTGTACGGCATACTCCAGGTGCGGTCGGACAAATGAATTGTACAAACAGAGTACTATTTCCTTGTTCCGATATCCAAACTGTCGCTTTATATAACCAAGCATCCTTTTGGCTTTCTTCTCCGCCTCAATACACTGCCTCGAGAACTTAAGATCACTAGTTATAGTTACACCCAAGTCCTTCTCAGTGTCGGTAGATTCAAGAGCAGTGCCCTTAAGGATATAATGAGATTGGGGGTTTCTGTGGCTGATATGCATCACTTTGCATTTGTTCACGATAAAAGGCATTTGCCACGTGTCCGACCACTCCCCAATCTTCCCAAGATCTTCCTGCAGGCGGGCAGTATTTCCATCCTTTGCAATGTTCATACCATGTTTGGTATCGTCAGCAAATTTAGAAATCTTCGCAACCATGTAACCGTCCATGCCGTTGACATAGATGATGAATAGTAGTGGTCCCAGGACAGAACCTTGATGCACGCCGCTAGTAACTCAGAAGCCTGTCCATTAAGCACTACCCGTTGCCGTCTGCCACTTAGCCAGTTCTCTATCCAACCGGCTACTTTTCCGTCTATGCCCAGCGCGCGCACTTTCCGGAGAAGGTGGCAGTGTGGTACCTAATAAAAAGCTTTCTGAAAGTTTAAATAGAACACATCCACCGCCCTGTCCCGATCGTGCTCACTGAAGACGAAGTGGAAGAATTCTACAAGGTTCGTCAGGCATCACCGTTGCCTTCGGAAGCCGTGCTTGGAACTCCTCAGTAGCAGGTTTGACTCTAAATGCGACGTCATTTTGTCCACCATCATGCTTTCCATGAGTTTACCGACTATCGAAGTCAGACTGATAGGTCGGTAGTTCGACGGTTGGCTACGGTCTTCTTTCTTGAAGATAGGAGTAACCTCGGCTTCACGCCAGTCTCTAGGAATGCATTCGGTCCGGATTGACATGTTGAAGATTGCGCTCAGGTGTCGTGACACTTGATCGCGCACTTCTTTCAATACTTTAGGTAGAAACCCATCTGGGCCAGGTGACTTATTCGTCATTAGGTCAGTGATCTTCTTTTCTATTTCTCCTTCGGTGAAGTCCATATCCTCCCGCTTTTCCCCTGAGTAGGAATTCGTTGGCTAGGGGATGGGACCACACTCTTCAGTAAACATTGAAAAGAAGTAGTCGTTGATGAGGATAGCATTTTCTGCATCTGAGTGCTCTAATATCCCTTCCTCATTCCTCAAAGGACCAATCGTTCGACGGATTGGTTTACGGCTGTTTACATATCCAAAGAGCTCCTTGGGATTCTCTTTACAAAGTCTCGCCACTCGGAGTTCCTCAGACCGCTTAGCCGCCCTTATGCTGGACTTCACCCTCTTAGCTAGCCTACGGTACTTGTCAAAGTCTCCAGAAATCATTGACTGTCGGTACACCGTTCTCTTCTCCCTTAGCAGTTGACTTATTTTTCGATTAAACCACTTTGGTTGAACGGAAGACTCATGAACGTAGTTTTGAATCTATTCCACGAATCTTTAACATCCTCACACACTTCTAGCTTCGCATCAGTCAAGCCAGCACGAAGATCTGCAAAGTCTGCTCTTCTCAAATCAAGTTTCCTAGATTTACTAGTCGCAGACTCTACCTTGGGGACCTTGAATATAAATCTGACTAGTCGGTGATCACTGCCACCGAGCTCTTCAACTACCGAGAGATCCTCAACGATGTCATCCTCAGAGGTGAAAACCAAGTTGAGGGTGTTGTTGCTTGGGTTTTGACATGCAGTCGTGTTTTTGAAGACGGTTTTTTCACTATAGCCCAAAGTTTTTCAATTGGGTTTAAATCCGGTGAGTTCCCTGGCCACTGAAGTACCTGAATATTTTCATCTTGAAATGCTTTCATCGATTTTTTAGATGCATGAGAGGGAGCGAGTTCTTGCTGAAATATCCCTCAACCCCTTGGAAAAGCTTTGATTAGATCGGGAGCCACTATTCTGCCAATTAAATCGACGTATTTCTCGGAATTCATCATTCCAATAATTGGCACAAGTCGTATAGGCCTAACATAACAAAAAGAGCCCCAAAGCATTACTTTAGACGGGTGTTTAACGTGCTGTTCTATATGTCCCGCATGAATCTGTTAATCGAGTGATCTTCTCACGTACTGACATCTCGGCCCCTGCATCTCAAAATGCGATTTATCCGTGAAAAGTACCTTTCTCCATTGTTCCTTTGTCCATTTCTTGTGTTGCCTAGCCCATTGCACACGTTTCTTCTTCATTGCACTTACAAGAAGTTGCTTACGAAGGGGCCTTCTTGCTGGTCTTCCAGCATTCAGAAGACGTCGTCTTACGATACTGGAACAAACGCTAATTCCAGCACCTGCTGCTAGTTCCTTTTGAAGATCATTACTATTAAGTTTACGGTTTTTAAAACTTTTTTGCAGCAAAGTTTTGTCGTCCCTCTCGGTTGATTTCCGCTTTCGGCCACATTTGCCTTTCCGTTTGGGGAAAAATGACCCTGTTTCTTGGGAGGCTTTCACGATCCGGCTGACACTTGAATAGTCGACCTCACATTGTTCTGCAATTTTTTTAACACTCAATCCACTACATTCGGATGAAGTTACAATCCTAGAACGTTTTCTTGGCTTGATATCAATTGAATTTGTCTAAGAAAATCCATTAATATCCATTAAATTTGTCTAAGAAAATAGCATCCAAAATTGCAACACAACCACGGGTTAGGAGCTTTACGCTGTCACTGAGAGTTATTTGGCAAAAAGCCAAATACTGAATATCTAAACCTTTAGTTGCCAAACAGTGTTTACTATTGTGAAGCTACACAAAAGCATCTTCTACAGAGTGCAGAACATGTGTATGCAATTAATTACAGGTAAACGCAAGAGAGAGAAGAAGAAGACAAGAGGACCTGCACAAGGCGGCAGATATAGTCTCTAAATGAAATTATAGAAGAGAGCGAAGAAATTAAAAAACAAAATTAATTTTCTAATATTATTTCTAAGATATATTTAAATGGAATTACATAAACTAGATAAAAACAACAACATTGTAATAGGCTTTCTTACATAGTTTAAAATTACCTTCATCTTACCAGGTAACTTTAGACCATTGTTTATGTGTCCAATTTTTGTGATCTTTGGCAACCTGAAGGCGCATTTTTCTATTGACCCTAGATATCCATTGCTTCCTCCTTTCCTTGCATCCTTTTAGCATTTGATTTTTAAGTGTCCTTCTAATTCCTCTGTTTGATAATTTTGAACTTAAAATTTTACTAAACTCCCCACAAAGTTCAAAAATTTTTTTTCTACAATTCTGTAGTAAAATCGAATGACAGATCAGTCTTCTTAGGTGTTGTAAGACATTTTCTACCACTTCTCTTACTTTACACAAAACTATTGGTCTCTTAATATCATTTTATAGTTCTTTTAACAGCATATCTTGAACATTTATTTTATTTAGCAATTTTTAATTGTGATAGCTCTCGGCTATGAATAAATAGTATTTGTGCTCTTTGTGCTTCTGAAAGTTTTTAGTTTTAGTCATATTAGTTATTTACATAGAACGATATTGAATACACAATAGTCATAAATTTAAGTTTAAACATAAGAAATAGGTTAAATTCTGATTTTAGAAAAATCACCATCTTATTAATTGCACACCATTTAGTTTAATACTAAGTAAGTCAAACATATTGACAAAGTATCTAACAGGATGTCGATTGTTTTCATTTTGTTTAATCTTTGCATTTACTCTCATATATATATATATATATATATATATATATATATATATATATATATATATATATATATATATATATACACGACGGGCGGTCAATAAGTTTTGCAAATCGGTAGGGCAAAACAGAGGAAGGGGGATGGCTCTCTTTGTGGGCGTGTTAGGACAAGTTATGACAAGTCAGGACCTGCAGCTGCACGCTCCTGCCTCGTCTATTTAAGAAGCAGTAGCTGATCGCAGATCGTCAGTCACAAAGTTTTGACCAAGGAAGGCAAAATGCAAAAGAGATCCATGAAGGCATGGTTGCAGTGTACACCGACACCGCCCCTTCCCATGCAACCATTGCTCACTGGAATGGGGAGTTCCGCCATGGTCGTGAGTCCCTTGAAGATGACCCCCGTCCAGGACGCCCGTCATACGTGCCTAACAAGGACAATGTGGCCCGTGTGGAGAGGATGATCCTCGAAAATCAACGGGTGAAGGTCGAAGAAATCGAGCGAGAACTTAGAATATCACATGGAAGTGTTATCAACATCATCAACGACAATTTGGCCATGACCAAGGTCTCTGCCCGTTGGATCCCTAGAAACCTCACACCCCATGATCGACTTCAACGTCGTCAAAGTTTACAAGGCCAGAGTTGGACAAGCTGCCCTGCGCGATTGCGGATTCGAGGAGCTCAACCATCCCTCCTACAGTCCAGATCTGGCCCCTAGCGACTACTTTTTATTCCGCCAGCTCAAGGCTGCACTGCGTGGACGCCGGTTTGGGGACGATGAAGACGTCCAGCTCCCCGTCCAGGAGTGGATTGAACAGCAGTCGGGAGATTTCTGGTTGTCGGGAATTTGTAGCCTCAGGGACAAGTGGCGTAAGTGCATTGAAGTCGAGGGTAGTTATATTTAAAAATAATAAAACACTTTTCCTCATATCTCATTTCCTTATATCCCCTTCGTTATATATATATATATATATATATATATATATATATATATATATATATATATATATATATATATATATATCAGAGACCTTACTCTTGTCAGTCGGTCCTATGACATAATTATATGCGCAGAAACTTTGGTTTCCGACTATCGCTACAAATCTGAGCTAAAGATCCCTGGATTCTGTCAGCCCCTGCTTATTCGCCGTAACCCAGGAAATCGTCGGCGGGGAATGTCCGTCTATATTCGTGATGGTTTCTCCGCTCATAGAAAAACTAACTATGAATGTAGTGGCCATGAAGTAATGGCCTTGCGCACTTGTACCCGAATCCACAACTTTTATATTTTAGGCGCTTATCGCAACACCGATTCCGATGATACCATATATGATTGCCTAGTAACAGCCATTGCCAACGTCCAGTCTGATGATCGCAAAACAGCTTTTGTTTTTGTTGGTGATTTCAATACTCATAATCGTGAATGGCTTGAGTCTGCATCACCAAAAAATATTCATGGTCGCGCAGCATATGATTTGGCTAGTGTTCCGGGGTGTTCACAGTTAGTGTCCGGCCCTACTCATCATGTTGGTAACTGTCTCGACTTAGTACTTACGGATGTACCTAATAATGTTAAAGGAAGAATTTATGCACCCATAGGTACATCCGATCACTCTGCCATCAGTATCAAGCTTGATCTTAGGCAACCCCTCCCTTCTTATACTATTACGAAGGAGATTAATCTAAAAAAACAGGGTTAACTGGAATACTGTCCGTGATGATGTTTCCAGGATCCGATTAGGGGCCATTCTTTGCAGTGCTGAGCCAAGTCCTATTTTAATGAACAGATACTTAGTATTATTTCTCGCCGAGTCCCTGTGAAAAGGATCTCATACCAGTTCAATGATAAAGCCCGGTTTACAGTGGAATGCAAAACTGCTCGAGATGCCAAACAGGCAGCATACCGCCACTGGTCTAAGCTAGGCACTAGAGAATCTTAGAACGAGTATGTTCTAGCAAGATCTCAAACAGAGAGGATTTATTATGATGTGGAAGTGGAATATCTCAGCTCTGCCATGGATAAATTGTTAAGCGCCACTGATCTACATAAATGGTGTTCCACCCTTAAATCAGTGTTCTTTGGCTGCAGCTGATCACTTCCCCCACTGCTTTCTGAGAACGGTCAACTTATCACAAGTCCAAAGGAAAAATCTGATCTTTTGATGAAGCACTTTGACTCTAAACTTAGTAGAGAGCAATTAATTTTCAATCAAGAAATGGCCATTATGGCTACTCTTAATAAAATTTCATTTCGGTCCAAAGAAGTAGATAAGCTACTCAATGCTCTTGATTCATGTGGGGGCACAGATCCCCTTAAGATGTTTCCTTTGTTTTTCAAGGAAACTTCTGCTGTAATCGCATTCCCCGAATGCTGGAGGGCGGCTCACATTCTGCCTATTCCTAAAGGAACTCCTTCCCCTGATCCCTCCAATTTTCGTCCAATCTCTATTACACCAATACTTTCTAAATTTTTTGAGCACCTCGTCGCAGCTAGCCTTTCCCGCCTTCTTGAGAGATCAGGTGTTCTCCTTTGTAATCAATTTGCTTATCTAAAAAAGCTTGGTACAATGGATGCACTTTTTACGATCTCTCACAAGATCCAGTTAGCACTAGACCAGGGACATGAGGCCCGCATAGTTCAAATGGATCTCTCAGCTGCCTTTGATAGAGTAAATCATAATGGCTCGCTGAAGAAACTGAGAGATATTGGTGTTGGTGGACGGATTTTATCTATTTTAGAGCAATTCCTGGTGGGTCGCACCCACAGGGTTTGTGTTGATTTGTTGTGTTGTGTTGCTCAGTGACTGGCATCCTGTTTACTCGGGCATTCCGCAGGGCAGTGTTCTCGGACCTCTACTCTGCTGATCTCTTTAGCATCACAAAAAAATATTATGTATGGTTATGCAGACGATGTAACTCTACTCGTGACTATTGAATCTCCTCACTCTCGCAGCATTGCATCTAATACCCTAATGAAGATCTTCGATGCATTTATATATGGTACCATACATGGAACATGAAGCTTAACATCGCTAAATCTAAATGTATGTGTATCTCACGATCTCGTAGCCCTTTTCCCCAACATGAACCTCTCCATGTTGATGGTTTAGCATTAAACGATATGGACGAACTGGACATTTTGGGCGTTAAATTTGATTCCAAATTAACTTTTGAGTGTCACATCAGATATCTTGTGACTACTGCTTCGCAAAAATTAGGAATCATGTCCGCCACTTGCTTCTGAAGCTTTATTCTTCCAGCTTTGGAATATTGTGCCCCTACCTGGTCGTATGCTGCTACCTCACAATTGCATCTTATTGACAGAGTCTCTTATACTGCCAGCTTTCTTTGTGGCGGTAATGTCCAATGGAAGCTTACACATCGCCGGAAGATCAGCAATGTGTGCATGTTCTATAAGATACAATCCAACAGCATCACTCGCTGTATATTTCCTTGACAAATCGCTTTGTAGCAAGGAGAAACACTCGTCAGGCTTTGGCCCAGCATCCTCTTTGTTTTCAGTCTATCAGATGCCGTACTAGCCAGTTTCAGCGTTGCTTTCTGCCAGGTGTTGTCCATCTTTAGAATTCCTTGGGCGAAGAGACTCGTGCATCGAATAGTGTAGATGCCTTCAAAGAGAAAACTAATAAGATCTTGTGTTCATCATGAGCCATTATCCTGTTATTTTGATATTTGTTATGTTTTTTCTTGTTTGAATATTCTATATACAGTATATCTTGTTTTGTTTGAATGTTGCTATATACTGTTTTTCAAATTTTTTATTTAATTTTATTACTCAATTTAATTCAAATGAATCCATAGATGACTGGAGGCATTGAGGTTTTTCTTTTTCCAGTTTGTTCTTCTATCCCACTTCCTTTATGTACTTCTTACCATCGTTTCCTCTTCGACTTTGCAGGTGTGCGGGGATTGCTAATTGCAATCTATAGTGCTTGCACTCTTCCCGCTCTACCTGTCTCATCTTGTGTAATAATAATAATAATAATAATCAATATATATATATATATATATATATATATATATATATATATATATATATATATATATATATATATATCGAGAATTATTTGCAATTGCACAATCATAATTATGCAGTTGCAAATAATTTAATTCTCGATTTTACAAGGCCAAACTAGATTGGAGAAAAACGATTTTTTTCTATTCTCTGCGACAAGCAGGGATACAAATTAAAATGGCTAATCGAAAGACAGTTTTTTGGCTTTCTGAGAAAATTTAATTTTATGCGTTATCTTCTCGTGTACAGTATGAGAGAAGAGCTTAAGTTAGCTAGTAATTGCCTTCTTGACCGAATAATTATGATTGCGCAATTGCAAATAATTCTCGATTTTCTAAAGGCAAACTAAATTGGATATATATATATATATATATATATATATATATATATATATATATATATATATATATATATAGAGAGAGAGAGAGAGAGAGAGAGAGAGAGAGAGAAAGAGAGAAAGAGAGAGGGAGAGAGAGAGAGAGAGAGAGAGATAATGGTGAAAACACTGTCTAGGAGCATACAATTATTTTACGAGACTAGTTTCGGTATGAAGTTTACCATACCCTCTTCAGTCGTATACTGAGAATAGAATGTATATAAAAGTCGATGCACAGCTACACCTCCTGATTAATTACCCTTTTCTCTCTTTTGTCTTGTTTTAAGGATGTGTAGCGACTTTTGTATCCATTCCATTCTCAGGATACGACTGGAGTATGGTAAACTTCATACCGAAACTAGTCTCTAAAATAAAATTTATAGTCCTAATACAGTGATTTCATTATCAAATAACATAACTCGCTATTGTGTTCTTTCACTTATATATTGGGTTGAGGAATAAGTTATTGTGGTTTTATCAAATTTATTCATTACCATTACACAATTTTAGAAAAACTTCATTTTTAATTGATAACAATATGCAATTTAATCAATAATGTATTTTCCGTTGTTATTTACGACTTCTTCACAACGTTCAACTAGTTTTTCGATGCCTCTGCAATAAAAATCTCTGGATTTTGACTCGAAGAATTCGTCTAACCAGGTTCTTAAGTCCACATCAGTATTGAACGAAACGCCGCGCAAATTGTTGGAGAGCGATCGGAACAGATGGAAATCCGATGGAGCCAAGTCTGACGAATACGGAGGATGCAGCAGGATTTCCCAATTAAGCGTTTGGATGGCGTCTTTTGTTGTCAAATTGGCAATGTGAGGATGAGCATTGTCGTGTTGCAGAAGGACTCCATAACGTCGATGAGGTCGCTTTTCACGAATAGCTTCGGCGAGTCGATACATTTGTTGAACGTAGAGTTCTGCATTAACAATCTCGTTGTTCGCAAGGAGCTCATAAAGAATGATGCCTTCACAATCTCACCACACACACAACATCGCCTTTCGTGGATGAAGTCCTTGCTTTAATCGCGGAAGTGATTCTTTTATTGGGGCTAAGCCATTGTTTTCGATGGTTCATGTTGACATAAACACACCACTTTTCGTCGCCGTGATGATGTGGTGAAGAAATCTGTCCTTATATCCACGAGTAGCCTTGTGACGATCAAGCAAACCTGCGGCAATCGTAGAGCGTTGAAGTTTGTTGCTTTCGCTCAAAGCGGGCGGAACCCATGCACCGAGTTTTTGAACTTTCCCCATCGAATGAAGGTGATTCACTACAGTTTTCTGATCACACGCCAATTGTACAGCCAATTCTCTAGTCAATTGAAGAGGATTTTCATGAAGAAGGTCGTTCAATCGATCTTCATCCAACTTAATGGGGCGACCAGAACGTTCTTCGTCATTAAAATTGAAATGACCGTTTTTGAAAAGGGAAAAACCACCATTGAGCTGTCCTTTCTGATGAAGCATTTTCTCTGTACACGTACACAGCACAAATATCGCGACGAGCTTTGGCTGCGTTTGCATTGTTCCCGTCTCGATTGAAAATGAATAACAAGTGTCGAAAATGTGCCTTTCTTTCAACTTAAAATTCCATTTTTAGGGTACAAAACAAAAATTAAATTAACCCAACTTTTAAATAAACCGCAATGACTTATTATTCAACTTCAAGACATGGCTTAAGCAAAAGCCTAATGTCTAGGCTGTTAAGAGACGTAGCCTAACCTTTGCAAATTTTGCTCTCATTATATATTTTTGTTTCTTAATATGTTCACAAATCACGTCAACAAAACTTAAATTAACACAACAAAAAAAAACGCAAGAACTTATTCCTCAACCTAATATATATATATATATATATATATATATATATATATATATATATATATATATATATATATATATATATATATATATGCATTTAAAGGCCCAAGGAAATGAAAATTGGTAAAACAACATGGAAAAACACTTAGGAAAATATCACATAAACCAATAAAAGCTTAATAAGGAAAATGGGAGATGTAGAGAACGGAAAGATAGGACAAACTATTTTAACCATTTTATGAAAATAAATAAAGAAGTTGGATTTGAACCTGTGTCATTAAGCGCTCATCGCTGATATGACCAAGACGCTGATCGCCAGAGCTACCATCCTCAACCCTCAAAAAGGTTGATTCAAGAAACCTTTTGAACAATGAAGTGTAGGTTTTTATCCAGTGAGAGACAAGACAAGTGTTTTAGTAGGAGGGGACACGGGCTTATTTTGTTATATTTATATATATATATATATATATATATATATATATATATATATATGCGAGGTATTTTTTTAAATAGAAGGATTTATAAAATATGTTATTAACGGAAAACCAATGTAATTTTTTTATGTATGTAACTGTTTAGTCTTGGAACTTATTGGCCACCTTATAGAAAAAGCCACCCAACCATGTTGACAGAGGTCTCGTTGTTGTCCATGTCGCACTGACTGCAGGAGTCGGTCGAAATGGCAAAAAATTGTGCTAAACGGCTCGCATTTGCAAGAAAATGCAAAAATGGACCAGTGAACGGTGGGAAAATGTGATGTTTAGCGACGAATGCGTGTCAGTGGATTACATTAAGGCAAGGACTCATTCGAACTCTCCTGACTGTCAATCACTCGCTTTAGTACATGGAAAATACAGTGCCAGATCCAGGAATATTCTGCAAGGCGGGAAGGGGGGCTTCATTTGCGTGTAAGGTCGCGGAGGGAGTTTTTCCTTGCACAAATGGTAATTTATGAATGTGGAAAAGTATAAACGTGTCTTGGAGTAACATTTTGTTTTTTTTATGAGCTTTTTATTAACTATGGTGCACCCTGCCACTGGCTAAATTCTGTGCAATAAGGGTTAACTGAAAACAATATTCATTTGTTTGATTGGTTAGGTAAATCTCCTAGTTTGAATACAATGGAGATATGCTGGTCCTAGATGAAGCTCAGTACCTCTGTCACATCATTCGTGGAAAGGGTGAAAGCTGAAGTCTGAATGATGTGAGTGAATGATTGAGGTCAAGATGAATTAAAGAAAATTGATCATTCCATGCCGAACAGGATTAAGGAGGTCAACAAGAAGCGTGGAAACATCACCAAGTATTTTCATCAACCATCTAGCGATTTTACCACTCATTTCTAGTAGTGGCCCAACCTAAACCATAATCTGGCTGACAAATGGCTGATAGGTTGAGCAACTAGCTTGACTCCCGCTGACTCTTTGGAGCTGTGCAAGCGCCAGAGTGCGCAAAAGTGTACAAAAGTTAACCACATCAATCATCAGCTGGGTTCGTTATCTGTATTTTTTACCTTCCAAAAATTGCTTTCTCAGTTAGCCAAAGAGATAAATAGCAATGAGACTGTTGTGTCCTATTTAGGAAAAAAGACGACATGAAATTGTCAATCTCTTCAGGTTGAGATCGTTGGCGATTCTATAAGATTGTTTTCTCTCTGGAAAAAATCACTATTGGGTGAAAACTGTGTTGCTTATTTACAGCTTACCTCTTTGATTGAACATTTGTATCATGTACCTTTTCAGGTACATGGTTTGTTTTCTAGTTTTTCAGCCTCTCAGCCAGATTGATTCAGTTCATCCACTCTGCGAGAGATGCGGGGATCGAACAGAAAAGACCTATATCTAGTACTCCCGCTTTTTCTCCCCCATCCACCACCAACGATGATCACCCCTTGTGGACTAGGTGCAAATAGTAAAATTGAGAACCTATGGACAGAATGGCAGTTAATTGCTCTTTCGATTCTTGTACTGTTTAATCAAGTTTTTCATGTTGTCTTTCATATTTTGGAGCTATGGAGCCAGTGGGTTGCCCTCTTACATGAATGCGCTGGAAGAATCAAAAGTAATGTTCTGAGAGTTAATGAAATGAATTCTTTTGAAACATGTTTTGGAGGTTCCCCTTCTGCCTCTTACACCATAACAATAGGTTTTCAGAATATGGATTGCATTATATTATATATTTGGTAAAAATACAGAGGAAATAAACAATTGTCTTAGTTGGTAATAGGCATTGGAAGTATTTATATTAACATAGGATGCAGAACATTTTTATGACGACACAAACAGGAGAAAAAGGTGAGAAAGAAACTCTACAGCCAGGGTGTTTTGGACCGATGCATTGGTGTTTTCAGACTAATTGTAACTTACCGACAATACCCTCGGTCCATATAATTCCTTGGTTAGATAAAGAAATACCAGATACACATAAAAGTTAAAAAAATAGATAATAGAAAATTGTTACCTGTCTTTTAAACATCTTTGCCAGTTAATATGTTATTACCTTTTAAAATAATATCCAATTACCTGATTGATTTAACAGAGTACTCTTGTTGAACTTGGCTCCTTAAAAGAGGATTGAAGCTCATTGGAGGCAGGTTCCAATGGCAAAGGTCGGGTGCGTTATTAACTGTTAACCGTTTGAACTCATTGGTCGGGACTTCATTCTATCCCGCCAATATCCTATCTCCCAGGAGGTTAAAAGGCTGATGCGGTTTCTCTCTACCTACTTCATAATTGCGTCAGTGACTCAATACTGATACTACCAACATTGCAAAACGACTAAGGTCAGAAAGGTTTCTCTTCATCCCAGTCTTTATCGCCCCTTTCAGCACTTCCCATGAATTGTTACCTTCCCTAACTTTACCAGCTTCACGAAGAGGGTGAAACTAAAACCTTCCATCAGGGAGGGTGGGTTCTTTTTGTTTCCTTTAATATAAATGAAAGGCTCTAAATTTGGGGCAAAGTAGGTTCATGTCACGGTGTAAAGTGTGAATCCCCCAGAAACAAAGCAAAGGTGGCCTTTCTGGCTCGGAGGGAACCGCAGTGCATTAACTCTGAGTAGAGAATTTGAACCGAGAATCATTGTCCCTTATGGAGTGGGAGGCTTAAGAAAGACCCAAAACCGACGCATGAGAGGAAACGTCACGTACACACCGGAGTATTTTGCTCTCTAAACTTTGTTTTTCAAGTCGAAGTACCAGTTCTCTCAAGCGGAATTGGTGTGTTCTCGCCCCCTACGACCTTGATCCTATCGGTGTCTTTTTCCCCGATTTACCCTAATTTTTTTAGTTTTTGCTAGCCTCTTGGATAAGGCGGTGGACTTCTAACTCCTGGGCATCGGGTTCGATTCCTGGTCAGAGCACAAACAAAATGCTATTGTCACTCGCAGGGTGCTGACACATACGTGCAGACAGCTTCAGCCACGTACCGCTTCACACAGTCAATCACACCTGTATCTTCCATCTCCTCTCCATTCACACACACACACACACACACAACACATCACTATTACATCCTGGAATGTACCGATGCAGTATTTCAAAGCCCCAAACCTCTCCAACGAGAATCGGCCCCTGGTGTTGTCGGGTTTGCCAGAGATGTTCAGTCATATCTGTATGTGCATTTCATTATCCGATCTGAGGACCTTGTTCACGATTGAAAGGGGGCGAGTGCTGGGGGCTAGTGAGTTACAAAATAAATGGGGTCCAGGGCGCGATTCTCAAGAGTAAACAGATGAAGAAACCTAAGTCAGATTTTTTGAAAGGTGAAGTTAAGAGAAGTCAAAAGGTGGGAAAGATACAAATTTCGAGGCAGCATGAAAATTAGTAGTTTAGGTGTTAGCGAACGGGAAGGTGCGCAACTCTCCTGAACCCACATTTGGCAACACTGGCAAGCCGCCCCCCTTCCATTTGTGGTCCATCAGGTGAGAATGGTGCACAAGCACTCTTCTCTCACCTCCTCTATGCATTTAAGGATACAACCGGTGCAAACAAATGGTTAAATTAGTAAAAAATCGGCTGTGTCTATTTTCGGGGGCTGATGGTAGAGGACTCTCCACAGTCGCATGAATTGCACTTTGAATTTTCCCTTATGAAACGAATGGGAGCAACAATAAATGAGGGAATACGTAGTTAGTAGTGGAACATGGTCAGATAGATGGTACAGGGTTGAGAAAATATCGCTAAATACCCCCCTCCCCTCCCTACTGAATCGTCAATTTTCAAATTCCAAACTAGACGGCACAAGAAACGGGACGTTTCTTTGCCGGGGGAATTTGGGTTCTCGGCAACGTCAACTCACGCGTGTGTCTTCTTCCCTTGTTTCCTCCTCGTATCATCGTAGACCCCTCTCAGCTGCAAGGGGCGGGTCCTCTTATAGATTTCAATTTCAACGAGTAGTGCTAATTGTCTGGCAGCCTCTTCCCATGAATAAATGGTTTTGGGGAAACCCCGAAATACTACTAAGTATGTCTTTGGGGAAAAAGGAACTGGATGAGGATGATTGGATGCAAAGGCTATTGAGATCATACCTGTAACGGGGCATCAGGGTCGAGATCAAACTTTGGCACCTTCACTTCCCAGTGGACAAATTTTAAGGTTTCACGATCTATGTAGAAATCAAAAACGGTTCCTTCTGGCGGAAATTTCACCGTTTTGAATTCTTGTTGCCACCATTTACTGAATTCTACCCTGTAGTCAATATTCTGCCAAATGGAGTCAATATATTACTATGAAGTGAGGCATCTCGTTCATTTTATGCACAGAAAACTTGCTATTATGCGCCTCAGCTCGTGTAGAATAAGATTAATGACAATTAGCGTGCATAAAAGGAGGAGAGAAGGAAGATCTATGTTTAAAAGAGAGGAGATGATCGGTGGCAGAATCGAGTTATAATATTGACGCCACTGTAAGAACCCCCACAGTTTACTCTTTCTACTATTGAGTAAGAGCATGTCCTAAATTATGATCATTCCTATCATTATAATATAGATCACTTTATATTAGAGTCACAAGGACTCAACGACAGTGAGAACTACGAAGGAGGACTTTTTATAATATTAATTTTACTAAGGCAATTGACACTACAAATGATACAAATACTTTTTACAATTCTTAGGCCTACATATGACTATACGTATTCAGCAACCAATAGTTTTTAAATATTTTTTTCAATGTACTGTTTGGATTGTTGGTGCTTATGTGTTAGGAAAAGCCCACTGCTTTAGTGTCCAGTCGATCATTAAGTCCCACGCATAACAGATCCCAACTTTCTGCAACGCAAACTTCCTTACCCCGTCCTGATACATAGTTGATCCGAACGCCCAGACCGCAGCAAATACGAAATGCAGCTCATAAATTTCTTTGGTGCTGTCAGCTGGAATGTTGTTTGGCGTGAGAAGACAGTCGAGAAGCTGACAGAGCATCATCAGGTGACTAATCTCTGGAACGGGCACCATCTTCTTGAACCGAACTTTTAATACGTCCAGACAAGTCGGTATGTATTTGTCCATGAGGACCATCAGATGAGTCTTTTCACTTTCGCATTCCCTTGTTTCGACCCAGCTCGTGACATACCTAGTGAAATGCAGTGAATAGATATGAATGCAGATAATGGTTGGAGACGCGGAGGAGAGATTAAAAAAGTGAATGGACAAGCATGAATCAGTAAAAAAGAAATGTTTTTGCCTAAAGCCAAGTTTGATTTTATAGTTATTTATTCACAAAAAAATTGAAATCAAGTAGGACAGCTATACAAGAAAGCTTTGCAAAATGAGCAACTCTTCTCAACTTGCCACCTGTAATGGAGAAAGGAGAATCTTTTTGCAGGTTACAGAGAAGTTAGGACTCTCAGCATGGTGGAACTGAGAAATATAGTCATACCTTTGAATCGAGAACAAACGGGAACAGAAAATATGGCTAGACCCTCGCTATCTAAAATGCAATCAAGCCCTCTCGAGACATTTGGAAATCGCGAATCTATACATATTTTTCTTCTTTAACTGGTGCCTTACCGTTTGCAGGACCTGTAACTCTTCTTGAAAAATAGAGCATTATTGACTGACCGGAGGAATGACAACATATTGCGGTGACATTTTCGTTAGTTAAATTCCTATAAAAATACGAGTAATAGCGAAAAGGGATGCCATTAAAAGGAAGTACTCGGTGTAAGCGAGCGTCGTTTTACTTACGGATTCCAGCCCAGATCTTGTTGGTTCAAATAGATGATTCCAGCGCGGGACACAGTGGCAGGGGTCGCCGTTCTGAGGTTGCTCACTTCGAAGAGAAGACGCATATGTGGACTCAGTGAAATTCGCTCGTTGCTCGCCAAGGTTAAGATCTGCAAGGGATGGATTCCACCGAAAAATTAGCTCTTTGTAGGATAATAAATCGGCATAATTACAACGGAAGTAATTTAAAATAAACAGCCGAAATACACGAAAAAGATGCCCCAACAAGATGAAATATTGCAAAGATAGAGCTAGAGTTATAAAAAGATATTATCCATCTCTATATAAAGCTAGACAATAGAACAAGAAATAGCTGATGCTCAAAACAAGGGGACTTGCGTGCAATTTATGATGCTAGAGACTAGGGAGTAAACTTGAAATTACAAAAGAGGCTCTTGGATTAAAACAATGAAAGCCTTGCTCGGTCGTCTACGTAGATAGTTCTCTTCACTCTTTAGTGTACCGACCTCAATATCTGGATTACCGTAGTTGTCCAAGTGGGTTGATAATTTACTTCGAAATGAATTGAAGCAGAAAAGAGGGCGTGGGAGAATGAATAGTTCCAGGGTTTGTTCTCGTGGTCGGAATATTTGTTCGCACCTTGTTGTCATCCATAAGTGTGTTGAGAGACTCAATCCACATAGGATCGATATCGCCATCCAAAATGATCCACTTGGGGTTTTCTCCCGTCATATTTGCCTGTTCCCTCATTAGATTTGAAAATAGACCTAAAATATAAAAAAGGGAAAGCCTGGAGTAGATATCTAAAATGTCTGCTCGAGTAAATGTGGATAGAAAGATTTGGTGACAGAATGGGTCCTCACAGTTTAGAGCAGATATTTCGCTTTTAAATTTGTGTTAGGAGAAAAATAAACAGCTACATATCAATACAGAAATGAAAAAGTTAAAGTGGCAAAGATGAGAAAGCTTGAAGTACAGAGAGGCAATCGTTTGCTGCAAAGGTTGCGGCATCATAAAGATCCTCAGTGGTTTGGTTATTTTGGGGAACTAGATTATGAATGTATTGAAAACTATTGTTCTTAAGAACTGCTAAGAAACTCCTATAATCGGGGAATTTCTTTCCATTTAGAACAAAATAATGCTGACGTAACTAACGAGGGCATTTTACTTCAGTGAATAAGGTGAAAGGGATAAACAGATGATAGCAAAATGTGGATCCTCCAAGAACAAGTTCGTGCAAGAACCACAGTAGCCTAACAGTACCAACTTGACCCCCTTCCCCCCCACCTTCCTCCCCGTGAGTGCCAACACCATATGAAAGGAAACAGTTTTAGTCCGTTCCCAAAGGTCTGTCAGAAGTCAGCACCATGAAACGTCTACATGAGGGGCGGAGGAATGTGAAAAGGACGAAGTCGTCTCCAGCAAGTGTAAGGCAGGGGACGATTGCCCCTTCACTTAGTTACTCAGTGTAAACCTTCGGATCCTAAATCAAAACGATGAGTGGGATGTGGGCAGAGGGGGGTCATGAATGATCATAATGACCAAATAGTTGTAGTTGTCGAAAACCAAAGGAATTGACCTAACCGAGCGCATGCGCAGTCTGTGTTGCTAGAGAATGGGCAAAGAGTAATAAAGGGAAGGAATGGATGAGTGAAAAAATATAACAGTAATTGGCGAGAAGCATCATGGTTTGTGGTCTTTGAGGGCTCAAATTACAAAAACAACTGCTTGGAAAAGATTAAATTAACTCAGAAGTGCAAAATCATAAGTTGTGGGGATCGTGAGGGAGAGGTGTCTTCCTTATTTCATTAGCATGACTCGAAGCAATTTCTGTGTCTTAAGTGGCGATAGTTGGGTCGTTTCCATGGCACCGCCAAGAGTTTGAGGTCCCTCTGAAGACGAGGTGATGGTAAACGGCGTTTGAAGCATTCTTGGAGGATTATAATACATCCACTCCTCTGCTTCCAGAATATAAGGGTAACGAGACAGGCTATCGTACTTTCTATCATCCTTAACCTTTATCGTTATTCCTGTTTTTCATTTTATCCTCTTTTTTCTCCCTCTGCCCCTTCACCTTTTTCCTTCCTCTCAAGAGTGAAAATGCTAACATTGGTTGCTCCATTTTCTTTCTTTTTCTCAATAATAATGGTAGTAATACTATTACTGATGATAGTAATACTAATACTATTACTGATGATAGTTATACTAATACTAATACTGCGACTAAAAATAATAATAATACCATCCTTCCACTCTCTCGTAGCTGGATTTATGACACCAAAGAGCTCGTCGGTGGTGACAGCTTTGGGGTTGAGGTCGAAAACAATCGGCTTCTTCTTCATGTTGTAGTAGGTTCGTAGTAGTGTGCGCAACACCTGGGTCTTGCCGGTCCCCGCTCCGCCGATGATGAAGACACTGTGGCGAACCTCCAGAAGCTCTTTCAGTTGCACTACCTGTGTTTTGTAAGAAACAGTATTAATGTTGTAGTTAGAATAAGTGCCAATCAGAAAGGACATAAAGTATGACAAAAATTGAAAGCAAAGACAAATCCAAACGAATACATCAGCCTATAACTGGAAGAAGGACGTAATAATAGAACAGCAGAGGAGAAAATGTACCCTTTGCAATAGAGTCTGGCAAACAGTGCGTGAATGGATTCGTATCAAGCAAGTACTAAAAAAACCACCAGAATAGGAAGAGGCATGAAGAACTGGGGTTCAGAGGTCTAAAACAAGATTATAAAGTCATATGATTTTATATTTATTGGGACATTAATGGGAACGTATGCATACTTCGCCTGTAGCTCCCCCCGCTCTTAGCAAGCTTTAGAATTTAAAAGTTGTGTAAGAGAATTTATGCTATAATTTATCCAAGAAATTATCAAGCAACCTACCCCTTTCCCCAATTGACAGCCCAATATTCAAGGGGAAAATGTTTTGCGATACCTTTAAAATGAAGCTGTCTTCAGGCTGAAGTTTGAGGTCACAGGCGGCTTCCTTCACAGCCTTCTCGAAATCGGTGTCTTTCTTTCGTGGAACATCGAGTGCAGGGAAGAGGTCTCCAATTAGCCCCATGAATACAGGAATGTCGTCCGACACAATCTTGGGCACATTATAGTCCCGAAGAGCTCTCATCAGAACTTGGTCTTCAGGACGCGTGGGGTCATCCCTCTGGAGAAGAAGGAATACCTCAATCGTTCTTCCATTCCTTACCCAATCTTATAGATGAGCCCATTCCTCTAGAGTGATGGTGGTGTTGTAATTTGTATGTGAAAGTGCCAGTATATTCTAGGGCTTGAAAGTTTAAAAATTTTATTGTCCTTTCGGTTAAAACATGGGTGATGGGCTGCCATAACTCTTGTTATTTCTAACCCATTTCCTCTAAGCCAAGGTGCGGCAATCTTGTTCTGAATAGGGGCCAGGGCCCATAGCTGTAAAGAAATGGCGGGACACATCTATCGCCACAGTTAATAAATAAATGTAACGATGTTACCTAGTAAAATTTGACTTACATTTATATATTTAAGCAATATTATCTCTACTTAACATAAAAGTTTGATCGAGACACTGATATTGAACCTACCCTTACTTCTCGCTTTGCCAGTTTGTGTCTGACAAAAGTTAATGTAGCACCTGGTTTTGTTTTTCGCTTGACAGTCTCTAAATAGTGGGTAAAAGGCTGAAAGAGGCCATATGCAAAAGGTCAGGTGAATGAGAATGAGTCAGTCGGTTTCTTAACTAACTCTTCTTGCATTTAATCTTGAGAAGAGATGCTTGTAAACGTAAGCAATGCCACCATTTTTTTCGCGTTGGTATACGGAGCAGTTTTAAGAAACTATTTCTCATAGAACTCTAGTAGAAATACGCCCTTCGCATTTAATTGTGATCTAAATACATCCCGAAAGTGCATCTTAAGTTTTCTTTGAATATTTTTTGGTACAAAATTCATGTCCACGTCAAATAGAGTGGCAAACAGCCTGAAATATCATATTTATGAGCGAATATCAGTGAAAACGGGAAAAAAACTAATTTTAAGTCACGAACCACAGTCCCAAATATATTGATGTCTGTCGGTTGGTTCGTTAGGAGTTTAATGAAATGAGCGTACTTTGATTTTTAAGCTGTCATTTTCAGAGTCATAATTTTGTTTCAAAGCTAGGTCAGATTGATATAGTTCTCTGCAAGACTGCGGGCAGGATCATTTTGGTTTACGTTCCAAATCCAGCTCAGAGGCCGTAGGTTGCCGGCCTGCTCTAAGCTCTTTCCTCGATATTATTTAATTTATAGTGATTGAAAAGTAACTCCCTCTTTTAAAATTCTTATAACTTATGTTTGTCTATAATTCTTACGAAAAATTAATATGAGAAGAAAGTGTATAGCATGGAGTATTATTTAAAATTCGATATGGGCGCCAGTATTCCCCACCAGCACTTCAAGGTGCCCGGGAACTACATTAACTGATTTCACAAGAAACCCTCGTTGGATTGAAGACATAACTTCTTATATTCGCCCGTCATGTTCTTTCAAAGTCGTTGGTTTGGTAGAGTAGGCTTGCTTCTTTAACTAACCCGAAAGAAAAAAGTCGCAGACTATTAAGTCAGGACTTCTGGTTGTCCCCTCATGCATGAAAGTCAGCATTCAGTCATTTACGAACATAAATAGAAAAATGTGGAGGACCGCCATCATGCGTGAAAATCAAACTTTAATATTCTCCCAAGTTCTGATAACTGGCCAGATTTCCTTTTGCAGCATGGTGAAGTACCTTTCGGCATTCATGGTATCGCGAAGGATGAAGGGACCCACAATCCTGTCCGAAGTCATTCCACACCATAAAGTTGACTTGGGCTGATTATGCATTTTTTTCAGAGGAAATATGAGGACCTTTCGCTCCCAGTAGTGGTAGTTGTGAGGGTTCACAATCCCACAGATGTGGAATACCGCTCCATCACTCCAGAGGATATTTTTAAAGAGATCAGACCAATCTTCCTACCAAGCCAGCATCTGCTCCTCAAACCCTATACGAATGTTGCACTCTTCAGCAGAGATTGCTTGGCAGTAGTGCAGTTTACAAGCACGCCATTTGAATTCATATTTGAGAAACGGTTCGTACACAGTGGAAGGAGAACCCACTTTTCCTTGCTGTTGGTCGAATGGATTTTTTCGGGCTATGAGTAAAGATTCAATGAACAACTTGCACTACTTTCAGGTCACTGAAGTTTGAGGTGCTACCGCTTCTTCGAGTATCAGTTCTAGGTCTTGTAGCCATGAGTTTTGCATGGCAATTTTTTATCCTTTTAGCATCAACTTAAGCATGTCTTCCTTTAATGGTCATCTACCATCTCTGCACTTCAAAAACGGATCTCCAAACTTCGTCACATGCCTCTAGATGGGCACGCTCCTCTAAGGTAAGACGTCGAGCGCTGTTTCGGGGCTTCCAAATTTCAAACAAAACAATCGATCTGAAAAGAAAACAGCAACGTAGTTTTAATTCCCATACATCAAGGAACATACACAAAAAAATTGAGGCAAATATTGCAATATATAAATAAATTATGAGCATTTTAAAATCAGATAGGGAGTTACTTTTCAATCACGCTTCCTTTCTCTTTCACGATACACTTATGCCGACAGTAGTTGCTGTTTCACAATAACAATCTTCTAATTTCAAGAATTGAAGGTTCGAGCCGTCAACTACCCATTGATAGCTGATCCGCTTGCTGATACTCTCAGCTGTCAAAACAAAGTTCGGTTGTTTTGTTGTTGTTTTTTTTTGGAGGGGGGTAAGTAATCATTACGACACCCTCTGCTTAGTATAAAATTGTCTTCGTCGATTATTTTTGATTAGAAAATTCAACAAGGGCATACATGTATAGTTGTGTTACTCCTGCTGGTATGGTTTTTTTATAGCCTTTCATTCGTGATCCATTTTTTCATTTTGTGTAAACTAATTTTTATTTTTAGCATTTGGTTATATTTGTGATTCTCATTCTATAACATAGAACAAGACCTTTTATCTCATTTTAAAGAAAATCAATATAATCAGGCTTCTCTAATATCGTTCCTAACACTAATGTTTCTCCTCCTCTTCAGTGTAAGGAGCTTTCGCAAAGAACCAGCTAAGACGAATCGATATTATTACCAGGCAAACTATTTTATGTAGATTCAAGCGCTATAAAAGAAGAAGGCGCTGTTGGCCAGACAACAAAAATGGGCTTGAAAGACTTTGAGTAGCGCAGCGGAGAAGTGGGATCAGCGGGGACAGTAGGGAGAAAAGATGCAAGATCGATTTTAGGGAAAGATATAGTTGGGTACTTTGAAAGTAAAGAGGCGGAGTTTGAAATCAACAAGGAAGATTCCATGCAAAAAAATTAATCTTTCTATCTTGACTATTCGCACATGTGACTTTCAAGACATACTTCTTCAAATGAAATTTTCAGCTTTTCAATTATTTTGTATTATTTGATGGATATTTTTATTTTTTAGAACGTTTAATATTGCTTTATATAAAAATGTGCAAATAACAGACAATTATTTGTAAAGGAAAAGCAACTTTAAAAGATAATAAATAAGTAAAAATTATATATATACATGGTCACCTCCCAAAACGGCCTGCATACCCTTTTTGTGATATATCCTTCATTCATTAAATAAGCACCCTTACTTTGCTGGATATGACAGAAGCAACGCCTGTGAACACAACTAGATCTCAATGGGAGCTCCAGCAAAGAATACACTGCGTCAAACATTACTACAAGACAGTCTCGTTCAAAAAAGTGCAGGACACTTTCGTGCATCAATTCGAATGTGAACAAGCCTCCTCCAAGAGCAGAATTCAGGACTGGGTGGACCACTTTGAGAACTAAGGGACAGTGGAGAACCTCAATGCAGCCAGTGAAAACCGTCCAAGCTATTCAGGACGCCCCAGGAAGCGTAGAGCTGAGCTGGTCGAGAGCGTGAGGAAGTTAGTTCAACAGAGTCCAAAACGCTATGTGCGCAAGCGAAGTAAGTTCCACGGTTTATCCCTTGAGACTTGCATGAGAGTGCTAGTGACAAAATAGAGACGAATCAGACCAATACAGGTTCAGACAAGGAGCAGAGAAAGGCTATGGCAGTCAAGATACTGGAGAAGATTCAGGAGACCCCAACTTTCCTTACCCACCTTTGGAGCTCAGATGAAGCTCACTTCCATTTTGAAGGAAAGGTAAACACGAAGACAAATGTCTTCTGGGGTCCTCCAGACCAAATGAGGTGGCCGCGGAGCCTCTACACTTCCCTAAGTGCAAGGTATGGACTGCAATCTCAGCTAGAGAATCATCGGACCATTCTTATTCAAGGAATCTGGCGCGACAGTGACAGTCACCAAGGAGCGGTATGTTGAGGTCCTCAAAACCTTCAATAGGGAGCTGAAGACCCTGTTCCTGTCGTTTATGGGGAGGTTCTGGTTCTAGCAAGATGGAGCATGCTCTTACACCTTAAATCTGTCCCAAGATTGGCTGAAAGAGAACTTTGTTGGCCTTGTGATCAGTCTCAAGACTGATTTTGAGTAGGCACCTCACAGCCCAGACCTTAGCCCGTCCCAGAGACCCATGACCATCACGGAATTCAAGAAAGCCATCAGGGAGATGAGAGCCATTAATCGGTCGGTTTGTAAGGCCTTCATGGATAATTTTGAGCTGCACTTCAAGAAATGACAGAGCTCTAGAATAAAGAAGAAACGTCCAAAGACTCCCATGTTTTGATATGATGTTTTTAAACACAATAAAATAGTTATTACCAAAGTTTCTTTCAATCCTTGCAGAATGCAGACTTTGTTGAAGACCATTGTGCATTTTGCCTTAATTAATTTGCCCTAGCAACCTTCTCTTTTTCTATCTTTTTTTATTCCTTCTTGTAGATGCTGGATTACTTGTCCAGTATTCATCTCTTTTTTAAATGAATGTGTTTAGTAAAAACCAAACTAAATTGCTAAGCTTTCGATCATATTCGATCATCTTCGGAGCGTTTTGAAATGTTCTTGCCTCCTTTACCGATGTAATGAGTGAAGTGAGGATCTGGCAGAAAGTAAAGTGAAAGAAAACATTTTTCATTTTGTGTATAGAAAGAACAGAGAGGGACTGCTGTAACACGGCAGTCGGGTAGTCAGAGAGGAGCGTTGCGGAAAATAATTAAGAAAGGGACAGCGAGAGTAGATAGGTCGGTGGCTATACACCGAAGCGATGTGTTGTAGTGAGGGTGTAGGTTATGTGGTAATTGACTGGGCGAGGGTTGGGGGCAAGTCAGGGGGGGGAGGCTGACAGTCCATCCGGAAACGCGTTATTCACGATGCCTTAATGGTTTTATGCGAAGAATGGTATGGGTGGCAGGTGTTCGTGGGCCGCGGGATATCGCAGCGCCATCGCGTACCTTCTTACATGTAGCGAGGTGTAAAGTGGGTCTGTGGTGAGTTTTCCAAGTTGTTTTGTAAGTCTGGTGTGAGCGTAGGTGTTGAGAGGAGTTAGTTTGTTGTTGTTGTGTAGTGCGTCCATTCTCGAGTACAGCGGCGAACGGCAAGCGCGCTTCAGACCAGAGTTCTGAATGCGCTGAGCCTTTCGCTTCCAGGTGTCGCTCGAAGCTACGAGTGACAGTGGGGCATACGTGAGAATGGGACGCACGAGTGCTTTGTATAAGTCTAGTTTTAGTTTTTTACTCGCTGGGTAGAACCTACCCAGCGATGCGTTTGTACGTGAGGCTCTTGCTTGTATTATGTTCTGGTGTAAGTTGAACCTGAGGGATTTGTCGAATGTTACCCCCAGGATTTTGGTGCACTGTGTGTATGCGAGCCTTGTTGGGTTTTGGTGGATCATGTTTGGTGTGTGTGAGTAGATTTGTAGGTTGTGAATGAAGTGATCTCTAACACCGTAGAGTGTCATCTGTGTCTTCTGAGGATTCGTGGCAATCAGCCATTTGTCCTCGTAGTCTGTCTTCTCGTCAAGTATTCTTTGTGCGTGGAGCGCGATTTCTTCGGGGGCCCGGCCGCTGACGAGAATGGTCTCGTCGTCGGCGTAGACCACTATGTATGTGTGAACGCAGTTTTCTGGTGAGCGTGGGGTGTCGTTTGTGAACATAATGTAGAGTGTGGGTGCCAGAACGCTTCCTTGGGGAACGCCTGAGCGTGGTGTGAAGGGTCTTGAAAGGGTGTTGTTGTATCTGATGTGGCAGCGCCGTCCAGTGAGGTAGTGTGAGAGGAGCCTTCTGGTGCAGAGAGGTAACTCCGTGTTGTTGGCGAGTTTCCAACGGAGTCCCTCGTGCTACACCTCGTCAAAGGCTTTCTCCACGTCCTTACTGACGGAGAGAGTCTTTTGGTGTATCTGTCGTTTCTTCTGTATTCTGTCGTGTACGATGGTCACGGCCGCCTGAGTGGACCTGCCTCTCCTGAACCCGTATTGATGGGGGGAGAACCAATCCCTCTCTTCCAGGAACTCCCGTAGGCGGCAGTTGGCCATACGTTCGAGTATTTTGCCTAGGTGCTCTAATAGAGCAATAGGCCTGTAATTGTTTGGGTGTTTTGGGTCTTTGTGTTGTTTATGAAGGAGTATATTGTGAGAGACTTTGAATATTTTAGGGAAGTGGCCCTGAGGCTAGAGATGCATTGAATAGATGTGTGAGTGTGGGGTATATGTCTGCGGGGAGGTTATGTATTAGTGTGGCTGGTAGGCCGGAGGGGCCGGGGGCGCGTTTTGGTGTCGATTTTATGTAGTGTTTTGTTTCCTCGACGGTGATTGGAGTGGTAAGTGTGGACGTATAGTCGAGCACCTCCATGCGTATCAGGGGGGCAGGCCTCAGCTCGTAAGAATGAGTCCGGCACCATTCCTGAATGTCCTGGAAGTGCTCCTGCGCATGTGGTTTTGGTGGGTTGTGGGTGTGTACTGTGTCCCAGTGGGACCTGAATGCGTCGAGGATGTCATTGGTGTCTGTGAGTGTGTGGTTGTTTATTTTCAGTGTTATTGGTTTGGATGGTTCCGTACATAGCATCCTTTTCACGTACCGCCAGAAGAAGGAAGGGTCCATGCAACGGGTGTCGTCCGCAATGCGGACGACCTCACGCCACTGCCGGTTCCTATCTAGCTGCACGCATTGAAGGATGCGGGCACGTAGTTGGTTGATGTTCTGTTGTCGTGGGCCTCTGGTGTAGTGTTTGTTGTACTGTGTGATAAGTCTCTGTGTGTGTATTGAAAATGTGAAGTGTTTTAAGCAGGTGTAATTTTTGCGTGGTGAGTGTAGATTCCGTGCGGTGGTGATGGTGTCCAAGGTTGAGCACCAGTGGTGGTCTATTTGTCCTGGATTGGTGTTCTCCAGGTCGAGGTTATGTGGTGTGTTTGTGGATATGTGGCTCCTGAATTCAGCCCAGTGTGTTTTTGTAGTCGTATATAGGTGATGTGGGGATTAGTATGGGGGATGTGGATATGAGAAGGCATATTGGTATGTGGTCTGATAGTACGTGGGGACCGGGTGCAATGTGAGTGTAGAATCGTGTGGCGTGGTCGTTACGGAAGACCACATCCGGGGATGTGGTGCCCCCGCGCGTGCCGAAGAACGTGGGGAAGGCAGGGCCGATGTGTTTGCAGCGGAAACGCCGCAAGGCACCGGCCAAGTAACTCCCCGCATCGTTCGTATTGTTGGAAAGGAGTGTCGGGTGAAAAGCGTTGAGGTCCCCCGCGAAGAAGATAGGTAGGTTGTAGTTTGAAAGGGCCCGGAGTGGGACTTCTAAGTTTAGCTGTATTCGTGGTGGTCTGTAATGTGTGGCCACTATTATGGGGCCAGAGCTTGTGTCTATTTTGCAGGCTAGAAAGGAGGTGTCGCGTGTGTTGACGAGGGAGTGGTGTATGTTGCGCTTTACTAGGATCGCAGATCCTAGGTGCCGCACCTGTGGGGATAAGTATGTGTGATAGCCTGCAATGCGAAGTCTGTTGTTGGGAGGGTGTAAGCTGGTGGATTTCAGGAGTATGATGTCGGGTCTTTGTGTGTTGAGTACCCAGTTGGCGACCGTATGGCGAATACCGTGCCAACTGCGTACGTTTAATTGTATTACACTAATACGACCTATTGTCGTGGTCTTAGTGCGCGGGAGGCTGACTTGCCACGAATCGTTCCCTTCTCCTTGGTTATTGCCCAGGAGGCGTGAGGGGCGAGTACCTTTACTCGTGTTGATGCTTGTTTGTGAGGCACGGCCGTGTTATTGGTTGGGGGAGCCGTAGTGGGTGGAGGAGTGTGTTCTGTAGAGGTAGTGGCTTTGGGTGGGGTGGTGTCTTGGTGGGGGGAGTTCGTGTCGGGGGTGGGCGGTGTAGAGCTGGAGGATGATGGGCTGGAAATGGTTGGGGAGGTACATATTATGAGAGGAGGGGTGTCGGGGGAGAGAGGAGGTAGGGACGGCGGAGGGGTGGTGGAGGGGGAAGGGGAAGGAGTCGGAGGAGAGGGAGTTGAAGGAAGGGGGGTTGGAGGGGAAGGAGTCTTAGGTGAAGCGGCGGAAGGCGGAGGAGGAGGGGAGTGAGAAGGAGTAGAGTGAGAAGGGGTGTGTTTAGAAGGGAAGGAGGCAGAAGGAGTGGAGGGGGAAGCAGTAGGGAGCGAGGAGGGAGTGGAGCCAGGAGAGAGGGGGGGTTGTTTGTCCCGTGCCTGTCTACGCGGGTGGGGCTTGGGGGTGGGGTTTTGGGGGTTGGCACGGGGTGTAGTGGACTGCGAGGGGGTTAGAGTGACAGTGGAGGCTGTGGGAGAGGAGGCTGAGATGGGTGCGAGGGGGGTGGTGGCAGTGGGAGGTAGGCGGGGTATGGATAGAGGGGTGGCGGAAGCGCGAGGAGGATAGGTTGTGTGAATGGGGGCTGGAGCAGTGGCTAAGGAAGGTGCAGGGACAGGACAGACGGCGGGGAGAGCGTGGTGAGAGGGGGTGGGGCGGTGGTTTCCTGCGGGCAGGTGTGTGTACCCGTCGGGGTGGGGAGGAGTGCAGGTCTGGATGTGTGTGCGTCTATTAGAGCGAACACCTTCTCGGGGAAGGTGATTTGCTCTATGCCGTTGGAGGCGAATAGCGTGTTGAGTATGTTCGCGTATAGTCGGGGGTCACCCCTCGACATGTCTTTTGCCACCGCTGAGAGCAGGGTGGCCAGGTGTAGTTTTGTTTTTGTGTTGTCGCAGGGGTGGGGTGGGGTGGGGATGGGGGTGGGGGTGTAGAGTGGGGTAGGGGTGGGGGTGTAGAGTGGGGTAGGGGTGGGCGTGCAGAGTGGTGTGGGGGTGGTAGTGTGGTGTGTTGGTGTTGGTAGTAGTGGGGGTCTCTGAGTGTTATGAGCTGGGGTAGGGGGGGAGGGATGTGTGGGTGGGGTGTGGATGCTGCAGGGGGGGGTGCGTCGGGGGTAGAGCAGGGGGAGCCGGCAGCGTATGGCTGGCAGCAGCTGCGAATGACATGGTGAGGGGAGGGGGTGCGGGGGCGGGGGGGTGGTTGTGCGTGTGTTTAGTTGTGGGTGCCGGATGGCCTCCACGGCGTCGTGGCGTGCCTTGCCTAGGTAAGGGCACCTGGGGTTGACGGCGACATGGTCGCCGCCACAGTTTGCACAGCGGGCTGTGGTGGAGGTGCAGGTCGTGTAGTGGTGCCCCATTACACTGCACTTTGAGCAGATTAGGTCTGCAGTGCAGGTGTTGGTGCTGTGACCGGTTTTATAGCACCGGTGGCATTGTGTGATTTTTAAGGGGTATTTATTCCGCCTTGGTTAGACGTAACGTTAGAGGAAATGAGCCACTCCTGTTAGTGGAATTTTTAAAATAGTTTTAATGTGCGATTCCAGTTTGTTGCTTGACTGTTGATGGTCGGCTTATTTTCATTTATTAATATGGCTTCTAAGATGTTAAGCCTAGCTTTATTAACCTCTTTTATTTTAATAATGTTGTTATCAATGAGCATATCTCTCGTTTGGTTAATATTATGTACACTCTCCATATGGTTTTTCGGCCCTCCGCCTTGTAGATTAATAGTTAACCGTCTCGAAAGTGTGGTAGTTGTCATGCCAATTTATTTAGAGTTTTAATAAAGCTTGGTCTTTATTGGGGTAGGTGAAATCGTAAACTATGTTGGTTGACTTTAGATTCGAGGAGTTTGGGCAGATGTTATTTTTCATTAAAAGATCGCTGGCTTTTGTTGTTTTATAATAGATGAGCAGTTGGATTTTATCCGTTTGATTTTTAAACTTGATGTTATGGTTAATAATCTCCTTGATGTTTTTTTTATCTATTTTATAAGCCGTGGAGATCTGGTTTCTGTAATACACTTTGATGTTATTGACTTCTCCTTATTACTCTCAGTTTTATCCGCATGTTTGTAATGGTTATTTAAAAATGATTGGAGTTGTTTGTCAATCATGCTGTTTGAGAAACCATTATTCACGAGTATTTGCTTTACTAAACACATTCATTTAAAAAAGATGAATAATGGACAAGTGATCCACCATCTACAAGATGGAATAAAAACGTTAATTAGAAGAAGAGAAAGTTGCCAAAGGAAATTAATTAAGGCAAAATGAACAATGGTCTTCAACAGAATCTGCTAATATATATATATATATATATATATATATATATATATATATATTTTTTTTTTTATCCAAAGAAGTACAGTAACGTACATGTAAATGCAGGGAAGAAACTACAGTGTTAGGATCAATTTATTTGAGAAACCTGGTTTTGACGGAGATCTCCGTCATCTTCAATAACTGGTAAACTAATAAATACAGAGATGCTTAACTTAGGGGCTCACAAATTTACAAGTAGCGGTATTTGATATATGTATATATATATATATATATATATATATATATATATATATATATATATATATATATATATATATATATATATATATATATATATATATATATATATATATATATATATATATATATATATATATATATATATCGATGGGGTTGCTGATAGCTAGACGAATCTTTAATTTTACCAGAAAAGAGAAAACAGAAAATGCAAGGCAATTCATCTTGATTTATTTTTTATGAACAACGTTTCGAGCTGCCCGCTCATCTTCGGGTTCTATAATACAGGAGCATATGGGAATACTTAATTTATAATCAATTATAATATTAACAATTTCTAAAAAGGGGAGAGAATTTTCTTTTTTTTATAATACAAGAGCATAAGAGAATACATAATTCATAGTCAATTATAATATTAAAAATTCTTAAGGGATATAAAAGAGAACCATAATAACACTCACCCATGTTGGTCTGACTCCAGTGAGAAGTGTGGAAGAGCGATTGAAGTAGGCAGAGGTAAGATTGTGTTTGTTGTTGAGTTATGCAAGGGAGCAGCAGGAAAGTCGGGGCACGGGTTTTAATATAAAGCGATTCTAAAATTTTCAAGCCTTATTCTTTGTTATTTTTACCAAATATTTTATAACTATTGATAGTTATGTCAGCGTTGCATTTAATTGTATGTATTCTAATACAGCCTCTTTACGATTAAGTGGGTGTCCAATACGAACGCTGATGCCCATGTGAGAGGAAAACCTTGCTCTTAGTGAGCGAATCGTGCTGCCTATTTATGTTTCTTAAAGAAACCGAGGACAAGTAAATTCGTATACAGCACGACTGTGCATCTCTAGAGGAGGTTTATCCTTCTGGCTGAAACAACTGAGAATATTAAATTTATTTACAAATGCCAATTTGAATTTTGTTTGTAAAAAATAGCGTTTTAATAATTTAATGAATTTTCTTCGGAACTCTCTATTACGGGTGCTCATTTCAGGAATAATAAAATATTTATTCTTTAGAGACATCGTAGGAAAGATTGGTAAATAAATATTGGGAATTTAACATTTTGAAAATGAGCTTATTTACTACTGACAGGGGATAGGAGTTATTCTGAAGAAAGGTTCTTAGGAATTCAAATTCTTTATGCATAAGTGAGAATGAAGGACAAGTTTGGAAACGGGTCTTTTCAAAGTTTTTCATGAAGATATCTGTCGCAATGTTTTTCTCGAACCTCTTTTGAACTGTGCTCCTAACCCCCGCTAACACTAATATGTTAGTTACTTTAGGGGCAGGTGAAATTTAATAGAGTGATTATTTGAGCGAGGAGGATTTGAGGTGACCTTTATATATCTTCCCTAACGAAAAGATCCGCAGTAAGGGTCAGACCCTTGAAACCAATTTATTATCTAGTATCAAAGGGAACCATTTGAGCCAAGCAGTCGCCTGACGATAATTAATATTGTGGACTTGTCTACTAACACCTTCTTTGCCTACCGGTTATTTACGATCTTCCACTGTGCCACTTATCAGGATCTGACCTTTATCTCTCCGCAATAAGGTTATACCTACTCCATAATGTTGTTCTTCGACTGGAGCTCGCGCTCGTTCCTCGCGATGACAACCAAGTGGTTTTTAAATACAAACGAAGGGAGGCGGTCATAATCGGCTCCATCTTCTCTACTCTCTTTAATGTTACATCAACTAACAATTGGGTAACAGGGAAAAAAGCCCACGCCTGAATAAAATGAAGTGTTCCCGCCAGAGCTCTGTTTAAGCCCTCTGTACAGATCTTCCACGACTCCCACGATCTGCTCCTGAGCTCCCACATACCTTAGCTCGCACAATATTGGCCCGTGAGTTAGGGAATCGAGCCTTCTGAGATGTGCAGATTTGACCATGTAGAACACTTCCAGTTTTTACAAACCTCCCCTTTAAGGTCCTGCATGACCCACTATTACTCCATGACTCATACACTGGATGGACGAACTAGTACTAGGTTTGGGTGTCATGTTAACCTTGGTAATGAGGTTAGTTATTTTATCGGGACTATAGGTCTATGAATGGGGAAGCTTTTCCATAACCTTTTCTGCTCAAGAATTTTGGAGCCATTGGGACCCCTCATTATTATATAAAAATTGTCACTGCTGCCTCCACTTGCCCGAGAAAATTTGTTGGAGTACCTGAAAGGGCCTTTCCTCAGTGAGCTTCTGGAACGCTTGAAATTTTGCAGTCAGTTATTAATAAAATATAAATAAAAAAAGGAATAAGCCCGGGTGGGTGTCTTTTCTCTTTCCAAAATATTGACTGTAGTGTTTACACCTAATTAGTAAGTGTTATGAAGTTTTCCGTCAATTAGAAAGGCAATTGTGCCTCGTGGTTTGAGTGGACAAACAGCGTAATAAGAGTTCAGCGTAAATTCTGTGTAAAATTCCCCCAAAAAAGCCTCGCCTAAGAAGGAGCATTAATAATAATAATTAGCACAGATGGTTGATGCAGGATGGTAGTGTGCAAAATTTGGAAACGAAGATAATTAGAACTATCCGAACAGAAGAAAAATGTGTCGCTAGTTATGGACCATCATGATAAAGATCAACGCGCTTTAACAAGACGTGCCACATTGGAAAGGATAATGAGAGGAAGAAAATTCGACGCATTTTGAAGGTACAACCAAAGAGTTCAACAAAGTTCATATTGTCCTGAAGTTTCATGAAGTAGTCCAATCATTTTCACTTGAACGAAGAAAGTTAAGCGCTATAATCAACGCTACTTGGTCAGAGAAAATCCAAACTGAGTGTAATTGGGATCTGTTCTTTTGTCAAGAACTACTGATGGGGTTGCTAGTAGTCAAAGTATGTAGTGTTTTCAGTCATGATAACCTTCGAAGAGATTGCGCCATGGGTGGTCAAATTTTAATCACACAAAACATGGAAAAGAATTTAGGTGTTTTGATCTCGAGTGATTTAAAAATATCAAAACAATGCTCTGTAGTTTCACAAAATTCAAATATGGTTCTAGAATACATATGTAGCTAATTATTTTGCATTTAAATATAAATATATTATTCTTCTCTCATAATTGGCGCTTATAGAACTCCATTTTAATTTAGTTTCACTGGAAGATTGGATTTTATGAACCAACTAATGTTAGTCTTTAACGTACTAAACGGGTTCACTTACATAAATTGTACTCAATATTTGAGCTAGATAGCCGAGCATCCATCTGAACTAGCGATTTCAATCTAGTAAACAAAAGATCCAACACTGCGATAGCAAAAAAACTCTTATTTATAAAATAACAGAGATTTGGAATATCTTGACTAGGAATGTGGTTAAAAGTACTAGATTAAATATGTAAAGAATAAAATCAATAAATATTACTTTAAAATATAACTTCGCCTTCGCCTACGCCTCCGACTTCCACCCTCTACATTTTCTTGACCTTGCCTTAAGTGGATCTTAGGATCCTTCCTGGTTTTTAATTTTGAAAGTTCTGAAAATGTAACAAGTGGAAGATAGTTGACTGTATTGAAGGAACATTTCTGCCCAAACCGAAATTCATTAACAACTTGTGTTTATGCACGATTGACATTCTGCAATGTGGGGAACGCAAGAGCAGCACTCGCTTAATGTGACAGTGTCAAAACGATGGACATCCAATGTTTCCTGGCATCCAGGATATGTCAATTTCATCCTTTGTGATTTTTTAATATGAATTTATTGAGTCAAAAGTTAAAGCAACTAAACTAAGTTGAAATGCGACAAAAAGTAAATTTGAAATACATAATAAGACTGATTTTACTCATCAAAATCGGAAGTGTATTTTTTTAATTTAAAAAACAAAAAGGTTAAGAAATTTTTTAAACTTTCAATTAAAATCCCCATCCTCTATGTGTGTAGGTATATACATATATATATGGACCCTTTGCCCAAAATATAAAGCACTCTATGGAATCATTAATATAATGTAATTAGACATTTGTGGCAAATGAATTCAGCATATATATATATATATATATATATATATATATATATATATATATATATATATATATATATATATATATACGACGGGCGGTCAATAAGTTTTGCAATTGGGATATAAGGAAACGAGATATGAGGAAAAGTGTTTTATTATTTTTCAATATAACTACCCTCGACTTCAATGCGCTTGCGCCACTTGTCCCTGAGGCTTCGAATTCCCGACAACCAGAAATCTCCCAACTGCTGTTCAAACACTCCTGGACGGCGAGCTGGACATCTTCATCGTCCCCAAACCGGCGTCCACGCGGTTTTGGGGACGATGAAGCTGGCGGAATAAAAAGTACTCGCTAGGGGCCAGATCTAGAATTAAGGGGGGATGGTTGAGCTCCTCGAATCCGCAATCGCGCAGGAGAGCTTGTGCAACTCTGGTCTTGTGGACAGGGGCATTGTCGTGGAGGAGCAGGACACCGCGTGTCAACTTGCCGCGCCGCTTCTGACGAATGCACTTCTTCAACCCAACTAGTTCCTTGGCGTAATATTGGCTGGTGATGGTCCTTCCACAAGGCGCATAGTCCACCATCAACACTCCCTCAGAATCCCAGAAGATGGTGGCCATGATATTCCAGGCTGAGGGTTGGGTCCGGAACTTGATGGTGGTCAGAGCGCCCCTGTGCTTCCAGGCCATGCTTTCGAGCTTGGTCTCGGGATCCCAGTGTTGGACCAACGTTTCATCACCTTTCACTATGCGTGACTCAAATCCCGCCGGGCCTTGGTTGTACAGGAGCAGCAGCTCCTCCGAACTTTGACGACGTTGAAGTCGATCATGAGGCGTGAGGTTTCTAGAGAACCAACGGACATAGACCTTGGTCATGGCCAAATTGCCATGGATGATGTTGATAACACTTCCATATGATATTCCAAGTTCTCGCTCGATTTCTTCAACCTTCACCCGTCGATTTCCCACGATCATCCTCTCCAAACGGGCCACATTGTCCTCGTTGGTCACGTCTGACGGGCGTTTTGGACGGGGGTCATCTTCAAAGGACTCACGACCATGGTGCAACTCCCTATTCTAGCGAGCAATGGTTGCATAGGAAGGGCCAGTGTCGGTGTACATTGCAACCATGTGTTCATGGATCTATTTTGCATTATTGCCTTCCTTGGTTAAAAATTTGATCACTGCGCGGTGCTCAACCTTCTCCATTGTTAAAAAATTTGTGACTGACGATCTGCGATCAGCTACTGCTTCTTAAATAGACGAGGCAAGAGCGTGCGGCTGCGCTCCTGACTTGTCATAACTTGTCCTAATACCCCCACAAACAGCCATCCTCCTTCCTCTGTTTTGCCCTATTGATTCGCAAAACTTATTGACCGCTCATCGTATATATATATATATATATATATATATATATATATATATATATATATATATATATATATATATATATATATATATATATATATATATATATATATATATATATGATTATTTTAATACTTAGTTGGCTTCCACCTTTTAATTTAATTACAAGCATAATTCTTCGTGTAATCGATTTCATCCTATTTTAACAAATTTCTGATGCTATCTGTCCCCAATCAGCTTGTATTTTTTTTTCATACAGTTTTGTTTTATTTGTACTCGTGGAACTTGTTGTTTTTTCCAATCACTCCCTACAAGTGTCCTATTGGATTTAAATTTGGGATCTACGCTGGCCCCTCCATAGCGGTGATATCCATTTCTTCAAATCACTTCTTGGTGTAGGCGGATTTATGGCATAAAATATAACTTCATTTCTTGGTATGTGGACGAAAGAGGGATGTACTTTCTGGATAGATAGCTCTAAAATAAGTGGCAACCTGGTGGTATGAGTTGTAGAGTTCATGCTTCTATGGCATAAAAACATTTCCCCTGGCCCTGATGAAGACATGCAACCACATACTATAATAGAACCACTTTCATGCTTCACAATTGGTATCACACAAGCATGGTGAAAGACCATTCCAACTCTTCATCTCACAAACTTCACCCCAGAACTGCTGAAAATATGAAAATTGTTTAATGTCGTAGAATGACTCCCGACGATATACCATATATCACTATTCGTTGAGGGAACTTCCTTAATTATCTCTAGAGTGCGTTTTTACTGTCTGGCGGCCGATATTATGTATCTTCAAAATGCTTAAGAAGTGGAACTGAGCTCAAGGATAATAATATTGCTATCATTAATAAAATAGAGTTTTATTAATAATAACTATCAGCAAACACAAAAACGGAAAATATTGACAAACAGAATGGAAAGGGTCGTGGAGACTCGGGCTAATCCAAGGATTTAAGGGATCAAAAAAAGGTAAAACAAATATGGAGTTAAAGAGATGGGATGATTCGATAAACCATTTAAAGCACAGGATAGAATTGACAAATAAGGGATCAATACTCAAAAGGTGACGCTTGGCTTACGTAACTTCATTAGGGTGCAGTGGAAGGTACTTGAAGGAATATTCGGTCCGCTGGCGAGTTCCAGCCGAAGGGGGGGGGGATAAAAGGATCCTGACGTGGCGTCTTGGAAAGGAGAACCGTTACTCGACGAACGGCTTGACGAACAATGGCTGTTCTAGGTTGTTCTCTTCTGAACAAAGGGGGGGATGAGAACCGTCTCTTGTCTACGGGCTCAAGAACAATGGCTGTTCTAATGTTGTTCTCCTTTGGAACAACAGGGGGGGTGAGAACCGTTTCTTGGCGAAATGCTCAAAACGAACAATGGCTGTTCTAATGTTGTTCTCCTTGAACAACAGGGGGGGATGAGAACCGTTTCTTGGCGAAGGGCTCAAAACGAACAATGGCTGTTCTAATGCTGTTCTCCTTGAACAACAGGGGGGGGATGAGAACCGTTTCTTGGCGAAGGGCTCAAAACGAACAATGGCTGTTCTAATGCTGTTCTCCTTGAACAACAGGGGGGGGATGAGAACCGTTTCTTGGCGAAGGGCTCAAAACGAACAATGGCTGTTCTAATGCTGTTCTCCTTGAACAACAGGGGGGGGATGCCTTGGGGACTTGGCGTCACTAAAGGCTCGAACCTTTGGCACTCAAGGAATATTGTCCTCCTTCTGGACAAGTGATGGTGAATCTCGAGGTCGAGGTCCCTTGGCGCACAAAGGGAGAGAGGGTCGTGGTGATGTTTCGCGACGAAAATCTGGATCTCCAATCTGATCTTAGTGGTAAAGTTTCCATATAAATAGCCAGGACATCTCCTTGGCGTGGGGGAGAATGGGGTGGAAGCTTCGAGGGAACGCACAGCCGAGCCGGGGAACAATGCCTTATCTGCCCATAAGCCTAACTCGATCTGGCGAGGTCGGCGTATGGGGGCGAACGGGGGGGACGATAACCTCCTTGTTTAAACATTGGCGTCCGGTAGCTGTTGATAAGACTCCAAGCCTCGAATCGAAGAGGCACGTGGGTAGCCTCATGGTTTTAAATAAAATGTGATAGAAGTTGAAATGAATGCAGCTCTGAACTCGTTCTATCACACCCCTCCATTCCAGGGGAAGTTGTCACTTCGAAAAAAAAAGAGAGAAGGGACAACGATAGAGCTCCGTTGTAGGGAACTCGTTTTCTTGTACCAACCGTATCTTCCTGCACCTAACTATTATTACCTCAATACATGATTATTTTGATCTTTAGATTACAGGGGAAAATAACCTTTAATACAACTTAATAAAAAAAAAGGCATGGAACAATGAAATGATATAAACTTAGTACATACGGGACAAAATAATTTATACGTAAATTAATAAGAACAAATATATATATATCAAAAAAATTAGACATTGAGCGTTACAAAATTCAGACATATACATTAATTAATTATATTACAAAAGAATCTTAAATTAAGTCGTACAAGACGGTATATACCTACATGGAGATACTAATCCTATGAATACAATTGTTCTACGCTATTCGGTAACGCATTCCTACTGAGTGCGTCAGCGACCTGGTTATCGGAACCTTTGATATAATTTATTTTAAATTGATACTCTTGCAAGAGTAAACTCCAGCGCATGATGCGGCCGTTTGAGTGTCGCACATTCCTAATATAGGCTAACGGACGGTGGTCGGTTCCTATTTGAAATTCTTTACCTATCAAGTACATCTTGAATTTGTCTATGACCCAGATAATTGATAGAGCTATCTTTTCTCTAGTGGCATATCTCTTTCCGCGTGGTAATAATTGACGACTAGCATATGCAACTGGATGACTCGTTCTGTCATCCACGTATTGAAGAAGTACACCTCCAATGCCCTCGTTGATCACGTCGGTCTTAACCCCAAAGGATTTTTCCGGGTTGGGCAACTTAAAAATGGGGGCAGAAATGAACTTACTTTTGAGCTGATTAAAATGGGAAACAGCGACATCATTCCAACGTAAACGATCGGGGAAATTCTTTTCCTGAAGGGGGCATAGGGGGGCCGAAATTGCAGCGAAATTCGGAACAAATCGCTGATAGGGAGAAGCTGATCCTAGGATCGATCTTAATGGCTTCTTTGTAATCGGGAGGGGCATTTCGGCGATTGCCTTAATCTTGTTCTCGTGGGGACCTAATTTGTTTTGTCCTATTTTGAAACCCAAATATTTGATGGTTTCGTGAGCAAAATGGCATTTGCTGGGGCCAATGCTGAGGCCATTTTTACGCAGTCGCTCAAAAAGAGCTAATAGGGCGGGTAAATGGTGATTCCATTTAATTAGTTCTTGTAGCTGACTCTTCGGGCGTGGTGTCAGCTGTGCGTCACTATCCAGGTCAGAGGGTTCCAAAGGCTCGCCTGGTAGGGAAGGAGGAGGGTAATCGGCATCAGGTTGGATGCACACTGCCTGAATTACATTAAGGGACTCTGCGGGGTAATCCTCTTCAAGCGCCGATGCTTCGTCCAGTTCTACGAAGGTATCTCCATGGGCGCGTTGGGGGTTCTTTTTTTCTTGGGGTCCAGGGACAGTCTCCGTGTCCTTGTCTGGGGCCTTATCACCTAAGGGTTTTAGTGATTCACATTCCTCTTTTGCCGTCCTAAAGTCCTGGTTAGGGGTCTCCGAGAAATCGGACGGTATCGGGGTTCTGATGGGGACGGGCTCCTGGGCTTCTTTCTTATCTCGGCCTTGAGGAAGGGCGGCCTGAAACACAGGGTCGAAACTTACTTGGGGGCTCTGTCCTATAAGTACGGAACAGAATTTTATGGGTGCTACAATGACTTCAGCCCAGCCATTATAATATTGACACTGCAGGTAACATCTAGCGACGGGGAATCTGGGAATCTGTTCGCCCGCCCAAGTTGGTCATGTACCACCGCAAATTTTTCGTGGTTAGAGACCACTGGGAGGAGTTCGTCGGACACGATGAAGCACGTACATCCTGTGTCCCTGACGAGAGTCGATACTCGACAGCTGTCCACGCTGCCCTCCTCATATTTCCAAGTTCCCGAAGAACTTTTACCAAAAACAAAATTTACCTGGTGGCCTGACGGAGGGGGAGAAGTTTCTGCTTGGGTCTGCACCACCGGGGGAGCCGGGGTCGCATTAATCTGGTGAACTTGGTGGGCTGGTCCGCTTTTAAGCCTAGAATTTTGGGGGCAATTCCAGCTCATGTGGTTTTCTACACCACAGGTGAAGCATATGGTTGGTCGCTTCGGGAAGAGAGATTGAGGAGAAGTCTTAACGAGAGGTTTGGAGTCCCGTTGTTGGTTTTGGGGAAAGAAGTTTTGGGGTTTTACGGGGCTCGGAAACTTTGTCAGCTTTCCTGGGAAGGAGCGCGAGTCCGTCCTTCTTTCTTCTCGTTGGATTTCTTTTTCTCGTTCTTCTCGTTGTATTTTTCCTTCTCGTTCTTCTCGTTGGATTACTCTTTCTCGTTCCTCTCTTTCTCTTTCTTTTTCTACCTTTTTTCTTTGAACTTCTGCTTTAATCCGAGCTAATTCAATCTGAAGCTCTCTTTCTCTTCTTTGCTCCTCTTGAATGTACTCAATTAGTTCTTTTCCGGAAAGTCCACAGGACTCTCCTTGCGCTTTAAAGATTTCAAACTGAGTCATCTTTGCACTTGGGGGCGCACTAGTCAACCAACTAAAATTCCTTGCAACAAGAATTATGCCTCTATAGAATTAGCCTACCTAAATATGGGCACTGACCTATTCGTACTTGGTTTCTTACTCTAAATAACCACTGACTAAAATCACGAAAAAACACAAACAAATTATTATAACCGTTCCTTGAGCTACTCCAGCTTCTTAAGTTTAAAAAAAAAGGGGATAGCAATCGTTAAAACAAAAGGGAACTACTATATTCTATTATTATAACGAATAACACTATGCTTTACTCGACTGAGACCAGTGTTTGCAAAGATATAGCGTTAAACCCCACACCTGACACCAAATTTAAATAGTATATATATATATATATATATATATATATATATATATATATATATATATATATATATATATATATATGTCGTAGAATGACTCCCGACGATATACCATATATCACTATTCGTTGAGGGAACTTCCTTAATTATCTCTAGAGTGCGTTTTTACTGTCTGGCGGCCGATATTATGTATCTTCAAAATGCTTAAGAAGTGGAACTGAGCTCAAGGATAATAATATTGCTATCATTAATAAAATAGAGTTTTATTAATAATAACTATCAGCAAACACAAAAACGGAAAATATTGACAAACAGAATGGAAAGGGTCGTGGAGACTCGGGCTAATCCAAGGATTTAAGGGATCAAAAAAAGGTAAAACAAATATGGAGTTAAAGAGATGGGATGGTTCGATAAACCATTTAAAGCACAGGATAGAATTGACAAATAAGGGATCAATACTCAAAAGGTGACGCTTGGCTTACGTAACTTCATTAGGGTGCAGTGGAAGGTACTTGAAGGAATATTCGGTCCGCTGGCGAGTTCCAGCCGAAGGGGGGGGGGATAAAAGGATCCTGACGTGGCGTCTTGGAAAGGAGAACCGTTACTCGACGAACGGCTTGACGAACAATGGCTGTTCTAGGTTGTTCTCTTCTGAACAAAGGGGGGGATGAGAACCGTCTCTTGTCTACGGGCTCAAGAACAATGGCTGTTCTAATGTTGTTCTCCTTTGGAACAACAGGGGGGGGGGGTGAGAACCGTTTCTTGGCGAAAGGCTCAAAACGAACAATGGCTGTTCTAATGTTGTTCTCCTTGAACAACAGGGGGGGATGAGAACCGTTTCTTGGCGAAGGGCTCAAAACGAACAATGGCTGTTCTAGGTTGTTCTCTTCTGAACAAAGGGGGGGGATGAGAACCGTCTCTTGTCTACGGGCTCAAGAACAATGGCTGTTCTAATGTTGTTCTCCTTTGGAACAACAGGGGGGGTGAGAACCGTTTCTTGGCGAAAGGCTCAAAACGAACAATGGCTGTTCTAATGTTGTTCTCCTTGAACAACAGGGGGGGATGAGAACCGTTTCTTGGCGAAGGGCTCAAAACGAACAATGGCTGTTCTAATGCTGTTCTCCTTGAACAACAGGGGGGGGGGATGAGAACCGTTTCTTGGCGAAGGGCTCAAAACGAACAATGGCTGTTCTCCTTGAACAACAGGGGGGGGGATGAGAACCGTTTCTTGGCGAAGGGCTCAAAACGAACAATGGCTGTTCTAATGCTGTTCTCCTTGAACAACAGGGGGGGGGGGATGCCTTGGGGACTTGGCGTCACTAAAGGCTCGAACCTTTGGCACTCAAGGAATATTGTCCTCCTTCTGGACAAGTGATGGTGAATCTCGAGGTCGAGGTCCCTTGGCGCACAAAGGGAGAGAGGGTCGTGGTGATGTTTCACGACGAAAATCTGGATCTCCAATCTGATCTTAGTGGTAAAGTTTCCATATAAATAGCCAGGACATCTCCTTGGCGTGGGGGAGAATGGGGTGGAAGCTTCGAGGGAACGCACAGCCGAGCCGGGGAACAATGCCTTATCTGCCCATAAGCCTAACTCGATCTGGCGAGGTCGGCGTATGGGGGCGAACGGGGGGGACGATAACCTCCTTGTTTAAACATTGGCGTCCGGTAGCTGTTGATAAGACTCCAAGCCTCGAATCGAAGATGCACGTGGGTAGCCTCATGGTTTTAAATAAAATGTGATAGAAGTTGAAATGAATGCAGCTCTGAACTCGTTCTATCACATTTAAAAATGGTTTAATTATTAAATTTTTTTTTTTCAAGATATATTTAAATAGAATTACATAAATTACATGCAAAAAAAACATCACTAGTCTTTCTTACATACCTTTATAATTATTTTCATATCTAGATAACTTTAGTCCATTGTTCATGTGTCCATTTTTGTGATCTTTGCCCACTGAAGACGGTTTTTCTATTGGCCTCAGATATCCATGGCTTCTTTCTCACCTTGCATCCTTTTGACACTTGATCTTTTTGTATCCTTTTAACTGTTCTTGGTAATATTTTGATGAACTAAAGCTTCATTGAACGCCTTACCAACTTAAGAAGATGCTCTTCTGCGATTATGTAGGGAAGCCCGAATGATAAATTTCTTCTCTAGATGTTGAAAGATGTTTTTGCTACTTTTATTCCTTTTATACAGAGCTTTTGGTCTCTTGATATCGTTTTATAATGGTTGGACAACATATCTTGAACATTATATTTTTTAGCTATTTCTACTTGTGATAACCCTTGGCTTTGGGTAGTTGAATTTTCACTCTCTGTGTTCCTATAGGTTTTTCAATTTTAGTTATATTACTTATTTAAAATGATATTAAAATCATAATAGTTGTAAATTTTATCTGAGATATAAATTCTGATATTAGAAAGCATACCATTTTATTAGTTAAACACAATTTAGTATGATATTGAGTAATTAAAACATATTATCAAAATACACATTATTATCATACATATTAAAAAATAATATGATAAATTCTAAAATGTTTAATTAAATATGTTATATAAATCTATAAGTGGTTCTCTATACTTTTAGCCAAGGGTTTATACATACAGAGGGTTTCAAAACCATGTATGTATACAAGCATTTTTTTAATACACTTATCTGTATAATATACAACATTGAACTAATAGAAAGTTTAATTTGTTTTAAACATATAAATATTCTAACTGTCAACCATTGACATCAATTCACTACTGCGGTATTTGATTCACTGTTTGGCAGACTTCTGAAAAAATGTGTGCAGGGATATTCCTACACGCTTCTTCAAATGTGTTGTTTATTTGTTCAAGAGATAAAGGGCTTCTACTGTATGCTTTATTTTTCAAATGGGCCAATAAAAAAAGATCAGGTGGGTTCAAATCAGGAGACGAGGTGGATTCCCGATACTACCTCATAGTCCGATCCACCAACCAATTATGAGAACTTTCCTTAAGGTATTTCCTGATATATTAATTGTAATGAGGAGGTGCTACGTTTTGTTGACAGTAAATGTCCTCATCTCTGTGTAACTGTTGAATTGCAGGAACACCTTTTCCCCAAAACATGTTGAGGTAGCTATAACCGGTAACTGTACCATCTACAAAGAGTGCACCAACCAAACCTTTGGAAAAAAACACACCAGAATGTTATATTAGGTAAATTTACATGACTTTGCTCATAAATCTGTGAAATCTTTGTGACAAGTATGTCCAATTAGGAGGATTAATTATGTAGGGAAATCGTCATCCCCCCCCCTCCTCCGTTCACTCGTGGTGGAGTCACAAAGCGGTTACCGCAAAGACATCCGGCCCAGGCTTCGGCGAGTCAAACCGCAGCGCTGCACCACACGGCGCTATGAAAGACCAATGCAAGATCTCCCCCAGGAGAGTGAGATTCAATTTCACGTCAAATAAGAAATTGGAGACGTGTTTCTCCCAAGCTCGAAGGCTAACGATGAGCCGATGTAAGACTTGGTGGGAAAAACCGTTTGGAATAAAGAACCTCCTGGGGCCGTCCTCAAGCCTTTCCCTTACCACTCCCCCAGTGGGGTGACAAGGTATAAATGAGGAACACTGAGGAAAATCGAGGTAGTATACGTCAGACTCCAGGTGACGAAGCCCTCGATTAAAACCGAGCTACCTGGACTGGATTGGTAGTGTACTTGGCTCGCCAGACCAAGAAGTACCCTGCAAGAGAGGCAGGGCTACCTACCTTAAGGGGATAAGAAGAAGCTCATCCTCGAGCTAAGTAAACTTTGTTAAGTTCAACTTACTCTCGCCAGAGAGACTCCTCATATCCTGGTGCACCTTAAACACCTTAATTCCTCGTCCTTGAGGAATTAAGAAAAGAAGAAGGAAAAGGCTTCCCCTCAAGCCCGTTACTCGGCGGCCACACCGAACTCATAAGTTAACTTGGTTGAGGAACCAAGTTCAACTTACTCTCGTCAGAGAGACTCCTCATATCCTGGTGCATCTTAAACACCAGATGTATTCCTTGTCCTTGAGGAATCAAAAAAAGAAGAAGGAAAAGGCTACCCCTCGAGCCCGTTACTTGGTGGCCACACCGAACTCCTAAGTTAACTTGGTAAGGAACCAAGTTCAAATTATTCTCGTCAGAGAAACCCCCCTCCGTTATACTCGCCCTTGAAGAAGACTGGAACTAAGAAGAAGCTCATCCTCGAGCTAGTTTCTGGTTACCAAACCGAACTTTAAGTAACTTATTCTCGTCAGAGAAACCCCCCCTCCCACATCGATCCTCGCTCTTTGAAGAAGACCCTTCCTGAGTTCAGTCCTCGTCCATGAGGAATTAAGTAACGAAGGAGAAAAGCTCCCCCTAGAGCTCGTTACTCGGTGGTCAAACCGCATTTCAAGTTAACTTGGTTTAAGAACCAAGTTCGACTCCCTCTCGCCAGAGAGACCACGACTACCTTGGTGCCGCATAAAGCACCGTAATTGTTCTCGTTCTTGAAGAACCCCCCCTCCGTGTGGACCCCCCAACTGCTACCCTGGCTAAAAGGACATCCGTGATCTCGCCCATCTACATCTGGCCAGGCGGCACGCGTCGTGAGTCAATAACATTTCCGAGGCATTTAAATTCCAGTAGAGTCCATAATCCTAAATTTTATATTATTGTTGTGTGTAGAGAAATTAACCAATTTTTGAGGGTCAAACTAATTTAATTAATTCTTGTTTATGATAATATTCAGAGTATTGCTGTAGTTAATGTTTAAATGTTGTGTATTCAATGGTTAAAGTTAAAATATAAGTTTATTTTGGGATTATTGTGCATTTCTCTATATCCTTACGTGTTTCCAACGGCTCTATTCTTTAAGATATTATTAAGATATCAACATATCAGAAACACTTAGCACTCTTAGAACTAAAAGGGGGGGCATTCTACGACAAATTATATCATTCAACTTAAATTTAGCCCCATTAGACCACACAATTTTGTCAACAAATCGGCCATCTTTTCTCTTTTTACACGAAGACGAAACCATTCACAAATCTGGACTCTGCGATCTGGATTATCATTCTTCAATGCATCACACAAAGAAGTCGACTTTGGTTTCAGTCAGATGAGATAGGAGGCCAAATGTCAGGTGCTATGTGATCGAAGAAATTCTCTGACAGCTGGGCCTGGGTCTTCCAGCTCATGTGACAGGGCGCAGAGTCCTGCTGTCACAAATAAGGCTTCTCTGCAGCTCCTCGGTTGATCCAGGGGGGCTTCACTACCTCACTCAAACACTGATGTAGCCATCGCTGTTCTTCTTGAGGCCCTCAGAGAGAAATGGGGTGGTATGATGCTTCACCGCTACTTGGTGAATAAAGGCTCAACTGATCTTTGGAGAGAGAGCTTTTGTGCCTTGCTGGTTGCCAGATCAGCTAAAGATCTCGGATGAAGTCGTGGGCACTTAGCTTTACTATTTGCCTCAAGTCTGGCCGTTTTTAGTTGATTAGTAGGGCTTAGTAGGAAGACAGTTACACCTCAAGCACCCCTGTTGAAAAATCAGAGAACCAGTTCACTGGGGCTCTCGTGCTGCTCAGTTGGGAGCTGCGGCACGATTGGGGACGTCCGGCCCAGGGGAGACCTTAGGGTTGGTGTGCTTGATCAAAGGGTTTCTGTTCGCCGAACGACCGAAAACCTCCTGGAAATAGGCGGATGTGATTAGTGCGAGAGAAAATCACAACCAAAAAACCCTTTTTTAATGCGTATGGTCCGAGATTTTTGTAACATGGCGAAGAAGAATGGTCCTCCGTTTCGAAAGCTAACCTGCAAAATATGCAAAGTCTATAGATGGAGTGAAGACTTCGGGGAAAGGAGTTGCAAGGAACTCACAGATGGCGTCAGTGTCTGTGACTTCTGTGAACTCGAGAAGCGCCTGGGCGAGAGCATCACTCAACTGAGAGAGGAGAACTCCCTCCTTAAAAGGGAAGTTCAACTCTTAAAAACAGAGAGATGCAGATGCTCAGGCGAGAAGGCTCTCGACGTCCAACAGCCGATTTCTTCTGCTGAAGGGCCTCCTCAACGAGCCAAAAAGAAGAAAAGAAAGAAGAAAGAAGAGAAAGTAGAAATAGAAGAAGAGAAAGTAGAAAGAGAAGAAGAGAAAGTAAAAGGAGAAGAAGAGAAAGTAGAAAGAGAAGAAAAGAAACTGGAAACAGAAGAAGAGAAAGTAGAAGCACAAGAAGAGAAACGGAAAACAAACGAAGAGATAGCAAAGGAAGTCAAGAAGAAGAATAAGAGGAAGAATAAGAAGAAAAAAAAATTAGAGATACAAGAGGAAAGCGGCAAGTCGCCTCCGAAAGGAAAGACTAAGTCCGCCGTCAAATGTGCAAGAGGCACCCTTATTGGTGATTCTCAAGCGCGGGGTCTGAAGCCCCTGCTAGCGGCCCGCCTTCGCACAAGCGTTAAGGTGAGCTGCATCCCAGGTTGTGGGAATAAGCAGGTAAGAGCTGAGGCCGAGAAGTCTCAGATTTCAGAGACTTCAGTCGTTGCCCTTATGGTAAGTGGCAACGACCTCTACCTCAGAGGAGGTAGGGTAGGCCCTACAGGTAAAATTATGAGGACAGTTATGGGCGCTGTCGACGACTGTGGACTGAAAACCCGCAGACGCGTCGTGGTGGGGATGCTCCCGAGGTGGGGTCCAAGCCAGACTGCCCACTTGAGGAACATGTCGCTAAACAGGCGCCTTGCAGACCTCTGTACAGCTGAAGGTGTCTTTTTTGTGGACCCGTACGCCGTGTTCTATGGTAGAAAAGACCTCTACCAAAGGGACGGGGTGCACCTCTCCTTTAAGGGCAAGGCGTTCCTAGCCAACCTCATCCAGGATGTCGTGGAGCGCACCCAAAGGAGTGTCCGGCCCATTGGGAAGGCGGACGTACGCCAGTACGCCCGAGTCACTCCCCAAACAACCTTCTCGGAGGTTGTAAAAAATGGTGCCACCACGACAAACAAGAAGCCGGGAAACGGAAGAGTATAGGGAGTCCTACATTAGGGGACTCCCTGAAAGTTCTTCTGTTCAATGCGAGGTCAATCAGGAACAAGTTTCCTGAGCTCCGTGGCCTCGTAGCGACGGAAGAACCCGAAATGGTAGCCATAACAGAATCGTGGATAAAAACGTCAAACCGAGACTTTGAAGGCGAATTCACGGTTCCTGGCTACCAACTCTTCCACAAAGATAGGCCAGACAGAGAGGGTGGTGGTGTAATGTTGTATGTCAAGGATACAATCAAATCTACGAACTCCAACGTTATATCCGACCACGAGCTCCTAGGCGTTGACCTAGAGATCGGTCCTGCCAAATACAGGACCCTGCTGCTTTACAGACCCCCTTCCCAACCTGTTGAGAAGGACAGGGAACTGTACCAGCTGCTGGGTGAGCTGGTTCAAGGCAGAATGTGCATCGTTATAGGCGATTTCAACAGCCAAGTTGACTGGGAAACCAGAGCAGCCTGTGGCGAGAGCGCACTACTCCTGGAGTTCGCCAACAACGAGTTCCTCACTCAATGGGTCAGAGAACCGACGAGAGGAGACAATATCCTCGACTTGGTCTTCACCTCTGAGGATGATATCGTTGAGGATATCTCTGTAGGCGAAGAGCTCGGTGGCAGTGATCACCAGCTAGTTAGATTTAGCGTCAAGATCCCGAAGGTAAGGTCTGTTGCCAGTCAATCAAAGAAACTTGACTTGAGAAGAGCAGACTTTGCAAGCCTTCGAGCTGGACTGACTGACGTCAGGCTAGAAGTGTGCGATGCCGTTGAAGACTCGTGGAATAGTTTCAAAACCACATTCATGAGTCTTCAATCGCGTTTCATCCCTCTGAAATGCCCCCGTCTGTCTTCTGTTCAACCTAAGTGGTTTAATCGAGAAATCGGCCAACTGCTTAGGGAGAAGAGAACGGTGTACCGGCAATCGAAGATCTCGGGTGACTTTGACGAATACCGGAGGCTAGCCAGGAGAGTGAAGTCCAGCATAAGGGCGGCTAAGCGGTATGAGGAACTCCGAGTGGCGAGACTCTGTAAAGAGAATCCCAAGGAGTTTTTTGGATATGTGAACAGCCGTAAACCAATCCGTCGAACGATTGGCCCTTTGAGGAATGAGGAGGGGACATTAAAGCATTCAGATGCAGAAAATGCTAACCTCCTCAACGACTACTTCTCTTCAGTGATTACTGAAGAGTGTGGTCCCATTCCCCAGCCGACGGATTCCTACTCGGGGGAAAAGCTGAAGGCAATGGACTTCACCGAAGGAGAAATAAAGAAAAAGATCGCTGACCTAAAGACGAATAAGTCCCCTGGACCGGACGGGTTTCTACCTAAAGTGTTGAAGGAAGTGTGCGATGAAGTATCACGACATCTGTGCGCTATCTTTAACATGTCAATCCGGACCCGGATGCGTTCCTAGAGACTGGCGTGAGGCGGAGGTGACTCCTATCTTCAAGAAAGGAGACCGAGACCAACCGTCGAACTACCGACCTATCAGTCTGACTTCGATAGTCGGTAAACTCATGGAAAGCATCATGGTGGACAAAGTGTCGTCGTATTTAGAGTCAAACCTGCTACTGAGGAGTTCCCAGCACGGCTTCCGAAGGCAACGGTCATGCCTGACGAACCTTGTAGAATTCTTACACTTCGTTTTCAGTGAGCACGATCGGGACAAGGCGGTGGATGTGGTCTACCTAGACTTTGAGAAAGCCTTTGATAAGTTACCACACCGCCGCCTTCTCCGGAAAGTGCGAGCGCTTGGCATAGACGGAAAGGTAGCCAGCTGGATCGAGAACTGGCTAAGTGGCAGACGGCAACGGGTGGTGGTAAATGGACAGTCTTCTGACTGGGTGCCCGTTACTAGCGGGGTGCCTCAAGGTTCTGTCCTGGGACCACTACTATTCATCATCTACGTCAACGACATGGACGGTGACATGGTTGCCAAGATTTCCAAATTTGCCGATGATACCAAGCTTGGTATTAACGTTGCAAAGGATGGAAATACTGCCCGCCTGCAGGAAGATCTTGGGAAGATTGGGGAGTGGTCGGACACGTGGCAAATGCCTTTTAACGTGGGCAAATGCAAAGTGATGCATATCGGCCACAGAAACCCCCAATCTCAGTATATCCTTAAGGGCACTGCTATGGAATCCACCGACACTGAGAAGGACTTGGGTGTAACAATCACTAGTGACCTCAAGTTCTCGAAACAGTGCATTGAGGCGGAGAAAAAGGCCCAAAGGATGCTAGGCTATATTAAGCGCCAGTTTGGTTATCGGAACCAGGAGATTGTACTGTGCCTGTACAACTCACTTGTCCGACCGCACCTGGAGTATGCCGTACAATTTTGGAGTCCTTCATTGCAAAAGGACATCGCGAGATTGGAACGCGTACAAGCCAGGGCAACCAAGCTGATTCCCTCTATCCGACATAAAAGTTATGAGGATAGACTAAGGGAATTAGATCTGTTCTCGCTGGAAACCCGTAGACTGCGTGGTCAGCTCATCGAAGTTTTCAAAATACTTCGAGGGTTCGACAATGTTGACTACCGGGATATTTTCACACTGAGTGAGAACAGAACGCGCAATCACGGCTTCAAACTTGAACTGAAGCGTTACAACCGCAATCTGTGTGGAAATTTTTTCACCTACAGTATCTGCGGTAAGTGGAACGCACTTCCAGTGGAAGTTGTCAACAGTGAATCTGTTGACCAGTTCAAGTCAAGACTAGACAAGGTCTTGAAAAGTGGCCGTTTAGGGACGCAAAACAATTGAGCAGCCTTGTGCCCGCTCGATTGCAAGTCCAATGGTACCCTCTTTGAATGGACCGTAAGGTCTCCTAGGGTACCTTTTTTCCTTGTTGTTACTCCTTGTTGTTACCGCTGAGGTCACCGAAGAGCATGATTGTGGCTGGAAATTTCCTCCGTATTTCTCTGGGAACGTCCTTGAGTGCGATAGCAAGCAACCTTTTCCGGAAGTTGATCTTTGGTCTTGGCAGTAATTTTTATGGTTGGAGAAAAACGACAACATTTCTGGCTCGCAAAGATATTTTCACTTGATCAGCTTCTTTGTGTGCTTTAGTCGTATTTTCTGGATCGCCTTAGACACAAATTGTTCCTTACTCATCCTGTATGAAATTTAGCAAATGTTCTTATACACCAGCAGCCTGATAGGCTTTTCATCCACACCTTTCTCCCTTGCAATGCCATACATCAACTTTTTGAGATTATTGTTGATTATCTAGATTTCAGCGACGAATTCCGACGTTCTAATCGTCGATCATGGGTTTTCTTCTCTGCTGTCGCCTCGTAGTCGAATTCTGAATCTTATAGTTCCTTTCCGACCTTTTCTACTATCCTTCTGCTGACGTTGAGGAAGTCTGAAACCTCCTTATTTGACCTTTTCGCGCGGATTCCAAGGATGACTCCATGCCTCTTCCACAAATTGGTGGTTCAAAATTTTCCATAGTCAATTATTCTGCAAAGAAATAAAGCAAAAATGGTTAGTGTTTTTAAAAAGAAAAAGATCGACAACGCAGATAAAAAAAATGCCTAAAATTAACAGGTGGGGTAAGGCGGAAGATATGGAGTTGACGTAAAGATTGGGTCACGAGGAGTCGTGCGAGCTGGCAAATTGGTCACTGCTAGCGAATGAAGAAAGGGAAGATAAAGCAGTGAAAGATACAGAAGAATAATCTGCTAAGATTTACTATTTTTTTCTCCATATTTTAAACATTAAAGGGAACCAAGGTATAAGTTGTAATGTATTATAAGAAAATACTAAATGATAATCCCCCCTCACCTAGTTTTGTTCGGATGTTTTAAAAGGTTTAAAACAATGCCAAAGGCGGAGAAGGATGGGATCGAATAGTATTCTGATTTAAGTTTATTTTGGACAATTTCCCCACCTATTTTTTAAAGTTCTCTACAGCTCATGTGTATTACCTTTGAATCAACTATTTTATGTCTTAATTTAAGTCGCATATAATTTTAGAGCAATTTTTTTTAATTCGATCCAGACACGATCATTTTACCTTACCTTTAGAGAACCGGCAACAACTAAAAGGCTTTTAATAGCTCTAAGGCCCCAGTCATAATGGTCTTGCTTGGACAACAACTCTTTGCACAAGTTGTACAAAGTTATGAACTTTCTGGCGAGAGTTTTAGCTTCTAAAAATCCTTCAGCCACCAGCATGATCTCACAGATCAATTCCAGATCAGGAACAACCATTGCACACGGTCTGGAATATGATTCGGAACAGGAGATTAAACCGCGATTTAAAATTGTGATGGGTTCCCAATAAGACAAGCAAAGCACAATGAGTAAACCGATATAAAAGTGGCGGTGAGACTCAAGGGTGATACGATTTCCTGGAACAAAGCCATCGATCTAAGCTGGAGTTTTCTTCGAACAAGCATTCAAAAGTGGTTCTACCCTTGCAACGAAAAAAGGATGAAGATAAAGTCGATATCGAAATAAATAACAGCACTGACCTGAACAAAACTTTCAGATTTTCTGGTAATTCAGTTCTTCCGGCGTAGCCGGGATTCATCGTAATGAAAATACCGATCGTTGATACGAATGGAATCATTTCTCCCATAAAATCGAATTTAACTTTCTTCTGACTGATCGCGTCCTGAAGTCATAAGAAGAAAAACAACATTACACAGACTGCTGCCTATTTCCTGTAAGAAATAGTCTTAGAAATGAATATAGTTCGCTTTCGGTATTGTCTGGGTACATGATAAGTGATGAGTTTGATTTCAGGGCAGAGCGAGCAGGATTTAATCGAACTCATTTGTCGATGACACAAAACAGAGGCAGCGCCGTCAAATGACTTTGTATGACTGATGGCAAAAGTATTCGAGAGAACAGAGGATGGATGTTACATGGAAGTTTCTGAGATTATTTTTAAATTCCAGTAATTGAATTCAATATACTTGGGAAATGCAAGAATTATAGCTTGGCTATATTTGGAATCGGACTAGAAACAGAAATTAACACTCCATTTATTATCATTACCAAGATAAATTAAAAGAAAAAGGATACATTTCAAATCTAAAAAATTTTTTAGAACTTCCTTCGAAAGAAGCACCGAAGAACGAGGGAAATCAAATAGTCAATTTCATATCTCCCAGCTGGGATATAAGAGATGAGGCAGTCGAGTTTTGACAACAAGTTCTCCAATTATATCCTTCTCACTAAATATTCTCAGGACACTAGCATAGAAAATCTGAACCCACACTCTGAATTGATGTCATTTCATATTTATTTGTTTTTCAACCTTTCAACTTTCCTTCCACTTTTTAGGACCATCTCCCAGGATCCAGTTGGCGATCAAAGTCGATGAGGTTTGTACAAACCCATTCCTGGAGATGTAGGTATATCTACCAAGCGTTAGTAGCTTCATGTAGAAAATGGCCATCTTCTCATTTGCGAAGGCTACTTTACCACGACGCTCATTGTTTGTGGCAATCCTATGACTTAGCTAGTGTACACCTTTCTCGGTCGCCATACTCACCTGGACACACTTAACCTGGACGGCAACCACAGATAGGACCTCGACTGATATTCTATTAAATTCGTCGAAACACCCCCAGGAGCCGGTCTGGGCGAGACCTTTGTAGATGTTACCGCACGACTGTAACAAAAGATGCCTCATTGGATGAAATGCAATAGGGCGGTTGCTAAAACAAATTGATGAACAAAACTAAGACTGTAAATAATGCAAAGGAACAATGGACGGTCAAAGATAACGACGTTTACTATTTTGTAAGTCATAAATACTAACGCCAGCGGACGCATTGGGGAACAGGGCGTATGATTATGCAAAGATACTCAGATGTGTAAAGAAACAATACCCTGTGGAGGAATATAGGAGAAATTTACTAACATCGGACCGTATTCGAGGATATGCCACCCCAGGTGAGATTTTTTCAATTTGCTAATTTATGTGTTTAGAGTTTATTTTAACATTGCTCTATTTCATCATGTATGATCCCTTAATTCTAGAGGACTAATAAACCATAGTTTTAACGACAAAATACATATTCGTTTTTGCCCTAAGCAAATTTGATGCACATAAAATCGGATATAGATTTGTGTCTTCTCCTCATGTTGTGTTGACATTGTTTTACTTCAGTGTCTACGGTCCATAGGTTTTAATCATTCCATGACGATGGTCTCCATAAAACCATAAAAGGTTTGTGGTATGCCTGAGATTATAATGTTGAAGACGAAATAAATTGCGTTGATAATCGTATCCTCATTAATTTATCAGCTTACTTGTGCAGAAACCACAAGAATTTTTCTAATATTTCTTGCAAACTCATATTTGTCTGGGGTTAATTGAAATCAAAGAAAGACGTGTATTAATAGAAGAGGAAGGAATAATTAATATAACGGGAAATTAACGAATCTTTTATTCAGCCCGACGGACCATTGATTGCTCAAATAAACGCTCATAAGAATGAAAACAACTTACCTTGTAGTCCATTTGTTCGGAGCAGTTGAATACATAAACCATCATTCCGAGGGCGCGCCCAAGGTCCTTTGTAGTTTCAGTTTTTCCGGTGCCGGCAGGACCTGAAGGGGCTCCTCCCATTCCCAAATGGAGAGACTAGGAAAAAAGAATAACGAATTAATTTATTAATTCAGTAATTCATCCATCTCGGGTATCTATTTCTTGTTTAAGAGCCAACTGATATTCAGCCAGTCGGGCTCCTGTGCGAGAAAGCACTACTCATTTTCGATTTCCCTTCAAATATATCTGTAATCTTGATTTACAGAGAAGTTGCTTTCAGTCCCGTGTAGAAAAAACATGTGGACACATAATTGCTCCTCACACCTTACATCTTGCCTACTCTCATTGGTTTCACGCATATTTTCTCCCTAATATTCCTCAACTCTCCTCCCTAAGTTCGCTACTCCCGTTGCTTCGCCAAGGTCGAAGAGAAAATGATATTCCTACTCCCTCTCTTAACTAAAAACTTCTCATTCGAGGAGTATTGTTCCTGGTAAGTAAAATGATGATTTATACCTAAATTTCGGTTCTTTTCCTGTTATTGGAGATGAATAATACCCACACTCTCTTCGGATAGTAGGGGGAGGGGGTGTCCAGTTCGGCCGATTAAACCGCTCATCGTGATGGAAAGAGATTTCAATAGAGGTGTGAGATTTGAGTGTATGAAACTCGCATGTTATATATGAGATTTAGAAAGAAAGCTTTGGGAATAACTTGGCATAAGTGGTGGAAGGAAAAGGGAATGGATATCTGGTTTGGCCCTGGCAGATATGAATAGACGAAAAGGTGACAGGAAGAGAAATGGACATTGTGAAATGTGTTGTTGATAGGAAACGGGCCTCGCATTTAAGATGGTTAACATGGTAGATTTTGGATGAATGCCTGAAAAAAATGCAAAAGGGGAGTGAGATGATTGGCTAATCAGAGTAAGAGAGCAAAAATGAGGTATTTAAAATAAAGATGAAAAAATGGTGAACTGGATGGAAAAAGGAAGAAATTTTGAAATGAAGTATGAAAGGTGGGAAAACTAGAGAAGAGGAGCTGTCTTAACATCAGAATTTTGAATGGGAGAGTACTTGTTGGAAATGTGGAGGTGGAAGGTCGATGGCGAATTTTCATTCGTGAACTTTATGCGAGAGTTTGTCAGTGTTGGAGGAGGTCTGAAAATGACAAAAGCAACTGGAGCAGATGAAAGAGTAACCGAGATGAGAAAAGGTAGTGATGGCATTGTGTAATGGGTCTGGAGTGATGATGTTTTAAGGTGGTATAGTGCGTGAGGACTGGAAGAATGTTGTTATAGCACCAATTTTTAAGGGGAAAGTAGAGAAAGATGAATGCAAAGACTAGAAATGAATAGTTCTGTTGAGTATTATAAGCAAAATGGCTGAATTTTTTTTTGATTGGTTGTGTCTAGAGCATAATAATTGAAGGGTTGAATATGGATGAATACGGTGGATTTCGAGTGGGAAATTTGTGTGAGGGTCAATTCGTTGCGTTGTGGCCAGGCAAGGGAAGGGAAAAGGATGCAAGGTCAAAGGTGCATCTCTAAAAAGCGTATGGCGATAATGAATAGTTATGCAAGGTTTTAAGTAAGCGTGGAGTAGGTGATATACGTATGTACAAGTGGCCTTTATGGCAGGAGTAAGGCACGAGTTCAGAAGAAAGATGCCGGGAGTGAGTGGTTTCATATTTGTTCCAGGATAGGTGAGGGTGTGTACTGTCATCATAGCTGGGGTAATAAGAGAAGTATACATTGGATTATGAGAAAGGTGTGTAAAATTGACGACAAATTGTGAGGTATGGAGGAGGAGGAGGCTAAATGTAAACACAGAGAAGAGCAATGTGATGGTGTTTCGGGATAAATGGAAGCTGTGGCACGATATTCGATTCCACAGTGTGCCTTTGAACGGGTCGGATGTTTTGAGTAACCAATGCACTGGGTTAATGCTAATGGTATGTGTGAGGCAGCTTGCTACCACAAGTTTTTGAATAGTAGAAAGGTTTCTGGAATTATCAGATCGTTACTTAATGCTAAGAGTTTGAAAGTGGAATGCACCAGGAAGTTGCATGAGAGTATTGTGGGAGCAAAGATTGTGTATGGCAATGAGTGTATGCGATGGAAAGATCGAGAGCAAAGGGAGAACAAATAATTAATTATCAATGTATGAAAGATGTTGTTATGGAAATCTTAGATGCAAAAGGAATGGGGAAAGAGGGGTTAGGGCTATTTAGGGTGATCATAAGTTTGGGGCGAATACGTTGAGGTGGGATGAGTAGTGATGACTCTTATTTGGGGGAGTAACAGGTACATGTGCGTGTACGTAAGTCGCGCGCTCGCACATGATCTTGGTACACACTTATTAAAGAGAGCGCCCCAAAGTTTTGCGATCCTTATCAGTGATTAAATCTAATCTTGTATACTTAGAAATTATTGGTCATAAAACGGTCCCGAGTCGAAGAACGCGGGTGTCCTCGTCTCCCCCAAATTATCCCCCTTCTTACCTCACTCGCCCCCTCCCCTTTGTAGGCGTTTATATTATCATTCATTTTATAGTTCTAAATTTAACCTTTTGTTAACTCTCAGAGCTGAAATAAACTTGTTATTATATTATCTTTAATTTACTAATATTACTGAGCTTTCGTCATCTACTTATGACGTCCTCATCGCGTTTAAATGTTCTAAAGTGCGAATGTATATCGCTGATTGGCGGCACGCGGGCCAACGGATGAAGCTTGGTAATGACGGCGAACGTCGGGATTCGTGGTTACTTGAGATTCTTTGAGAATGACCTAAAATAGGATCCCGCACAGGTGATCCCCATGAGGAAGCAGGAGGAGTTCGCCAACCTGCCTTTATCCAGGCGGATTATATTTTCTTCTCACTTCTTTTATCGGGCATTATATTACTCTATCTTCTTTTTTTAGTTATTTATTGCGTTTATTATATATTAATTGCGCCTTCCCTCCACTTAACCCCTCATATCGCTTTATCATTCCCTTTATTATCATATATATATATATATATATATATATATATATATATATATATATATATGGAAAACTCACAAAGTATCGCGTGAGTATGTATATATATATATATATATATATATATATATATATATATATATATATATATATATATATATATATACCGGGTGTTTAAAAATAATTGATATCATTTGAGATGTAAATATCACAGAAACTACATGGTCAAGGCAAATGAAACTAAACAGGCTTAATGTTAAGCAACATAAGATTTATTCCTCCAAATTTGAATGAGAAAATCAAAGGTATGTGGATTCCATGAACGATTGCACAAATGTTGCACCGCCCGCCTGAGACACGGCACACGTCAAGACGGTAGTCCAGCTCCTCCCAAAACGCTGCAACATGTCTTTGGTAACAGTCTCCAGGGCGGTAGTGATTCTGTGCTTGAGTTCCTCTAGGTTTGCAGGAAGAGGGGGGACATAGACCAGTCCCTTCACATAGCCATAGAAAAAAAAATCGCAAGGTGTTAGGTCAGGTGAACGTGGCGGCCATTTCAACAGCACATTGTCTTCATCACCAGCACGCCCGATCCATCTCCCTCGCAGATAGTCATTGAAATAAGACCGCGCAGTGAGCTTCCAGTGAGGTAGTGCCCCTTCCTGTTAGAAAATGAAGTTTTCCTGTCCATTTGCAATGAGCTCATCCATTAGCTAATTCTGAAGCATTTGCAGATAAACATGGCCGGTCACATTTCCCTCAAAGAAAAACGGGCCATGAAGATGTTTCTTGGAGAAGGCGCAGAACACATTCACTTTCGGTGAGTCCCTCACGTGCTCAACTGTGGCATGGGAATTTTATTCACGCCAAATGCGAACATTATACTTATTCACTTTGCCATTCGTATGAAATGTGGCCTCATCACTGAAAATAAGACGTTCCTTGAACTCGTCTTCTTCAAGTTTCTCTTGCATATCAACACAGAATTGTTTGCGCTTCCGCTTGACATCTGCCGTTATGGCCTGAACTAGCTGCAGCTTGTAGGGTTTCATTAGCAAGCCTTTCATCAGGACGCATCAAACTGTCGTTGGAGGAATCTGGGTTTCCAGACTTGTTCTTCTTATGGACTTCTTGGGGCTTCGCAAAAGTTTTGGGCGAACCCGCTCGACCGTCTCTTCCGATGTTATTGGTCATCCATATCCTTTTGCCCTGCACAGACAGCCTTCCTCTTTGGATTTTTTGTACCATGTCCAAATCTGCATTGCCGTTGGTGAATGTTTAGAGAACTCTCTCACAAATGCACGCTGAACAGTCTTGCTCGACTGTGTTCGAGCATAGTCACAACTCACAAATCGCCTTTTCACTTCGAGTGAATTGCATTTCTATACCTGTAAAGATAAAAACATCAAACATTAAACATAAAATATTGCCCTGTTCCTACACAAGCTGTAAAAATTTGAACTGGTATTGGCAAAGTTATTAGATTGCAGAATGCTATAATTTTTTTAAACACCCTGTATATATATATATATATATATATATATATATATATATATATATATATATATATATATATATATATATATATATATATATATATATATATATATATATATATATATATATATATATCTTCTCACTAACTCTATAATTTACGAAGGGGATTGTTTTGAGTATTTGAATAATAATTTCATTTTAGTTTGGTTATGACTTATGTTTTTATCAGTTATTTCTAATAATTCTTTTATAATATCAAAAAAAAAGCTGAAGTTCAGAAATAAATATAAGTATCGAAATTTTGTGAAATTTTAAAACCGAAAGAATTCCAAATGGTGAAGTTCAGAAAATTTATTTTTATATCTTCTTCTTCTCCTATAACTATATTTTAGCTACATGATATTTTGAAAGGGGGGAAATTTAGTTTAAAGTTTCTTTTTAAAATTATTATAATTGGAGAAGTTCAGAAAATTTATAAAAATTTAACCATGGCTCCTTTTTTTTAGATTTTAAATTTTAATCTTAGTAGTGAAGCCATTGCCTGGTATATATATATATATATATTATATATATATATATATATATATATATATATATATATATATATATATATATATATATATATATATGTCGTAGAATAGGCTCTCGACGATATACCATATATAACTATTCGTTGAGGGAATTATTCTAATATTTCGAGTGCGTGGTAATCTGATTGACCGAAGTTAGTCCAAAGAGGGGAGGGGGCTGGAACGGAGCGCAAGGATAAATAATATGGCTACCATTAATAAAATAGAGTTTTATTAATTAAACTATCAACAACACACAAAAAAAATGTTTACATAAACGGAGAATGAAAAGGGTCGTGGGAATATCTGACTAATCCGAGGATTAAGACTTGGAGAGATTTAAAAAAGTAAACAAATAAAAATTAAAAGGAAGGGAGGAATGGTTTGCTAAACCATTTAAAGCACAGGGTTGCGTTGACAAAAGTTAAATAATTAAAGGTAATGCTCAGCTTACGTAATTACAAAGTTGTTGTGCAGAGGAAGACGATACGAAGGAATCTTCGGTCCACTGGCAATTTCGGGGGGTTGTCCGTAACGAAGGGCAAGGACTGTCTTCGAAGAGTGAGAGCGAAGTGGGGCTCGGAAGTACGAGTGATCTTTGTGACAGCCAATCGGAGATGTTCTAGATGAACAATGGAGGTTATTGTTGAAACCAAGCGTTCTCTTGAAGAACGTTAAAAAAGGGGGGGAATTTAATTATCCGGACGTGATGTCTTGGGAACGAGAACCGTTTCTTGATGAACGGGCTTGAAAAACAATGGCTGTTCTAACGTGGTTCTCTTTCTGAACAACAGGGGGAGAGGGGGGGTTGAGAACCGTCTCTTGTCAAACGGGCTCAAAGAACAATGGCTGTTCTAACGTTGTTCTCTTTCTGAACAACAGGGGGCCTTGTTGACTTGGCGTCTTGAAGGCACGAACCTTGGCAATCAAGGGATATTGTCCTCCTCTGGACAATAAGGGTTTTCTCGAGGTAGAGAGTTCCTAGGTGCACAAGGAAGACCGGATCGGCGTGATGCCTCGCGAAGATAATCTGGATCTGATCTGGTTCAATCGGGAAAAGCTATGATATAAAATACCCGTAGCCATCTCCATGGCGTAGGGGATAATTGAGTTGGGGACTTCGGGGGAATGCCCCGGTCGCGCCTGGGAAAATACCTTATCTGCCCATAAGCCTAATTCAATCTGGCGAGATCTACGTATGGAGGCGAAACGGGGAAGTGAACCTCCTTCATTAAACATTGGCTATGATGGGAGATAACGCGCTTCTGCTCCCTCTCGCAGGCAGGATGCACATGGCTAAGCATGGTTAAAATGTGATAGAGGCTGAATTAAAGCGGCCTCAGACCGTTCTATCATATATATATATATATATATATATATGGGTCGTGGGAACTTCCTTTTTTGAGATTAAAGACCAGGTCCAGCTGAGCTTTGATTAACTTTCTTCTTTGCTCCTCTAATTTTCTTATTATACTTTTTTTTTGCCTTGCGAAAGGTTAGGAATTATTTTACGCGGTTTAGCCACCTCGAAACCGTACATTCATATACTATGGTTAATCCTCTGTTCAAAGATAATACTAAAAGGTCAAAGAATGTGGATATCAAAAAGGAATGGGGGCAAGGTTAATATTAGGTCACCTAGGATACCTGGGGAATGAGAATTTCATTAGCATTAACAATTTAATTAGTTAAGAGTTTTAAAGTCATCTGCGTAGCCGTCTGTTGGTCATTAAACCTCGGTCTCTCTTCTTGGATTAAGATAGCTTCCAGGATGTCAAGGTCACTTCTTTGTTTGATCACGGTTTTCCCCACTAAAATTTCTCTCTCTTGATTGATGGGTTCCGTGTTGCATTAAGTAGTGATTTTTGATGGCGCCGTTTTGCAATCATATGGTGAGTCGATGAGGTAAGGATGTGGTTGTCATTTCAATGTATTTATTTGAAGAATGAGGCTTACAGTCTTCATGTGGGCAGTTGAATTCGTAAATTACATTGCAGGCATTCATTTCTTTTGTTTTGATTGTGTTATTGCTAATGAGGTGATTGCTAATTTACTTGGTTTTGTAGTATATTAATTATCAGTTGTAACCTTTCTTCTGGATTCGTCCATTTTGAATTTGGTGTATAATATATTTTTATTCTTCTTTCGACCGTTTTATATGAATCACTTATTTGTTTTTTGAAAAGGACATTTATTGGGCATTTCTTATTATCTTCTTTATTATTTATATATAAATTTTGCAAAAACGTCTTTGTCTACCGTAGTGTTGGAGAAACCATTGTTTATTAATACTTGCTTTATTCGTTTAATTAATTTTTTCTCACGACATGACGAATCCTTTAAGATATCTGTTATGTCTTCCCTCTTTCTCCGAGCCGAAAGAACGTGCGACCCAATCTTCCTTCAGGATGAAATTAACCACCTTATCGGCAATTTCATTGAAGTTAATATTTTGTTTAGGAATTTTCAGAGTTCGCACGTGGGTGTAGGGATTTGGCTAATTATGGGCATGAGGGGGTTTCCAACTTTGTGGAGTTTTACGGTCCCATAAGCGTATCCATTGAACAGATCAACAAACAACCTGGAAACATACAAATGAAGAAAATTATAGGTGACTTCAGCGCAGGATACGCTTATGGGACCGTAAAACCCCACAAAGTTGGAAACCCCCTCAGGTCCATAATTAGCCAATCCCTACACCCACGTACGAACTTGGAAAATTCCTAAACAAAATATTAACTCGATACGTACCCAACAAATACAGCCTCAAATCCTCGGCTGATTTCATCGATATCATTCGACCCGCTAACCCTAAGAAAATAATAGCTTCCATGGACGTAGGATCACTATTCACTAATGTACCAGTCGCCGAAACAATAGACATAATACTAGAACACGTCTATGACCAAAATGACCGCCCCCCAATTGGAATACCAAGGGACGACATGAAGAGACTGCTACAAATTTTCACCTCTGAAGCCCCCTTCTTTGACCTCAATGGAAGCATGTACCGCCAAGGCGATGTAGTTGCCATGGGTTCTTCCTTGGGAGTTCTCTTTGCCAACTTCTATATGGGAGTGGTTGAAAAAAGGGTCTTCTCAAGAGTACCCAAGCTACATATTTACTGTAGGTACATAGACGACATCTAAATCAACGTACAAACACAAGAAGAAATACATAATCTGGAAAAAGCCTTTAAAGAATGTTCTTCCCTCAACTACACCATCGAAGAAAGCCACAACAACCAATTACCATTCTTAGATATCCTCACTACCAATATCAATGAAACAATAACAACTGAAATTTATTTTAAACCCACCAACCCGGGATTTTGCATGAATGGGGACAGCGAATGTCCTAAGCGCTACCGAACAAGCGTGATATCGTCGTACATCAATCGTGCTTTTACCCACGGCACCACATGGAAGGACACACACAACGAACTAGAGAGAGACACTCAGGTACTTGTAAATAACGGATTCTCCAATAAAGAAATACAAACAGCCAAAAGAATTAAAATGGACAAATGGTACCTCTCAGAACCCCAGAAGAACAGGAATACGGATAATGAGGATATTATAGAACTATTCTACAAGAATATTATGAGCACAGAACACCGAGCAGATGAAAGAGCCACCCTGGACATTATAGACCGAGGAATAAAACCCATAAACGCCGGGAAAAAAGATCGCACTAATCATCTTCTATCAAGATAGACGTACTTCAGCCCTCTTCATGAAAAATAACCCCAAACCCCCGCTACAACCGAAACAAAGAACACATCTGATATACGAGTACACATGTACTCGTACCGAAACCACTCTCTCAAGAAGAATGTCATACCATCTGAACAACGGTGCACCTAAAAAACATACACAAGAAATACACGGAACATGACTCAACCGAAAAATGATAGAAGAAAACACCAAAATTTTAGACTATGCTCCCAACAGGCGCCAACTGCTCTTCCATAAAGCTATATATATCCAAGAGAAGCAACCGAATTTAAACATACAGTCTAACTCCAATGGAATCCTGCCCGGCGCAAGAAAAGCAAACAGAGGGACAGACGTACTCAGAGCTGCCCCCAGCTACTAATCCTCCTTGGCAAGCAGCATATCCCCCCCCCCACCTCTCTGGCTACCTACTTCTCCGACCTTTTATCACCTGGATCCAACCTACCTACACGTGTATAGCTTCGTTCGTAAATTTGTAATACATTTTGTAACATATATAAACTAATACTCTGAAGATGGTACTCGATGTATCAAAACGCGTCAGTTAAATTAAAGAAAGTGTTAAATTACGTGAATTTACTTCTACCTTTGGTAAAATAACAAACATCAGTCTCCTATGAACTTCAGAACCGCTTATTTACAGGTTAAACAATGAAGAAAAGGCGAATATAAGACAAATCGAGAAGATTGAAAAAAGAATTACTAATTCGAACTAGCGGTCGCTTTTAATAAAACATACTATAATGAAAATATACTGCCCAAATTCACACGTATATATATATATATATATATATATATATATATATATATATATATATATATATATATATATATATATATATATATATATATATATCCAAAAAAGTACAGTAACGTACTTTTAAATGCAGAAAAGCAACCACAGTGTTAGGATCAATTTATTTATGATGACGATGACGGAGGTTTCCATCGAAACCTGGTTTCGCCAATAAATTGATCCTAACACTGTGGTTTTTTTTCTACATATACATATATATATATACCAGGCAATGGCTTCGCTACTAAGATTAAAATTTAAAATCTAAAAAAAGCAGCTATGGTTAAATTTTTATAAATTTTCTGAACTTCGCCAATTATAATATTTTTAAAAAGGAACTCTAAACTAAATTTCCCCCATTTCAAAATATTACGTTGCTAAAATCTAGTTATAGAAGAAGAAGATATATAAAAATAAATTTTCTGAACTTCACCTTTGGAATTCTTTGGGTTTTAAAATTTCACAAAATTTCGATACTTATATTTATTTCTGAACTTCAACATTTTGTTTTTGGATATTGTAAAAGAATTATTAGGAATAACTTTGATAAAAAAAACATAACTCATAACAAAAACTAAGATGAAATTATTATTCAAATACTCAAAACAATTCCCTTCTTAAATTACAGTTAGTGATAATGATGATGGTGATGATATATATATATATATATATATATATATATATATATATATATATATATATATATATATATATGAAAAACTCACAAAGTGTCACGTGAGGGTAGCAAATGAATGCAATGTCCGGCAGGAAAAAATGAAAAGGTGTTTCCAAGTACTTTCGAACTTTATTAAGTTCCTTATTAAGGATAACTACAAGAAATAGTATTATATTAGAGGTATATATATACGAAAGGAAAGTATGAAAGACCGCCTCAAAAACAAGAAATCACCAATGAGGAAGACGGAAGGGGGAAGGTAAAGAAACACATTAAGAATTACAAGAAGCAGGTAGTAAGGTCAAACTAAGTCGAAGGAAAGGGTAATATATTCAAAGAAATGGAGATAGCCTAACGAGCGAGATTATAAGACACGATGAGCAAAAGGCGGGAAACATACAATGTACAAAACAGAGCAGTGACAATTAAAAAATAAAAAAATAATAATAAAAAATTAAAATAAAATAGGGGCCACATAACTAAAGAATGTATATAAAAAAACTAGGAACGAAAGACAAAACTAATTTCTTTGAGTACTAATCTTTTAATTATAGCATCTATTTTATATAAACCAGGGGGAGGGGTAAAATAATCACATTGGCTTATAAAAGCACAGTCAATGATATTCCTTTTTATAGGGTCATTGGAACGATAAATAAATTTGGCCGAGTTCCAGTTAATTAGATGGACAAAGAAAGCACTGTTATCTTTCCCTCTTCGGACATTATATTTATGTTAATTTATGCGAACAGAAAGTTGTTTACCTGTTTGTCCGTAATATTTACTTAGACAATCAGAACACTCAACTGAATAAACTCCTCCTCCTCCCAAACTATTACAATTATTACGTACTAATAAACAGAAATGTTAAAGTTATTCAAAAGACGGGGAAGATCACTAAAACAAAGAGAAAAAGGTAGAACTAAATTGTTATTACTATTAAAAGGGAGAGTAGGGACAGATTGATAAAATGTCTTTTTAGCAGAAGAAAGACAGTTTTGAAGAAACGGGTAAGGGTAACAAAGTTTATGGCCAATTTCAAAGATATTGGAAAATTCCAAATCCATATATTCCGGGCTCACAACTCGTAATGTCCGTAGAAACATAGAAGAAAAAACAGAGCGTTTAACTTTAGGGCTGTGAGAAGAGTGAAAATGAATATAAGAATTTAAATTAGTAGGCTTACGAAAGAGAGAGTATTTAAAACATGTATGAGTTCTATGAATAAGAAGATCAAGAAAGGAAAGGGTTCTATTATTTTTCAACTCGTGGGTAAATTTAATTGAAGGGACGAGACAATTGAGTCTGGTAAGAAAAACATTAACATCTTTGGAATTAGGCCACAAGCAAATGACATCATCAATAATATACCTGTACCAAACGATCGGAGCGTCAAGAATAGTAGGGAGAAGTTTTGTTACAAAAAACTCCATATATAAGTTTGGAGGAAATATTTGCTTTCGAATGAAAACTTACAGTTTTTGGTGCAAAGGAAAATGAGGTTCAAGAAAGTAGTAACGGGTACCGACAAGTCATAATTTTGCAAATGATCATTAAGGAAATTGAAAAGGTCTTCAACGGGTAGTTTAACATTTCTGTTGCTTTTAAATATGAGACGACCATTAAGAATTTATTAGTACGTAATAATTGTAATAGTTTGGGAGGGAGGGGGGAGTTTATTCAGTTGAGTGTTCTGATTGTCTAAGTAAATATTACGGACAAACAGGTAAACAACTTTCTGTTCGCATAAATTAACATAAATATAATGTCCGAAGAGGGAAAGATAACAGTGCTTTCTTTGTCCATCTAATTAACTGGAACTCGGCCAAATTTATTTATCGTTCCAATGACCCTATAAAAAGGAATATCATTGACTGTGCTTTTATGAGCCAATGTGATTATTTTACCCCTCCCCCTGGTTTATATAAAATAGATGCTATAATTAAAAGATTAGTACTCAAAGAAATTAGTTTTGTCTTTCGTTCCTAGTTTTTTTTATATACATTCTTTGTTATGTGGCTACTATTTTATTTTAATTTTTTATTATTATTTTTTATTTGTTAATTGTCACTGCTCTGTTTTGTACATTGTATTTTCCCCCCCTTTTGCTCATCGGGTCTTATAATCTCGCTCGTTAGGCTATCTCCATTTCTTTGAATCTGTTACCCTTTCCTTCGACTTAGTTTGACCTTACTACCTGCTTCTTGTAATTCTTAATATGTTTCTTTACCTTCCCCCTTCCGTCTTCCTCATTGGTGATTTCTTGTTTTTGAGGCGGTCTTTCATACTTTCCTTTCGTATATATATACCTCTAATATAATACTATTTCTTGTAGTTATCCTTGATAAGGAACTTAATAAAGTTCGAAAGTACTTGGAAACACCTTTTCATTTTTTCCTGCCGGACATTGCATTCATATATATATAGATATATATATATATATATATATATATATATATATATATATATATATATATATATTAATTATATTATAGGAATGGAAACCTAATTTTTGCAATGAGATAGAATTTTAAAATTATCGGCGCTAACATTGATTTTACATTATATGATGTGATCCTTAATTGCGGATGTTTCTTTATCGTTCGAAGGTTGTGCCAGTTCCATTGCTGATTTCTAAATGAGAGCAACACAATATTTCTCCATCATACTAACTTAGACCGCAATCGCCCCTAAGTCTTATTCAACTTAGTAGCAGCTTCGGTATAAACTGACGACTGAAATTTATTATTTAAGACGAAGATATTTCACCAATTAAACACTTTTTGAAAATCTGGAGGCGATTGTTTTCATTGCCACGAAATTGCTCGTCGGAGTCGAGCATAATTGTCCTATACCTTTTCTTCGAGAGTCTTTATTCCTCTGTAGTGTCCCGACAAACCTGGTGACCCTACCCGGAGTAACCTTTCGTGGTAACAACCCCTTAACTCTCCGCAGCAGCACTCAAATGGAGGAACGGAAGTTAAGTCCAACAGAAGCAGCAAAAAGAATGATAACACACGAACAAACATACGGGTTTTACAAAAGTTCTGTGAGACTCTTTTTTTTCGAGAGGTTTACTGGTGGTATGATAGAAAAAGTTCCGTCAAACAATCTTGAAGTCTACTTTTCCAGCACGAGTCATTGAAACGTCTTTTCCATTGTGTGTCAAGATAGAAGTAAAAATGAGATCTCTGATCTCCTGCGCGCGCTACACAACCAGTTCGCCAACGCCACTCGGCTCAACGTCAGCCGAATGACCGTCTACAGAGTCGTGGAGAGGCTCAAAGAAGGGGTAGACCTCAAAGATTGATCTCGTTTAGGCAAACTTCAATTTTTCAACCGTTTAGCTGTGAGAAAGGCCTTTGAAAGTGTTGCGAAGCTTAAAGTGACTACTTTTTTTATAAGGAGAGAAAAAAAACTACATTCACAGTCAATCTGGTCATTACCAAGCAGAACGACCGCGTGGTAAACTTCGGCCACGATATCTCCGAGGTCCGCTACATGTCTAAGACCAAGCACTCAGCCTCCGTCATGATGCTCGGCGTCGTGGCTTCGAATGGTGAGAAGATGTCGCTAGTGTGGTTCGCGGCCAGTTATAGGCTAAGCGCGGTTGATCACAAGGACATTTTGGACACGGAAGTCCTGCTCTGGGTGTGAAAGATCATTAAGAAGGCAGACTAATCCTATCAGCACTTCGGTGCCCCGGCCCACACGGCCAAGAACGTGCAAGAGTGGTTGGGGTCGCACATGAACTTCTGGTTTAATAAATTTTGGTCTGCTGCAGTCACCCGACCCCAGCACATTCGAGTACACCGTGTGGGCCCATGTCGAGGGGAAGGCCTGCAACGTACGCCACATCAACTGCTCGGGGATGAAGTCCTCTGTGAACCGCGTGTGGACCATCATGAAGAAGGATTCGTTCGCAACGTGTGCGTGGCCTTCAGATATCGCATGGAGAGCATGCTCGGCGTCGATGGTGGCTACATTGATTAATATTACAATATAAAAACACATTTATCCGTTAAAACAATAACAAAAGTGTCTAACTTCATCAAAACTATAATTGTGTCATTTGTTGATAGCGTCGTATCGAGTGTAACAGGACTCTTGCAATACCCGGTACACAATGGTAAGCCAAACATTTAGTAGCATATCTCTTCCGGAGTTCAAACTAACAATCACAAATCCCGGTTCTTTCAAGTAAAAATCCTTTATCGTTTACAAAAGATCACAAGCGATCCCACCAATTAAAATCATTCGTTCGTGCGCTTTTTCCTACCACGGAATTGATAATATCTCCCCTATATTAAACGAGTCAAACAATCCTTGCTCATACTCGACAACAATATGGCGATTCGCGAGCGCCATGGCCTCTCCGTCGCTCAGAAAATAGATCTGCTTTCTAGGACTACGCAACTCTCCCAATTACATTTTGTAGACCTCCTCAAGAAACTACCAGACACATTGGGGGAAAGCATCAGTTAAGATTTCCTCAGGGAATCCTTTGTGAGACAGCTGCCGTGACGTATTCAGCAGGGCCTAGAATTTATCTTGCCTTACACCACTCTCGACCAGCTAGAGACCGCAGCAGCGGGCCACGCTATGGGGAGTGTGAACTCTACACGGATTTCCCTAATCGTGGAGATCCACTTCAAAAGATGTGCGGCGAACTTCAAGCATCAGTGGCCTCCCTCACCGTAGATGTTGATGCCCTCTCAAAGGGGCAGCGACTTATACGATGGAATTTGCTGGTACCATAAAGAGTTGTGAGACCAAGCCATCAAAGCCATCCAGCCTTCAAAAACGCCGGTAACCAGCAAGAAACCTCCCGCATAGGAGTCTAGTTGGGGAGGTGCCTTCTTCCATCCTTAAAAATGCATCAACGATAAGCAAGCAACTGCTTATTGGCGGGGCTGGGTCATGACACCCCCCTCCAGATAGCCACATGCTTACCCAGAAAGACCCTTTCTCTCGGACCTTGATGGAACCTAACCTAGAAATTATTAGTGTAAGACGTAGGGACTGAGGGTATAGGGGCTAATTTATTGTCCCAATACAGCTTGATAATTAATCTTAAGGGTGAAAAATCGTTAGACGGAGCGGTGAAGTTGGGGTAGTGAACAAATCTAGTGTTTCATCGTCATTCGTAAATCAAATAATACCTGAAGATTCGCCAGTTGTATGCAGACCCAGAAGCCCCTCCCCCAACCAAAAATAGTCATAATCGAAGATATAATCCAATGATTATTGCACGAGGGGAAACTTTTTCTTTTTTAAGTTTCAAAGACCTAAACGTTCTTTTTTCTTAAAGTGATGTTCACTGATCTCATATTTCCCTTCCGGGACTTAATAATAACGTAGTTATTCATTCTTCGAAAATATGTTATTTTAGTAAATTTGAATCTTTCTGCGCCATTTGAAGTCTTTCTTTCAACTTTTGGCCTACTATTTGCCTGACTAGATAGCTAATGGCATGCTATGTTATATCTGCAGGCGATATGCGCGTAAGTGTTCTGAAAGATTAGCCGATAGCATGCTCGGTTATATTTCAGACGTTTCTGAGGCACAATACCAAATAATACGTGGTCTTTAATGACGATATTCAAACCGTAGGAATTATAGGGTTCACCGTTATTAAATGCCTTACATGCTGCAGGAATTGTAAATTTAGCTAAAATCGAAATTTCTTTTACGGGAATATAACTGCAAAAGATTCGAAAAGCCGTAAAACCACACGCGAATATTCGGTTAATGCGTTTTAGGGCACGTGGCTTTCTAATGCTCGCATTCGTCCAAGTGCTAGCCTCTTGTTTATAAACTGTTTTCTGCGCAAAACTTTGTCTCACGGAGAAGTTGAGGAAAAATATCGTTAGGGTTAGGTTAGGTTAGGTAAGGTAAGGTAAGGTAAGTTAAGGTTTAGGTTAGGTTAGGTTTGGTTAGGTTAGGTTAGGTTAGGTCTGGTCTAGTTCTTTTAAATGAATTTAAAAATATGTTTTTCTTATGCAGTTTTATGTGTACTTTTCAGATCTGAAATTCGTTGTCGCTGGAAATACTTTTCCTATTATAAACTTCAGTGGATCATGGGTAAACTATGCATTTCCGAGGATAACAAGGGACAGATCTGAAAGGTACACATAAAACTGCATACGACAAATACATTTTTAAATTCATTAGAAAAAATGTGTTCAAAACGAATCTTTACCATATCCCCCACCAATATCATCCTAACTGGACTCCAGAGAATTATTTACTTTAATATGTCTATTGACATAAAATGGTCTATCCTCCCTAACGTATATCATGGATCCACCTTCTCGCCTACCCACTCTCTGGCTAGATATATTTCATGTTCATCCATAACCCTATATTTTAAGAACGAGATTTTAGGAAGGTTTGAATAAGATTTTTTCTTTTAGTTCGGTTGTCACCTAAAAAAAAGGGAAAAAAGAAAAAAAAAGAAGAAAAGAAGAAGCAAAAGAAGAAGAAAAAGAGGAAGAAGAAGAAGAAAAGGGTGTTCAGGGTGTTAAAATAAAGAGTCTATAAAGGGGATTAAAAAAGGCGGTTAAGATTAGCAAATAAGGCCGTAGGCCACCCCTCCGCAGGGGTGCCTGTGTAACCCCAAGCTCTTCCTGTTAAGGAAGAGAACCGCGGCTTGTCTATTTATATGAAAGTCAAATTTGTTGTCATTGAAGCATAATCCATCTAGGAATGCCTCACTGATACAGATAACATACAAAGTTCCTCCTTAATACAGCTATGCTTCCCATTTGTCCCTAATAGAAAATAATTTTATACTTCCCATTTGTCGGTATGTGTTATTTACCCAAATCTATTCACCTATTTTATGTTCGATGGTCCCTGAAAACCTATTCTAATATCCCTCTCTAAACACACAATCAATGCTCCCGCACTCTTCCGACTCAAGTGTCCCTTACCCTTTGCAAAACAGATAAATTCTTCCAAAATATGAATTCATACATATTCACCTATCTCATTTCTTCCATCCTCTCTTTTTTCTCAAGTTTTCGAGACAACCACACTATCCACCTCATATAAATGGAACGAGCGCCTTATATGTAAAGAAGGTCGGTGCCGGCGAGTTCTCTAACGCGATTAATGTCATTTCACACATTCATAGAACTATTATTATATTAAAGAGCGGGTTCCCGGTACAGCCCTTTCCCTTACTTCAACCATCTAAAGGTACAAGTAGATTAGTGTGAAATTCTTTGCAATCCCTAATTGCTTTGGCCTTTCTTTCCCACCGGGCCAGGCTCCCCCTACTCTTCGTTCGCCGGGTGTCAGCCTCCTCCTTGTTCCTGGTGAAACAGGAATATGAAGTTCTTTATCCACGACTATTGTGAAACATCTGTGGCATTTCCGCTGTAGAACCTGCATGGGTGCGGCATCCCTGCCGTATCTTTAATATTGCGATCTGTAGTGTATTTACCTGGGTTAAGGTGATATAACAGCGATCGGTGAGTGGCGTGATAACCAATCTCGGAGTATTTCCTAAGTATTCGTGATCGTATGCAAACTGAGCGTCGCAGATGTTCACAAAGCAGTTTCGTTGCTCTTCATCCCATCTAGAATGATTATGAATTTGTCTCTTACCTATACTAAAATACCTCCTATGTCACTCTTCTTAAATGTATTTAAATTTTAGATAAAGAGAGAGAAGAGACAGCCAAGGTACCATAACATCTTGGGATAAAGGATTCGAATGAAAGTATTGCAATAATCAGTACAAAAAGGCCGGGATAATTAAAGGGCTTACCCTAAACGAGACAAGCGCGCTTTCTTTTTATATAATCATGGCTCCAAAGTGATGGAAATACTTGACACAGGAAACAGTGGGTGATTAAAAATAAAGCAACTAATACTTACCTATATTTAGTATGTAATGCGTCGGTTCCACATTGTTCAACTTACATTTCGCTTTCTCTCATAAAATTCATTAAAAAAATGCGACCCAAAAGAAAACTTCTGTCATCTGGAACTGAAGCTGGGAACACGCTCCACTTGGCAAGTTACCTGTGTCTGAGCTGCGACTGCCACGCAAAAGCGTTGGCAGTGTCTACCTTCTGCGCGATCAGCTTAGACACGACGTCCCGCGCGTGAACATCGATGGTACAAATAGTCATGATCTTTTGGCGTTCCTGCCGCGTTAGTTCACCAAGCAGAAGCGAAATGAGGTTGTTTAGCTGCTGCACTTGTTTCTTATAGTAATCTCTTAGAGCGTTTTCGTATCCTTCCTCCAGTTGCAAGAAAGCTCCGTTAACGTCCACCGTCCACCAGATTTGAGTGCCAGTTAGTGCCACCTTCGCGAATATGAAAAGTAAATCGTGAGCTCATTCCTAAACAACCGCTCAAATCTCCCCACTCACTTAAAATGAACGTAGGTCAAATATGAATTAGTCATTTATCTGATTTAGAAAAGGAGAAAAGTGCAGTAAAACATATGTGAGGCGTCAAGCCACGATTGATTTTCTCTTCTTTTTAATAAATAAATTAATAAAGAATAAACTTTTGGAAGAAATCTGACTTCTATAGTTAACGGGGCTGTAGCCTTTACTGATTAGAGTAAGGACGAAGGAAAGGAGATTTGATTAATTAAATGGCTAGAAATAAAAAATGATGGCCTACAAGGACCTGCCTTGTGAGCCAGGAAAGTTTTAGTTCAGGGATGACTCAACTTTCTGTAGCGAATTGCCGATGTTTTCTAACTTTAAAATTTCATTCTAAATATAGCAGGTTAAGTTATATTAGGTACTTACGGATAGTAGCTACATCGCTGTATCCAGTTGGCTAGAGAGAGTGGTCGCAGACAGTTGTCCTAGACCTAACAAGCATAAATTGACACAATGAAGGTCAGGATTCAAACTTAAATTTAGAAGAACCCTGTTGCAGGGTACACATCTACCTGTGCTGGGTATTCTGATACCCATTGCTCCCTCGCCCTATCCTCGTAGGCGGCAACAGCTTCAGTCATTCGGTCTCGAATAGTGGTCTTCATCGCTAACAGGATCCGTTGCAACCAGATTTCGACCTGGCAACAAAGAACGACAAAACGGGATCTTCAAACAATCAAGGAAAACATTCGACGACTTGATTTATAGAGGGAAAGGTGATGAACGGGAAGATGACAATAAATGTTGAAGAGTGGGAAGATAACAATGAAAGATAAAGAGCGGGAAATGAGACTGAAAAGTGAAGATCGGGAAGATAATGCTGGTGTATGAAGGGCAGGAAGATAACACTCAAACGTGAAGAGCGAGAAGATGAAAATGAAAGGTGAAGCGTGGGAAGATTACACTGAAAGGCGAAGAGCGTGAAGATGACACAGATGGTGAAGAGCAGGATGGTGACCCCTCAGGCGAATTCTATCAAGTCTCTGGAAACGGATGGAAGCGCAAAAATTTACGCCTGAAATAATTCAGTGGCATAAATATACTCAACGATAATTTCAGAACTCCTCCTTACATGAGGAGTTTGAGCTTCGCAGGCAGACCTTGGGTCTGTGGCCTACGGTCTATCTGGCTCTAACAACTATGTTTTGGACTAAAAAATTGAAAGGTTTCCAGTACATATCTAATAATTTACTCTTGGTCTATTTTTGTCAGATCGATGCTTATTTTCTAGGGCCTTTAGGCAAGAAAAAA